>SJYA01001316.1:1481051-1498956 GCA_006410615.1 Neotragus moschatus | reverse complement strand
TTTTTTTTTTTAACTGTATCTTTGGTCACCTCTGAGAACATCTTCTGGGAAGTAGAATGCTATCCAATAATGAAGACTATATAATTAAAAAATAAAGATTAGACTACTATCTAATAATCAGTTATTTCCTGAAAGTAAAAGGGAAATTACTGAGAAAAAAATAAACTTCCTTTAAAAAAAAATAATGAAACTTATGTTTCTTTGGATAGTTTGATGTTTTCACATCAGTAAAATTGCTTGTTCTTGGTTTACACTTGAAGACTGAAATGACACAATTCAAAGGTGCAAAAATGGTAATAGTTCTTCAAGCCCAGATGTCATGAGGAATCTAACAGCATTTTATCAAATTTTACACTCCATTGCTATTTGAACTCTGCAGTACATTTTGTAGTTTTCACTATTCTTACTCTTTATTCAACATTCTTTCAATTTCAAGTTTTTCTTCAGCATTAGTTCTTGATTTGTTGTCTTGTCTCCAGCCTGCTACATATAATTTTGTATGGCTATAGTTAACAACAAAATGACTGTTCTCTTGATCTATAAACCTTTCAGTCCTGTAGTTGAAAGCTAGCATTTATTTCCCATTCCCTGATAATGAACATCTAGACAGATCTGAGCAAACCAAAGAAGAAAATCCATAAGCACTCTCCTCTTCCCAGTTCTGACTCCCAGTCTTAACTGATAAAATTTTGATAATTAGCACTTTACTACTGAGATTTAAAATATGTTTTAATACCTTCAAACATATAAATCTCCATTTCCTTTGTAGTTTGGAAACAAAATTTTATAACTGAAATTTAAATAATAAATGTCAAATAAGAATTGTGACATCTATTCATAAAATAAACACACAGCAAATATTTAATTACCTCGTTAATAAAGGAATGGGTGAGAAGTTAGATGACTCAAAGAAGAATACAAGAAACATACTTGCAGATCTGGAATGGTGAAATAGATTTGCAAATAAATACAAAATTGACTTATAATGCAGTTGAGAAGGAACTAATCTGAACCTACACAGAATTTCGTTACACCCCTATATCCATGAATTATTTTGCATTGCTATCATTTATCTACAACCTACCAAGTCACAACATAGCTTAAAGGCAAAGAAAGGCACAAAAACTCCATAGCATCAGAAAAACTGAAGGTGTATGTTATAAAGAATGCAGTTTTCCACTGGAAACACTTTTATTCCAATGTCATGAATACTGAGCATACTGATTGCCTCTACACAGTGATTTTTTCAGCTTTATTGAAGTATACTTGACAAACAAAATTATATATATTTAAGGTTTATGACAGTATTATGATATTGTGAAATATTCACAGTCAAGTTAATTAATATACCCATCACTTTACATAGTTACTTTCTTTTCCTCCCTTTCTTCCCCCTTTCCCTTTTCTTTCTTTCAAGATGCCTAATATATACCCTCTTAGCAAATTTCAAATGTATACCACATTATTGCTTCAAAACTTATTTTTCTTGCATAACTGAAACTTTGCATCCTTTGATAAGCATCTCTATAGTTTTGCCCTTCCTCCAGTTTTTGGCAAACACCCTTCCAGTCTCTGCTTCTATGAGTATGGCAATTTCAGATTCCACATATTAGTGAGATCAGGAAGTATTTGCTGTTCTGTGTTTGGCTTTTTCACTTAGTGTAATATTCTCCAGGTTCATTTGTGATGCAGCAAATGGCAGGATTTCCTTCTTTTTTAAGACTGAATAATGTTCCCTTTTCTTTCTTTCTGTCACATTTTCTTTATTCATTCACACACTGACAGATATTTAGGTTGTTTTTATATCTTGGCTACTGTGAGCAATGCTGGAGTAACATGGTAATGCAGATATTTCTTCATGATTGTGTTTTTGTCTCCCTTAGATATATACCCAGAAGTGTGATTGTTGGATAATAATGCAGTTTGTGTTTTAAGTTTTTGAGGAACCTCCGTATGTTTTCTGTAATGGCTGTATAAATTTACATTTCTATCAACTGTATACAAGAGTTATAAGCCAGATCCTTGAATAGCAGCTGGGAAAAATGAAGGCACTAGCGCGTGTTGCAAACCCTTTTCTCCTCAGGGAGGAACTGTGATTGGGGGTTCTCTCCTGATCATATGGTATTGTTTCAGGAATGGGGTTTATGATGATTGAGTCTCAGCTTTTTCTACAACTCAATTTGAGTGGTTTCTCAACTGACTAGCATACAGGAATTTCTCAAACAGTTTTTGGATATCACAAAAAGGGAACTGATCCTTGTGTAGCTGCTAAATCTGTAGTCTGAGTGAAGAAAGAACATGTGGAGCCTCCTGGTTTGCCATCTTTTTTTTTTTTTTTTTTTTTAAGGAAAAAAAAGTATTGGTAGTTGTGCATTCATGCCAAATTCCAAAGGAATAGCCTGTGTCTACATCTAAACTTATAAATAAAGCATGCCACAGAACCCAAACTAAATTTCAGTTCTTATGACACTTATTTCAAGAAAATGAAGAACATATCCACTATTGAGAAGAGTCAGATGATATAATATGATTAATGTAATACCTAAGGTACACTTTTTTGGAACATTTTTCATCCCATTTTTTAAATATTTCTGTTTGGGGAACAGAAGAAAGACTGTTTCTAAGGAAGTGTGTTCATCTCAAGTGAGCATCTAAATATGATGTGCAAAAATATCTATGGTTCAAAAAAATGGTTCTGGAGCAGCCTATTACAAAAGTATAAAGTTGTTTACCAGTGCTACAGCATGTACAAAAATTAATTAAAATGGATCACAAACTTAAATGAAAGAGCTAAAAAGATAAAACTATTAGAAGAAAATACAAGACTGAATCACAATTATTTCGAGTCAGGCAACAGGCTCTTAGATATGACACCAAAGCTTAAGCAATGAGAAACAAACTAGGTAAATTGGGTCTGACATTCTCCAAATGAGAATAGAAATAGTCCTCATGATTTTGCAAAACAAATAATGATGAAACTGAATAGTTATGAATAAAGAAGGTTTTCTTCTTTTGTGCATGAAATATATTTTGCCATCTGATATTAGGAAATAGCATATATGTATCATATATATACATATATATGTGTTTGTGTGTATATGGCAAATATATATATATGGCAAACATATATGTATATGGCAAACAAATATGTATATGGCAAACAAATATATCTACATATGTATGTATATATATATACAGTATATGTGTGTCAAATATGACAAGATTAACAGTGGCTTCCCAGGTGGTGCTAGTAGTAAAGAATCCCCTGCCAATGCAGGTGATACAAGAGATGCAGGTTCAATCTCTGGGTCAGGAAGAACCCCTGAAGTAGGAAGTGGTAACCTGCTCTAGTATTCTTGCCTGCAAAACTCCAAGGACAGAGGAGCCTGGAAGGCTACAGTCCATTGGGCCACAAAGAGTCAGACATGACTCAGTGACTGAACACACATACACACAAGATTAACACATGTTCAGGTAACATTAATATATGAAAAATGACTATATTATTTTATGCACTCATTAATTATGTTGCTGCAATATGTGATTCTTAGAAATTAAGAAAAAAAAAGCCCTATAGGTCCTGTCTGTATCAATTCTGAGATTTGACTTCTTAGCTTCTTTTCTCACGCACGATAAAACATTCCTTTCTTAGATGAAGCATATCCTCATTATATATACTTTCCACTTTGCCCTATGAATACTCTCACTTTGCTGTCATGTATAATAAAACAGCTGCTGGAAAACATAAGTCAGATAACATCTGAAGGAAATAAAGAAGAGACTTGAAAGAAGACTTTAGTTAGTTTTGTAAAATGTTATTCATCAGATATCTGTACTATTATAAGCTCAGATTTTCATTCCGTTCGGTTGATTTAATTATTTTGGATAGAATGTCAAGATAGTAAGCAACTCCTTTATTTGAAAGCTTTTGCTCCTTTTTTATTTTCCCCTTATAGTGTATTACTTCATATAATATTATCTCATCTTAGAAGGCCAGCATGATGATTAAAAATAGTGGACAGATATCTAACTTATGAAGAAGTATTTCTTCAAAATAGGATGGACACTATCAAGAGATTATAACTGACCTACACTTTTAGCAAAACAGGAAAAAAGTCAAGTACTAAAAACAGAGTTCTGAGTTCCCTGAAAACCGGGCCTTTGTGCCCTATAGTTTACAAGCACAGAGTCTAAAAAATGTTTTTCTCACTTTTGACAATGTGTTTTACATAAAGCCTGAGACGGACTATTCATTATTTTGCAAGACAAAAACAAAACAACAAGCAAACAAAATCCTGCTCAGTTATGAGCATAGGACTGAATGCACCTTGGGAGATCTGAGTACTTGAAAAGATAAAACACATATAAATCCAAGTGGTGAGCTGGACTACTGAAGTAGAAAGCCCTGCTTGGTGGTTTGGTTGAAAAAAAGAAATCATTTGAAAGCAAGTAAGTGGGGAAAAAAGAAAGGGATTAGTAATAGCAACCAAAACAAACAAAAAAAAATCCTCAATGGAAACAGTCATTTTCACTGCAGGCCTTAGGAAACTACATCATTCTGAGTTCCCCAATTGTACCTCCATGCTGCTCTTTGGTGAAGAAAGGAAAAAACTCAATACCCTAGGTTTATAGCTTCAAATGACCCAGCTCATCATGAGGTGATCTACCACTGTGTTAAATATGTGTTATATTTTGTCACAAGCTGACCCTTCAGAGCACATTTAAAAGAGTTTCTAACTCTGAACTTGACTCGCACATGTTCATTTGTTCAAAGAACTTTGCTCAGTTTAAATAAAAAACATGCCATTCACAATGGTTTTAAGTATATTGTTCTAAATTAACAGAGATACACACAGATATGGAATTAAAAATAATTTTTGGCAAAAATTATCTGAAACATTTAGGTAGGATTATATCATCCTCATTTCATTTTCGTATTTTTTAACTATAAAACTTGAGAAATTTGCTTCAAAACAATGAGATTATAACGTGAGAAATAGACAAAACCAGAAAGGATTGTAACTACAGCAAAGTTAGATGTCACAAATTCACAGCCAGAACTCCTGGGAGTATAATATCAGGCTTTGGTATGACTTTTAGGAAGGTAATGTTTATGACATTATGGTGATTAGATTGTAATATGAAAACTTCAAGACACCTGATTTTTAGGATTTTTTTAATGATATAAATTTTCTGATTGTTATGCATATTTAGGTTATACAATAATGATACTTGGAGCACTCCCTGTGTTCATTATTTCTTTATGGTCCATCAGGATATATAGATGTTTGTAGTAGAGAAACTCCACAATTATCAAAGTGGGTTTTTGTTCTAAATGAGAATATTGATTTAAACACAAGTGAAGCCAATGTTCTGCAGAGAACAGGATCCATTTTAGTAATATGAGAAAGAACACTGCTTGTGTTTATTAAGTCAATTATAAAATGTGTCATTTTATAAATTATTTAAAAAATAAAAATAGATCACATTGCAAGGCCCTGTGATTCACCAGTAAAATTGTTGTATTTCTTCCTATTTACCATAGTCTTAACTTATGTAGCCATCATTGCTAACAATAATTTATTTGAATCACACAAGTAGATAAACATTTATTCATATTGTACCTTGTAGATCCCTAGTTCCAGAGGTAGGCGTCAGCAATGGACTGCTGCAGGGGCAGGGGCTCTGGGTGCAGTAGACCTGGGTATGGCATAAGCCCTCTTGGAGGAGGTTGCCATTAACCCACCATAGAGCCGTCAGAACTTACACAGGACTGGGAAAACAGACTCTGGGAAAGCAAAAACAGAACCTCGTGGATACCAAAACCCAGGAGAAAGGAGAAGTGACACCACAAAACTGACCCAGACTTGCCCGTGAGTGTCCAGGACACTCGGGTGGAGGTATGGGTTAGTGATGGCCTGCTGCAGGGTTGGGGGCACTGAGTGTAGCAATGCGTGCAAGGGATCTTTTGAAGGAAGTCACCATTATCTTCATCACCTCCACCATAGTTTGGCCTCACGTCAAATAATAGGGAGGGAATACATCCTCACCCTTCAAAAAAAATTGTATCAAAGATTTACTGAGCATGACCCTGCCAATCAGAACAAGACCCAGTGTCACCCTCAGTCACTCTCTCCCATCAGAAAGCTTATGCCAGCCTCTTATCCTTCTCCATCAGAGGGCAGACAGATGAAAACCACAGTCACAGAACACTAACAAATCTGATCACATGAACCAAGGTCTTGTCTAACGCAATGAAACTGTGAGCCATGCCCTGTAGGACCACTCAAGAGCAGCTGGTCATAATGGAGAGTTCTGATAAAACGTGGCCCACTGGACAGGAAATGATAAACCTCTTCAGTATTCTTGCCTTGATAACCCTGTGAACAGTATGAAAAGGCAAAAAGATAGGACACTGAAAGATGAACTCCCCAGGTTGGTAGGTGCNTTGGCCCATTATTGGCTTATGATAAAATATTTTTTTAAAAAATTGAATGTCAGGATACTTACCATTGGGGCAAACATAATTTTTCTCCATTCAATTTCCATGTACAAAATTGCTGAGGTTCTTTACGTTCACTTATCAGAATAAGTCAGAATTAGAAATTGGGACCTGACTTAAAAGTCACAAGAAAAATAACAGTAAGTTAACCTTCATAAATCACATTACTTGATCAAAATCATTGCACATAAAAAGCATTAAGGTATCTCTATTATAACTCAAATCACATTCTTAAAAGTCTTACTAAAAATTTCTTTCAAAGTATTGACCTCAAAACATACACCCACACACCTATCCACCCACCTACACATACACAAACACACACACTCACACACACACACCCCACACACAGATACCCCACGCAAATCCTCACATACTCACATATACTGCTTACATTATGTGGGGACTATCTCAGGATTTGAATAAAGAACAATGCAAATTAGGGTTGTGAGGTTTCCAAAATACAATAAATGGATAATTATTTTGTGTCAGAGGATGGAATTTAGTTTTTGCTAACAAAGAGAATTTCATGAAAGAGCCAGTTTTGAACTGCACTTTTAGAGGAAGTGAGTGACAAAACACTATTGTCGATGAAAACTTTGCCCCAGTGTATGTATGTGGAGGTCAAATATAAAAAATAAAGAGGCTAAAATATGTTCAATTTTTTAAAATGATAATTCATATTTCTATCCACGTAAAGGGGGATATATACACAGTACTATACAGTAAAAAGGGCTTTCTTTGTGGCTCAGCTGGTAAAGAATCCGCCTGCAGTGTGAGAGACCTAAGTTGAATCCCTGGGTTGGGAAGATCCTCTGGAAAAGGGGATGCTGGGATTCTGGCCTAGAGAATTCCATGGACTGAAAAGTCCATGGGGTCGCAAAGAATCAGACATGACTGAGCGACTTTTACTTTCACTATACAGTAAAAGAGTATTCATCTTAATACATATTCTGAATCGCCTTAAAATCCAAACTGTCAGAAACCTGGAATCACAGAAGTTTTCAAAAACGATGATTTGGAAGTCTTAACAGAATCAGTTGGCTGTATGGTCGTGAAAACCCAGCTAAGAATACAAACTAGTGGAAAGAGATCTTAACTTTTGTAGTGAGCCTCCTATATACTAGATGCCTGTGTGTTCAGTCATGTCTGACTCTTTGGAACTCCATGGACAGTAGTAGCTCACCAGGCTCTGCTGTCTGTGAAATTTTCCAAGCAAGAGTATTGAAGTGAGGTGGCATTTCCTACTCCAGGGGTCCTCCCAGCTTAGGGATCAAACCCATGTCTCCTGCATCGACAGGCAATTCTTTACCATTGAGCCACCTGGGAATCCCATATACTAGGTACCTAGTGATTTTCTGTGAACTATTTGATTTAGTACTCATGATAACTAATCTAGGATCAGTTATCCTTGATTTGCAAATGAGAAAACTGAGGCTCAGCATATAAAATTTAAAAGATCCAAACTCTCACATATAAATAACAGAAACAAGATTGAAACTAAAGAACTCTGACTCCAGAGGTTTTCTTTTCAGCAACAGTTTGTCTCCTGATAACATATTCTGCCTTGCAGAGATCTCAATACCAGTAAAAACAATAAGAAATGTTAGCCATCCAGTGACCTTAATTTTCTCTGTATATTGGCTGGAAACTAATTAGAGATGTGTTGCAGACATTTGGGGTTGAGAGCTTTCAAAAAGAGCTAGAAACACAAACCAAACATAAAGATATAAAGAGATACTTGGGAATATATATATATATATATATATATATATATATATACACACATCCATGTATTAGTTAAAAATATGCTTTTAAATATAAAGCCCTCAACAGGAAAGGCAGATGGCTGGGACTGAGAGAAAATAATAACTATGGCAGGAAAAGTTTATTTAGAATGAGCAATATCAAGATTTCAGCATTCACAAATAATAATACTAATGGAATGGAGAAGGAAACATTATCGAAGTTAGACATTACAAGAAGTTCTTCCACAGAGCGAAGTGATATCTATGGAATCACTTTATATTTTTACTATTTGTTTGAAACTGTAAGGGTAACAAGTTGCCACTGTTGCCCTCAAGCCCTGATAATGTAGCTTAGCAGGGAGGAAATATACAGGTAGACGTTTTCCCTTTTATTCTCTCCACTAACATGGAAGTCAGAGAGATTATCTCACTATCCTTCATGGTGAAAAACCTTGCAGGCTGATGGCAAGCCTTTCGTAGACTCAAACCTATGGTCTGCAACTCCATCATCCACCCTACACAGGCTTTTTAGAGTGTGGATGGGAAGCTAGAGCAAACTACCAAGATCTAGAATCTTAGAGCCAGGGAGAGATGTTCCAGTCTTCATGTGTGTGTGTGTTTACTCGCTAAGTGGTATCGACTGTTCTGCAACCCCATGGACTATAGCCCTCCAGGGTCCTCTCTTCATGGAATTTCCCAGGCGAGAATACTGGAGTGAGTTGCCATTCCCTTCTCCAGGGGTGGTCCTGAGCCAAGGATAGAATCTGGGTCTCCTGCACTGCAGGTGGATTCTTTACCACTGAGCTACCAGGGGAGCCCTCCAGTCTTTATCAATTCAGTTCAGTCGCTCAATTGTGTCCGACTCTTTGCGACCCCATGAATCGCAGCACGCCACGCCTCCCTGTCCACCACCAACTCCCGGAGTTCACTCAGACTTACGTCCATTGAGTCAGTGATGCCATCCAGCCATCTCATGCTCTGTCATCCCCTTCTTCTCCTGCCCCCAATCCCTCCCAGCATCAGAGTCTTTTCCAATGAGTCAACTCTTCGCATGCTGTGGCCAAAGTACTGAAGTTTCAGCTTTAGCATCCTTCCTTCCAAAGAAATCCCAGGGCCTATCTCCTTCAGAATGGACTGATTGGATCTCCTTGCAGTCCAAGGGACTCTCAAGAGTCTTCTCCAACACCACAGTTCAAAAGCATCAATTCTTTGGTGCTCAGCCTTCCTCACAGTCCAACTCTCACATCCATACATGACTACTGGAAAAACCATAGCCTTGACTAGACGAACCTTAGTCGGCAAAGTAATGTCTCTGCTTTTGAATATGCTATCTGGGTTGCTCATAACTTTTCTTCCAAGGAGTAAGCGTCTTTTGATTTCATGGCTGCAGTCACCATCTGCAGTGATTTTTGAGCCCAGAAAAATAAAGTCTGACACTCTTTCCACTGTTTCCCCATCTATTTCTCATGAAGTGATGGGACCGGATGCCATGATCTTTGTTTTCTGAATGTTAAGCTTTAAGCCAACTTTTTCACTCTCCTCTTATGTACTCTTGTCATCCAGGTCTCAAAAACAAACAAACAAACTCCTTATATTCCTACTACTTCAATCTTGTTTTTGCATGGCAATGAATCACAAAATTAAGTCTCTTAAGCATGAAGAACATATCTCTATATGCATACTGGATATTCCTGTCTCAGATTCAACATGTGGAAAATATGGTCCAGAATTTCAAATTCACAGCATCGTGGCTATATGAAATCAAATGGCCTAGCTTCCCTGTGCCTCAAGTTCCTCATCTCCAAAATTTAAATGAAATAACACTTCCTTACAGTGCCACCTTAGGAAGAAAATGAGTTGTTACAAACAATATTGTTGTCCTTTAGTCGCTTAATTGTGTCTGACTCTTGCAACTCCACTGACTGTAGCCCACCAGGCTCCACTATCTGTGGAATTTCCCAGGTAAGATTACTGGAGTGGATTTGCCATTTCCTTCTCCAGGGGATCTTTCAGACCCAGGGATTGAACCCATGTCTCCTTCATTGGCAGGCAGATTCTTTACCACTGAGTCACCTGGGAAGCCTGTTTTATATATAATGGATGTACTTAAAACAGTGACTGGCATATAATATTCAGCAAATTATATGTTATTTACCTCTACAAGAGTTCTGATTTTTCTTTTACTTCTTATTAATTATGATAAACTGACCCAATTTTCATAAAAGCAACCCATAATTACAGTCAATTTACACATGAAACAGTTCGTATCAAGCTTGTGATGAGGTCTGGATGACATTCTAGAATTGCTTCTATCCATCAAGTGACCTAGGGTTCTAGTGTAAGTGATTCAGCCATCTCAGCTCTAGATCTCCTCTGTTAACAAGGGCAAAGAAGAAAATTCCAGAGAGTGCATACTAATTAGTTATTCTTTTTCCACGAGTGATATGCATAATTTATGCTTACAGTTCACCAACAAAGTAGCTAGATGATCTCACTTTATAGCAAGAGAAATGGTCAATATGGGAACATATATAGATATTTTGTAAGCATGAAATAAACATCTGTGTTCCAATCAAGATTTTACCATTCCCCCAGTGAGCCAAGATAGAAACCTTGAACTTACTGCTGACATCCCCCCTTTCCTCTTTATATATTTGCTTCATCTAAGTCCTCTCATTCCCCTCCCTCTAATGTCTCTGAGATGAGCTTCCTCATCTCCCCTATTGCTTCTGCCCCAGGGAACATAGATTCTTGCATGGTATTCTATTTGATCTGTCTGACTCCAGCTGTCTGCACTATAATCTATCATCCTCAGTACTTCCAGAGTTACCATTATAAACATATTACTATGTGATTTCATAGTATAAAAGACTTCTGTTTTCTTGCATTTCCTGTGAGAAATCTCTTTCTGAATGTTGATGGTTTTGCAACAGAAGAAAGAAAACAGTGGGTGATCTTACACCAGCAATTAAATGTTTTGGCCTGGAAGTGATACTTCTTGATTTCTATCCACAACTCGGTCAAAGAGACCTTCAAATGTCCTTGAAAACCTAAAAATTCTAACTCCTTTGGCATATCTTCTGTTCACTATTATTGTGAGCATTGCATCCTAGTTTTGTGAGGTTTTTTTTTGGTAATTTAATCTTAATCTCAACAAGTATTTACTGTACATGTACAATCAAGGATCATATACTTTCACATGAACCTTTATCTTTTCATACTTAACACATGTTCNCTTCTGTTCACTATTATTGTGAGCATTGCATCCTAGTTTTGTGGGGGGTTTTTTGGTAATTTAATCTTAATCTCAAGAAGTATTTATTGTACATGTACAATCAAGGATCATATACTTTCACATGAACCTTTATCTTTTCATACTTAACACATGTTCTTATCTCCTTGAAGAATATATTTCCCTTCTCATAATACCACAGAAATACTTAAGGCATGGTATCCATTCTATATCCACCCAAAGCTAAATTAATCCCAGAGCATATAGTTCATTTCTTGGTCTAGTGTTAATATCTGAATTACTACAGGTACTGNATGTTCTTATCTCCTTGAAGAATATATTTCCCTTCTCATAATACCACAGAAATACTTAAGGCATGGTATCCATTCTATATCCACCCAAAGCTAAATTAATCCCAGAGCATATAGTTCATTTCTTGGTCTAGTGTTAATATCTGAATTACTACAGGTACTGATTATTCTACCCTATGTTACAGAGTAAACAACTGATATAATTCATCTTTGTATCCCCAGAACTTGTCACGTATTATGTACTTAAAAGTTGTGAATTGAACTGATCGTTTGGCACCAGTTCGACAGAGCAAATGCTTGAGCAAATACTTCAAAGTTGAAGTGCCAGTTCTAAAGCCTTTCCACAATTAGGCTGTCATTCCATAGATCACTACCATGTAGTAAACTATGGCAGATGCATTGGCTCAGCCAGTTCAACATCCATTCCAACCTCTTTCTAATATGCTTTCTTGTAATGTAGATGCTGAATTACTAAAACAGAACCAAACAAGAGTACAATAATCTTGTTATGATTTAGATTCCCCAAATGAGAAACACTTGAATAAAAATTGAATTCAAAACTGAATTAAGTGTAAAAAGAAGCAAGGCATAAGGCATCCACTGGGCTGTGTATGTGTTGTATTGTGTAGTATAACACAGGTGTTGTGATTATGAAGCAAGCAGCTGTGGCACTGAATTCTTGATTCAGCAGGAATTTTCCTGANGATTATTCTACCCTATGTTACAGAGTAAACAACTGATATAATTCATCTTTGTATCCCCAGAACTTGTCACATATTATGTACTTAAAAGTTGTGAATTGAACTAATCATTTGGCACCAGTTCGACAGAGCAAATGCTTGAGCAAATACTTCAAAGTTGACGTGCCAGTTCTAAAGCCTTTCTACAATTAGGCTGTCATTCCATAGATCACTACCCTGTAGTAAACTATGGCAGATGCATTGGCTTNATCCCCAGAACTTGTCACATATTATGTACTTAAAAGTTGTGAATTGAACTAATCATTTGGCACCAGTTCGACAGAGCAAATGCTTGAGCAAATACTTCAAAGTTGACGTGCCAGTTCTAAAGCCTTTCTACAATTAGGCTGTCATTCCATAGATCACTACCCTGTAGTAAACTATGGCAGATGCATTGGCTTAGCCAGTTCAACATCCATTCCAACCTCTTTCTAATATGCTTTCTTGTAATGTAGATGCTGAATTACTAAAACAGAACCAAACAAGAATACAATAATCTTGTTATGATTTAGATTCCCCAAATGAATAAAAATTGAATTCAAAACTGAACTAAGTGTAAAAAGAAGCAAGGCATAAGGCATCCACTGGGCTGCGTATGTATTGTATTGTGTAGTATAGCACAGGTGTTGTGATTATGAAGCAAGCAGCTGTGGCACTGAATTCTTGATTCAGCAGGAATTTTCCTGATCACAGCAGGAATATCAGTCTTTGGAAGCCCAGTTCTACTGTAGGTTTGGAGGTTATTCTTGGCATCTCAACCTAGAGTCTATAATAGTTCAGTAAAAAATTAAATTTATTACAATACATTATCTTATAGGTATGCCAGCTTGAGTGGATTCTGTCTTTGCTGTGAAACCTTAACTGATAGAACAATGTGTGCTTGGTGATAAGCCTCAAGGAAATGAACATCTGGTATTGAGTATCTATCCTGGTTGTTTTTGAAGTCGAGGAGGATCCTGCTAACATTAGAATAAGAACACTGTTATTCTATCACATGCGATGTCAAATTAGCACATTGAATGACTATCTGCAGTCTCCTGGGAGAAAGTGTTTCCTGAAGGAAAGTGTTTGATAAGCTGATTGCTGTTACAGTATATATTTATGACAAAAATGCCAAAGTTTCCCTGTTATAACACACAAGAAGTGATTCTACTGCCTCAAAGATTTACGGATGTTGGTGTGGCTTAATCATATATGATTAATTTATACATTTATTAAATGTGATTCCTGATAGAGTCCAAAGGAGATTCCTTCACTGAGTCATTGAAAAATCTGTTGGTGAGGAAAACCATAGCATNCAGAGTCCCCTAACTGTGAGTTCTGCTCTCACCAGACATGTACCCACCCACCAGGGGGAAAGGCTTCCCATTTGGCTAGTTTCCCTGTCAGCTGGACCAGCGGTAGTCCACCAGTCCTCAGCCTCAATGGGTTGCACTTCTCCTACAGACTTGTTTGGTCATTTCACACAAGTGAGGGCAGAGATCCTTCCCTCAGCAACTGGATGAATAAGAGGCAAACTATACCTGTCTCTTATCATTCATTTAAAAAGATGAAAAAGCTTTTCTTTAATAGTCAGTGTGTCATTCTCTTTTTGAAATTGTATTTCCACCATACTTAGCTACACATTGGAAAAGGTATTAGTAATAACATTTCACAAACTCAATACACAAAATCATTTGCCCCTTGATACCTTGAAAAACACAAAACTCTTCACCTATAAAGGCATATCTACATATATAAATATTTTCCATAAAGAATTTTATTTTTATTTTGTGAAATGTATTAATGCTTTAATTTGTTTTAATGTCCATGGGTTCAAACACAGAAAGTCCTAACAGTACAATATTATATAGGTACTGATGTATATTTTATTCTAGGAATAGTATTACTTTATAAATCTTTAGTCTATGCAGAATTTACTTTAGTGTAATATGGAAAGCTGAGACCTAAATTACTTCCACGCTTTGTTGTTTAGTTATGTCCAACTCTTTGTGAACCCATGGACTGTAGCCCACCAGGCTCCTTTGTGCATGGAATTTTCCAGATGAAAATACTGGAGTGGGTTGCCATTTTTCTTCTCCAGGGGATCTTCCTGACTCAGGAATCAAACTCAGGTCTCCTGCATTGCAGGTGGATTCTTTACTAGCTGAGCTACCAGAGAAGCCAAATGTAAAAGCAATTTTTAAGCAACTTAATATTAAAAATCTCTTGCCCCAGTATTGATTTAACTGGCATTATTATATGAATGTATATTTCTATTTATTTCCACTGATTCATTTCTGCATCAGTTCCATGTCATAAGTTTCATAACTTCATATGTTTAAAATATAATAAAGTAAGCTGAGCACTTTACCCTTATATTTTAAAAATTTCCTTCCATACTTAAGTCTTTAAAAATATTCTTAGTGAAATCTTCCATGCTTCTCTTTGTGCTGGAACTTCCTATTGTGTTCATAATATTTTGTCTTTGTTATGTAATATAAATTTTTCAATAACATTTTTGTCTGATCTATGATTTTTCTTCAAGGTTGATTATGAATATTTAATGACAGTATACTCTCAATCACAGTGAAAATAAAGCAGCATTTTACTAGACAAAATATAGCTAAAAGAAAATTAAAAAAAGAGCGTTTATTACAATCATAACCTAAGAGATATCACAAAGAATCTGTATGAGATTCTAGGGGAAAGGTCTAACATACCACAAATTAATGACTGCCATAGGTCAAAGGATGGTTGTTCTCATGTTCCCCTTAATTATACATAGACAATATCATTACTCAATTACAGAAGGGAATCTATCTGATAGCTGATATCCTGACTCACCGTTCCCTGCTAGGAGCTAGAATTATTCTCTGCATCATCAATAAAAGCATTCTGATCATTCCTCTGATATATGTGTCCTAGTGGCAATCATTTCCTATCACTTTCCTCTACTCTAAGGCATTATTTAGATACTAAATATTTGTTCAAACCCAAGGACTCAATCTACCATTGCAAAATCACCTCAAATCAGTACCAGAAATGGAGATGCATTAATTTGAGAACAAAGATAACTACGGATGTTTGTACAATAAGATGGAAGGAATACACTGGTAATTCTTACACTTCTGGCTGAGCAACATCTCAATTATATTTATGACCTTTTGCCCTTACATGTGGTTCTGCTATGCTGAAACTTCATCAGAAAACACATACTGGCTAATACTTTGGATTAATAGCCTAATGGAACTGACATTTTTCAGGCTGAAAATATTCAAACAGCAACAGCTGCTTGTTGCCTTTTAATATTGCAGTGCTCCTGAACATGTGTTTAATAGAAACTCTAACTTTCTTTAATCACATAGAAATAAAAAATAATTCAAGGGGGCAATCTCCTTTTATTCTAACTTGAACTTGAGAAAAAATGGAAATGTAAGACCTTTTAGATTTGCATGATTATAAGTTTTAACTGCATTCTATTTTCTTCTTTTTCAGAGGATTCGTGAATTTAACATCACTGTTATCCTGTATCTTCAAGGTGATCTATTTTTACTGATATTGCTTATCAGAAATGAGTGCAGGTAGATGAAACAGTGTTTACTCTTGTCAAAAATTTACTATAAAAATATTTAAAATAATTTCATTTTTCACCACTTGTTAAATTTGACATCACAGTGACATAAAGAAAACCAAAGAAAACCAAATAGCACCTGAGGAAGTGAAAAACACACTTATGCTCATTGTCTTAGTTTTCTGCTGTTAAATGATACAAGACACTTGTCTACTAAGAATCACATTTAAGATAGTTTCTGATATATTTTTTCCTTCACAGTAATTTTCCCTTCACGACTGATTGACTTCACTTTCACTTTCACAGTATTACCTCTGTATTTTAATTAATTTACCTTGCTTATAATTAAAAACAAATCTGTACTTAAATACCTTTGTTTGTGCTCAGATTTGCCCTCTTAAGTAATTGGGTAATCAGTGATCAAGTGTACCAGGCTTTTATTATTTTTTTTTCAGTTGTCTCTCTTTTTTTAATCTCAGTTGTATTTATTTAATTTTATTTTACTTTACAATACTGTATTGGTTTTGCCATATATTGACATGAATCTGCCATGGGTGTACGTTTGTTCCCCATCCTGAACCTCTCTCCCACCTCCCTCCCCATCCCATTCCTCTGGGTTATCCCAATGCACCAGCAGCTTTTAGAATAGTTCGATGTTTATAAGGTATCTGGACTACCACATTTGGTGGGATTGTCTGACTAAAGATAATATGGATGGTATTAGTTGAATGCAGCTCTGGAAGAATGCTTTCAATTTTATTTTAAGGACTGCAACTCTTGCTATTACATATAATCTATCCCTTAATTACCCACTGGAGGCAAGTATACACATTGCATTTCAAAGTATAGAATGAGATCCATTTATATCTGAACAATACTTTTATAAAACATTTGAGATCCAGGTATTTTGAGAAGCTTCTATTTTTTGACTGTGGCCATATAAAAAGTATAAATGGAAGTCAGGAAAGACTATCATTTTTCAGACTGAGGATGGTGCACACTAGAATAATTATCATCAATAGATACAGTGTTAACTATTGGCAAATGAAAACAAAAAATCATTTCAACTTCCTGTATCTATACTGCAAGTTAATTTTTGCTCCCACATTTTAGAACCATTTGTTTTTGATGTGAATGTGAAATCTCTAATTTTTTATTTTTTAAATTTTATTTATTTATTTATTTTTGCTAATTTATTCTTTTTTAAAATTTTTATTCTTTAGTTTGTTTTGCTTTACAATACTGTATTCGTTTTGCTATACATTGACATGAATCAGCCAAGAGTGTATATGAGCTCCTAATCCCAACACCCCACCTGCCTCCCGTCCCACACCATCTCTCTGGATCATCCCTGTGCATCAGTCCCAAGCGTCCTGCATCCTGCATTGAAACTAGACCGGTGATTCATTTCACTTATGATATCATATATGTTACAATGCCACTCTCCCAAATCATCCTACCCTCTCCCTCTCCCACAGAGTCCAAAATGCTATTCTATACATCTGTGTCTCTTTTGCTGTCTTGCGTACAGGTTTAACATTACCATCTTTCTAAATTCCATATATATGTGTTAGTATAGGGTATTGGTGTTTTTCTTTCTGGCTTACTTCACTCTGTATAATCGGCTCCAGTTTCATCCACTTCATTAGAACTGATTCAAATGTATTCTTTTTGATGGCTGAGTAAAACCCCTTTGTGTATATGTACCACAGCTTTCTTATCCATTCATCTGCTGATGGACATCTAGGTTGCTTCCATGTCCTGGCTATTATAAATATTGCTGTGATGAACATTGGGATACACATGTCTCTTTCAATTC
>SJYA01001316.1:1420437-1480158 GCA_006410615.1 Neotragus moschatus | reverse complement strand
TGTCAGAGAGTGTTTTGCCTATGTTCTCCTCTAGAAGTTTTATAGTTTCTTGTCTTACATTTAGATCTTTAATCCATTTTGAGTTTATTTTTGTGTATGGTGTTAGAAAGTGGTCTAGTTTCATTCTTTTACAAGTGGTTGACCAGTTTTCCCAGCACCACTTGTTAAAGAGATTGTCTTTAATCCACTGTATATTCTTGCCTCCTTTGTCGAAGATAAGGTGTCCATAGGTGTGTGGATTTATCTCTAATTTTTTAAATGGCTGATAATATTTTTCAAATTAAAATTATGTAGTGAGCTTCCCTGATGGGTCCACTGTTTAAGAATCTGCCTTGCAATGCAAGGGACACTGGTTTGATCCCTGGTCTAGGAAAACCTTACATGCTGCAGAGCAACAAAGCCTATGTATCACAACTACTGAGCCCACTCACTGTAACTACTAAAGCCCACGTGCCTAGAGCCTGTGACCCACAACAAGAGAAGCCACTGCAATGAGAGGCCCATGCACTGCAACCAGAGAGTAGTGCCAGTTCACTGCAACTAGAGAATGTTCATGCATAGCAACAAAGATCCAGCACAGCCAAATAATAAAATAAAAAAATAAATATATTTTAAAATGTAAGGAAAATAAATGAAAAGAAGGGAGCTGAATGCAAAAATGACACATTAGCATGCCAAATCAGCTCACTAACCAAAAATTGAGACAGGTCATTTAAACTATGGGCCATCACCGCCAGTTCTGTTAACACAGATGTTGCCTAAGTTAAATCTCTTGAGAGTTCCGTTGCTTTCTTTTTAGAAGGTAAGCAATATATTTATCTTTAATGTGGAAATTCTGATGATATTCATATTAGAATCTTCAACTAAGTTCTTGGCTCAAGATTTGTCACCCCTACTCGTCTCTATGAGAACACATTAGCAGCATCAATGCTAGCAATACAGATAAATAAATAAGCAAGCAAAACATTTCTCCAATATCACAAGATTTTGCTTCCTTGTCACATAATTAGCAAAGAATCATGCCTCTCTAAAAAGTCTCAATTGAAAATTTCTTCAGAGCACTGGATTCCAACCTATCAGTGTTTCTATTTACTTATTTTTACGTCATTCTCAAAGTATTTATTTTTAAATAAATATTTAAAAAAATTTTTAATTTTCAATCCCTTACAGTAGTCAAGCTAAAATACACATTTGCAAACATATATACACACACAAGTAAACCAACAATTCATTTAGATCCATTTTCTAATATCACACCACATTCTATTAAGTAGCACTAATTGCATTTGGAATGAAAATTAACTGAGAAGCCTTGACTATTTTTCCATAGCTGCTTGAACTTACGCATTATCTTTGGAGTTCATTCTATGAGAGCAGTGTTCACATTTCATGACCTAATATGAAAAAATGTATGTGTAATTTGCCAGCATGTTATCACTGAAACACTGTGATTCAATGTAGTCAGCATACATAAAAATGACAATATAGTTATTTCCCAATTATCTTAAAACAGCAGAGTAACCAACGTTTCAATATAGTGTATAATTGATTCCTAATTACTGTACTTTCACAGAGAGGCCACAGTCCGTAACTTCATTAAATAGTGAAGACACAAATAACTATTCATAAGGAAAGAATTAGCATATACTATATGCTTTTTTACTTTCTAATCTGTAAATGTTTTAGGTTCTGGTCTGTGGAGAGGCTGCTCAGTTTGCAATACACCATTAAGATGTTCCTTGGGGAATAGGAAGTCAGCCCACTGACATTCTTTTGGGAGGGGGAATAAAATACTGGCTTTTGATATCTGCTGCACTCTAGAGGTATGGCCCAGTTCTTGACCCATTTCCAATACAGGGCTGTAGAAGAGCAAATATCCAAGTCTGTGAATTCAGAGCACATTGACCATTATATACACTGAGGCTTGGTAGGATTCTCGTGGAGGATGAAAGAGAAGAAATGGTGAAGTGACAGAGCATAACGGACTAGGATCTATTTACACATAATAGGAGAAATGCATGAAGGGTGTAGCTTCTAATCACAAATGCTGCTGAAATAATTTCAGTTTTAGAGGGGTCCATGAGATAAAGGGAGGAGGAACATGTACCTGTGTATATGAAGATATATAAAGAAATTGGCAAACAAAATGGAATATAATGAGAGAAGCTATATAAAAATACCAAACGTTGACTTTTAACAATGCAGAGCTGATTTTCCTACCTTTACATTTCCCTATTACAGAGCTTTGTAAAGATGTTATTTTTGGTTAAGTATAACTTAGCAAAAAGGTTCAGATGATCAGCAAGTGTTGGACTATAATGTAATTTAAAATATCTCCATTATGAAGTATTTGAATGATGATAGTAAATAAACACTATCATCAGATTTTAATTTTCAGCTGCCATAATTGTGGTGTATTTGTGGAAGTAAACTGGTCACATATAATGTCGTTGATTAGAAAGACTGCAATCATTCACTAGTAATTTTTGAATCTCTAACCAGTGCACACCAGATCACATAAAATTGTGTAAGAAATGTATAATATAAAGAATCAGTATATCATGCATTTGTAATACTGATCTAAATAAATGTTAGGCAAGACAGAGTCTCTTAAATTTTGTGCAGAAACACAATGCAGCCCAAATAGTCAAACCAATGTTGACAAAGAAAGATAAGACTGGAGAAATCAGGCTCCCTTGATTCAAACTATATTACAAAGCTACAGTCATCAAAAGAGTATGGTGTTGGCACAAAAACACATAGATCTATGGAATAGGAGTGAATTTTCAGATAAACACATGCATCCATGGTCACCTCATCTATGGTCGCCTAATCTATGACAAAAGAGGCAAGAATATACAATGGGAGAAAGGGAGAAAAAGACAACAGCCTCTTCAATAAGTGGTGCTGGGAAAACTGGACAGCTATCTGTGAACACTCCTTAACACCATACACAAAAATAAACTTAAAGTGAATTAAAAATCTAAATGTAATAAAACTCTTAGAGGAAAACACTGGCAGACCATTCTTTGACATAGATTACAACAAGATCTGTTTTGACCCACCTCCTAGAGAAATGAAAATAAAACAAAAATAAATAAATGGGACCTAAATAAACTCAAAAGATTTTGCACATCAAAGAAACTCATAAACAAACAGAAAAGATAACCTTCAGAATGAGAGAAAATATTTGCAAATGAAGCATCTGACAAGGTATTAATCTCCAAAATACACAAACAGATCATTCAGGTCAACATCAAGGAAACAAACAATCCAGTCAAACAATGGGCAGAAGATCTAAACAAACATTTCTCCAAGAAGACATTTAGATGGCTAAAAACCACATGAAAAATGTTCAGCATGACTAATTATTAGAGAAATGCAAATAAAACTACAGTGAATAATCACGGCACACCAGTCAGAAAGGTCATAATCAAAACATTTACAAGCAATAAATGCTAGAGAAGGTGTGGAGAAAAAAGAACCCTTCTACATTGTTGGTGAGAGCGTAAATTGGTATATCCACTGTCAAGAACAGTATGGAGGATCTTTACAAAACTAAAATCAGAGTTATATATGATCTACCAGTCCCACTCCTGGGTATATATCCAGAGAAAACCATAACTCAAAAAGACACACACACTCCAACATTCACTGCATAACTATTTACAATAGCCAGGACATGGAAGCAACATAAATGATCATTGGCAGGAATGGATAAAGATGTGATACATATATAGAATGGAATATTGGCCATTAAAAAACAACACAATAATGCCATTTTCAGGAACATGAATGAACCTAGAGATTGTTATACTGAGTAAAGTTAGAGAGAAAGACAAATATCATATGATGTCACTTACATGCAGAATCTTAAAAAATGGTGCAAATGAACTGATTTACAAAACAGAAACAGTCATATATGTATAAACAAACTTAAGTTCCACAGGGGGGGAAGCAGAGGTGAAATAAATTGGGACATTGAGACTGACATACACACACTACCATATATAAAATCAATAACTAATAAGTGCTTCCCAGGTGGCTCAGTGATAAAGAATATGACTGCCAGTTCAGGAGATATGGGAGATGTGGTTTTGACCCCAGGTCAGGAGGATCCCCTGGAGAAGGAAATGGCAACCCTCTCTAATATTCTTGCCTGGATGATCCTGTGGACCTAGGAGCCTGGGAAGTTATAGACCATAGGGTTACAAACAGTCAGATACAACTGAAAACCTGAGGATGTGTTCACGCACCTACTGAATAGCACAGGGAACACTACTCAATATTCTATAATGACTTACACGGGCAAAGAATCTCAAAAAATGTAGATATATGTATAACTGAGTTTCATGAAACTAACACCAATTGTAAGTAAAATATATGCCAATAAAATTTTTAAAAAATAATAATTTAAAAGTTCCTCTAAACTCTTTGTTCTACGATTGTTCTCTCATATCAGTTTGTATGTTCATAAAATACAATGTCTTCCTGCATTTCTCAAGGAGTACTAATTTGAATTTTTAATGTCCTCTTTTAGTCTCTGAATTATATCTGCTTCTTTCAGGGTCATTGGTTTCATGTACTCATTTTAGTCTATATATTTCCTGCTCATAGTTACTCTGAAAGTTTAGCTGATTCTTAGTACATATCCATTAGTGAAAGATTAGATTAATTAAGTATGTGAATTGCCACTAGAGTTGTAAAAGTGTATTTCACAAAACAGTATCTCTCTTGAATGAAACAACTGACAACTCACACTAAGTAAGTACGAGAAATCTGTCAGCAGATTAGTATCCCTAAGGAGGACATGTAGGCATTCTAGGGTACCTCTCCATCTCTTTAGAATAGCATTATTCTGAAATTGGATTAATACAGTGGAAGTTGCATCTAGGCTGAGGTATTTTTTGTTTGTTTTTTTGGGTTTGTTGCTCAGATTTTAATATAGAAGCATTTCAAGCTTAAATATTTCTTTAATTCAGTGATTTTATCATGAGAAACACTGGGCTGGAAGAAGCACAAGCTGGAATCAAGATTGCCAGGAGAAATAGCAATAACCTCAGATATGCAGATGACACCACCCTTATCGCAAAAAGTGAAGAGGAACTAAAAAGCCTTTTGATGAAACTGAAAGAGGAGAGTGAAAAAGTTGGCTTAAAGCTCAACATTCAGAAAACAAAGATCATGGAATCTGGTCCCATCACTTCATGGGAAATCGATAGGGAAACAGTGGAAACAGTGTCAGACTTTTTTTGGGCTCCAAAATCACTGCAGATGGTGATTGCAGTCATGAAATTAAAAGATGCTTACAACTTGGAAGGAAAGTTATGACCAACCTAGATAACATATTAAAATGCAGAGACATTAATGTACCGGCAAAGGCAGGTCTAGTCAAGGCTATGGTTTTTCCAGTGGTCATGTATGGATGTGAGAGTTGGACTGTGAAGAAAGTTGAGCACTAAAGAATTGATTCTTTTGAACTGTGGTGTTGGAAGAGACTCTTGTGAGTCCCTTGGACTGCAAGGAGATCCAACCAGTCCATTCTAAAGGAGATCAGTCCTGGGTGTTCTTTGGAAGGAATGATGCTAAAGCTGAAGCTCTAATACTTTGGCCACCTCATGCAAACAGTTGACTCATTGGCAAAGACCCTGATGCTGGGAGGGATTGGGGGCAGGAGGAGAAGGGGACGACAGAGGTTGAGATGGCTGGATGGCATCACTGACTCGATGGACATGAGTCTGAGTCAACTCCGGGAGATGGTGATGGACAGGGAGGCCTGGCATGCTTTGATTCATGGGGTGGACATGACTGAGCGACTGAACTGAACTGAACTGAACTGAACTGAAGATGTTATTCGCTATCATTAATGAATTTCCATCATTATTTAAAGCTTCTGGGATTTTTCAGTTAGAAATATAAGATTGCATGGTGAGCTGTTACAGAAAAACATATGAGCTTCCAGGTACTTCTCTCTCTCAATCAAGACTTATTTGCTGATACTTATAAAAACAAAGTTAAAACCAAAAACATGCTAAAATGAAAGCTTATTTAAACCTATAACTCTCATCCCACACCATAAAGTTCAAATTGCTTTCAGTTCAGTTCAGTCGGTCAGTCATGTCTAACTCTTTGCGACACCATGAATCCCAGCATGCCAGGCCTCCCTGTCCATCACCAACTTCTGGAGGTCACTCAAACTCACATTCATCGCGTCAGTGATGCCATCCAGCCGTCTCATCCTCTGTCGTCCCCTTCTCCTCCTGCCCCCAATCCCTCCCAGCATCAGAGTCTTTTTCAATGAGTCAACTCTTCGCATGAGGTGGCCAAAGTACTGGAGTTTCAGCTTTAGCATCATGCCCTCCAAAGAACACCCAGGACTGATCTCCTTTAGAATGGACTGGTTGGCTCTCCTTGCTGTCCAAGGGACTCTCAAGAGTCTTCTCCAGCACCACAGTTCAAAAGCATCAATTCTTTGGCGCTCAGTTTTCTTCACAGTCCAACTCTCACATTCATACGTGACCACTGGAAAAACCATAGCCTTGTTCCTCAGCAAATTTTTGTGATTGTTTAGTTCAGTCATGATTGTTAACTATTAGTAAAGACTCTAAGTTTGTGATTATATGTGTGTATACATATTCTCACAAAAGAATGCAACTTTGTATTTTTTATGTGTTGGTACTCTATTTAGAATTTTCTTTTCAAACCTGAAAGTTGATGATAATATGTAGTTTCTCTCATTCTCACTTTTTTAACAGTAAATCAATCTACTGTTTTGAAATAGTATTCTAGCTACTCAAGAAGTTAGTTGCAGTCACCCCTTGGTATCTGCAAGGGATTGGTTCCAAGAGTCTCCACAGATACCAAAATCCAAGGATGCTTTTTATGTAAGTTCCTTACATAAAATGGCTTGGTACAGTGAACAGATTTAGTCCTCTGTCCAGATTTAGTCCAGTACAATGAACAGATTTAGTCCGCTGAAACCTAAAGCTATGGATGACAAAGTGTACTTTAAAGCATTAGCTCTTCATAGAAAAGTCAAATTTATAACATCTTTTGCTACTATAATCATGATAGAAAAAATCATTCATAGAACCTTTAGGCCTCGAATTATGTCTGTCACCAAATATCCTATAGCACATAAGAGAAAATTCAAACACTGCCTTTTTAAACAATCAGTTAAAATCACTTGAGTAAAGGACAGACTATTTTTCCTTGCAACTGAGGAATTAAATAAAAATATCTTAGAATACTTAATAAGCTGATTTATGAAATTTGACCTTTTTATGAGTTCATGAAAATTCTTATAAAGTTGTGGGATATACAAAATACAAAAAAAAAAAAATATAGAGGTTATCACAGATTGAGTTTGTCAATATCTCTTGCACTTTACATTCTAGAAAGTCAAATAAAAATGTTAAGTATGTGTTGACAGAGTTTAATTTCTGAAGAGTTATCAACATGTAATTTAATAAATACTTTTCTCCCCCTTGTGAAACAATTAAAATATGTCAGATAATAAGGAATTGGCTCTTTAATGAGAGTCTAATGAATCATTTTACTACAAACATTTTAATGAAATTTATATTTAATACACTAGTTTTTAGATATGCAAGAAAACAAAGCTTTGTTTTATGAAAAAGCTCTCATCTTTCTCATGAATCCCACTGAGAACACATGTGAAGAATAGATTGTAATTTATTCTTTTTATTAATAAATTTTCTTCTCTTTTGTTTTAAAATATCTTCCAGGGAACTCAATGTCTTTCAGATAAATGAAATTGCTCTTTCTGGAGGTTTCATCATATACACAGGGAAAAGAGTATCTTGTATGGTAGAGTGGCTGTGGGTAGTTGATGCCTCAGCTATATGTAAAGGTGCTCATGTCAATCTTCTTTTTCACTGGTCTTTATGAAGAGTTATCCTGCATTTTTTCTTCTGGTATTACAATGTCCCCAAATAGTTGATACTTCTACATCTTTCCTCTGGCTCAGGCTGTTTATTTCATAATTTTATTGTGCAGTTACTTTGTCCTCTTGGTCCTAATAGCAGAATTGCTGACTTTATTTAGCTATCTTATGCAGACTTTATTTCACTATCTTCTGCATCCTCCATGGAAGATCAAGGACTTCTGAATCCTTATGGAGCTCAAAGAGGCTCATGAGTATGAGAAATGGTTTTCTCACTGCCCAAAACAAGCAGCCTAGGGAACACAGCTTAGCCGTGAAGGAGCTACTGCTGATTAATGCGCAGCTTTCACACTCAGTTTAGAAACCATTGTTGCTTGTCCTTGTCTTCATATAGGGTCACCATGTCTGCAAATCTCCAATAGTTACAAACTGAAGATAGAGTAGGGCCTTGAACTTTCCCCTCATTATAATGACCCATCTTGTCTTAACACTAAGATTTGTCCCAGTGTTGCAAGTCAGGACATATAAGCTTATTCATCTGCTTTCTGACATCCCGTTCCCTCTTCTTATTGGTGCATGAGGATGGTATAGGTTTTTACTTTTACAGTATTCATACTAATTATCTTCACCTTTTATGTTGCTGAGAAAAAAAATCCCTATCTAATTTAAAAAATAGAAACTTATCTATATGAATAATTGGAACTTTCCAGTTGGTGCTAGTGGTAAAGAATCTGCCTGCTAATGCAGTAGACTTAAAGAGATCCAGGTTCGATCCCTGGGTTGGGAAGATCCCCTGGAGGAGGAAACGACAACCCACTCTAGTATTCTTGCTTGGAGAATCTCATGGACAGAAGAACCTGGTGGGCTATGGTCCATAATGTCTCAAAGAGTCAGCCATGACTGAAGTGACTTAGCATGCATGAATGCATGATTAACCATACGAATATAGAACTTTCATAAATTCTCTGTAAATTAAATATATATATACACACATATGTAAGCCTTTTTAATTATTGTGGAAGTCTGCAAAATAATCTATATTCATTTTGTAAACAAACTGGATAATTTTATTTCATAAGTTCTTTCTGATACCTATACTAAAAGCCACTTTATAACTTAAGGTTCTACAGAAAGATGGAACCAATAGCTGGAGGATAACAAGGGGGAGCGGAATAACAGGAGAAATGAGAGGAGGGAGAAGAACGGTGAGAGAGGGAAACAGAAACAGAGATGTACTTATTTTAATGAATTGGCTCACATGCTTGTGGGGGGTGACGAATCAGGAAGCTGTAACCAGTCTGGCAGATTACAAACTCAATCAAGAATTTATTCTCGTCTTAAACAATCTTGAGATATAATTTTCTTTCCCCCAAGAAACTTTAGTTTTTGCTCTTAAGACTTTCACATGACTTAATGATGCCCAATACATTATCAAGAGAAATCTTCTTTACTTAAAGTCAACTGATTGTAGATGCTAATCACATCTACAAAGTAGATGATGTTTACATTAACACAGAGATTGCTGTTTAGTTAAATAACTGATATTATAGTCTAACCAGTCTGATACATAAAACAAAATATCATAGCCACTGACTATAACAAAATTATGCAATTTCAAGTACCTATTTCACTTGTCATAAATTCTCAGTAGCAATATACTAAATAATATTATATTCTGTGCTTGCTTAAAATTTATTGAAATAAAATGTACATATTTTCCTATGTCACCATATGTATTCATTAATATTTACACATGAACTGGTAAAATATAAATAATGATTGTTATTAAAAACAACTTATTATATGTATTTTCCAGAATTATTTGATCATTACTTATGCTATTTAGAAACATACAAAGACAAGGAGGCACAAATCAAGATAACATTGCAATTATCCTCCAATTAAAAAATATAAATAGTGGGTAATTGTTATATACCATGAGAATATGGAGAACTATGTCTCATTTGGAAACAGTGCTGGTATTTGAGATATATATTTTTTCTCAAACATTCAGCTTTCTATATTGTGGGGATTCAAAAAACACTTTTAGAATAATATTCTTAAAATATTATGTTTATTGTTCTAAGCTCTAGTTTACAAGTGATAATAATCACATCTTACACTGAGGCCGTATCTCACATAAAACCTAATGCACATTTACTAACCTAATTTTGTATGAATGATTACTGTATTTTCTAAATGAAAAACTAGGACAGAAGAGCCTTATACTTCTTCTGAAAATAGAACTCTTTGAAATCAAAATTGTCCTCAGAAATCTAGGACATACAGTTGCTATTATTCATAGAGGAAACTTTTATACTAAGAATTTTAAAGTGGTTTAAGGCAACAAACTAGCTGGAATTTGTTAGACACTGAAAATGTCTACATGATTTAGGTAGCTCATTGAATATATTTATTTTCATGATTTTGTCTCTGTTCTTAAAGACTGAGCATATGTATGTACATAAGAGATTGTTGTTAATGAAAAATAAGGAACAGTTAAATGTAAGATATGCCACCAAAAATAAAACAAAGCCATGCAAAATCCACAGCATAATTACAAGTAGGTAGATATATTCCTTTTACTACCTTGTCAAAATTACATGGAAATCACATTGTACTATCCTAACTACACTAAGTATATATAGAAAGTAAAAAGCAAAACTTGAGCATTAAAAAGAGGCATAAATAGACATGAAATATCGTACTGTGAAAAAAATCAGGAAAGAGAAATGTAAGTTTAAAGGTCATGATAAAATTTCTGCCATAGAATTAAGTAATCACAGGATGGGAGTCTAGAGTCTGGAGAAATATTTTAAACCCAATTGCAACCAACAGTTTACTTTAATGATGAAATATTTTACTCTATCCTGGTGAACTGGTGGACAGAGAACATTCCCAATTGCTGGTGAGAATAGGTCAAATTTTCAATGTAGTGAGTCTTTTGAGTCTTAAAAAAAGAAAGTACAGATTCCCCCGCAGGCAAAGTATCAACAGCAATGTTTGACATTATGTCCAGCTAAAATTGTCTAGAAGGAGTATAAGCAACTTCAGCTCTCTTAGGGCAGCAGCCATATTTGTTTAACTTGACATTTATCATTAGCTAACTGAAGAACAGCCATGAAGAGACACCCCACGCCCAAGGTAAGAGAAACCCAAGTAAGACGGTAGGTTTTGCAAGAGGGCATCAGAAGGCAGACACAATGAAACCATACTCACAGAAAACTATAGTCAATCTAATCACACTGACCACAGCCTTGTCTAAATNTCCAGTCCTGTGGCCACTGCTGAGTTTTCCAAATTTGCTGGCATATTGAGTGCAGCACTTTCACAGCATCATCTTTCAGGATTTGAAATAGCTTAATTGGAATTCCATCACCTCCACTAGCTTTGTTCATAGTGATGCTTTCTAAGGCCCACTTGACTTCATATTCCGGAATGTCTTGCTCTAGGTGAGTGATCACACCATCGTGATTATCTTAGTCATGAAGATGTTTTCTGTACAGTTCTTATGTGTATTCTTGCCACCTCTTCTTAATATCTTCTGCTTCTGATAGATCCATACCATTTCTGTCCTTTAATGAGCCCATCTTTGCATGAAATTNTCATATTCCGGAATGTCTTGCTCTAGGTGAGTGATCACACCATCGTGATTATCTTAGTCATGAAGATGTTTTCTGTACAGTTCTTATGTGTATTCTTGCCACCTCTTCTTAATATCTTCTGCTTCTGATAGATCCATACCATTTCTGTCCTTTAATGAGCCCATCTTTGCATGAAATTTTCCCGTGGTATCTCTAATTTTCTTGAAGAGATTTCTAGTCTTTCCCATTCTATTGTTTTCCTCTATTTCTTTGCATTTATCGCTAAGGAAGGCTTTCTTATCTCTCCTTGCTATTCTTTGTAACTCTGCATTCAGATGCTTATATCTTTCTTTTTTTCCTTTGCCTATCACTTATCTTCTTTTCACAGCTAGTTGTAAGGCCTCCCCAGACAGCCATTTTGCTTTTTTGCATTTCTTTTCACGGGGATGATCTTGATCCCTGTCTCCTGTACAATGTCATGAATCTCATTCCATAGTTCATCAGGCATTCTATCTATCAGATTGAGGCCCTTAAAGCTATTTCTCACTTCCACTGTATAATCATAAGGGATTTGATTTAGGTCATACCTGAATGGTCTAGTGGTTTTCTCTACCTTCTTCAATTTAAGTCTGAATTTGGCAATAAGAAGTTCATGATCTGAGCCACAGTCAGCTCCCGGTTTTGCTTTTGCTGACTGTATAGAGCTTCTCCATCTTTGGCTGCAAAAAATATAATGAATCTGATTTCGGTGTTGACCATCTCATGATGTCCATATGTAGAGTCTTCTCTTGTGTTGCTGCAAGAGTGTGTTTGCTATGACCAGTGTGTTCTCTTGACAAAATTCTATTAGCCTTTGCCTTGCTTCATTCTGTATTCAAAGGGCAAGTTTGCCTGTTACTCCAGGTGTTTCTTGCCTTCCTACTTTTGCATTCCAGTCCCCTATAATGAAAAGGACATTTTTTGGGGGGGGTGTTAGTTTTAAATGGTAGACCCTCACCTCCTTAATCCTGTTGCCCAAAACTGCCTCTTATTCTTTCATAGGTGATGATTCCCAAAATGAAACTTGTGTAGATACAGGAAGCTAAATCAATCAACCACTCCCACTTCTATTTGGCAGAAACTTAAAAGACAAAAATGTGAAGTGGAAAGTCACACAGTAAAAAATGAAGAACTGAAGTATGCTTTGATTGGACATTGATGGCATGTGGGAAGTAGATCATCATATGTGATTGGTTTGGGAAACATATTTCCCTTCCTCTGGCTGGTTATGCTTTGGAAGTAGGTGCCAAAAAATAGGAAACTTGGTATTCACTGAATAAGTCCTGAACTGACTGCTATAGAAGCTGGAGTAAGGGTTCTGCTGTCATAGACACTCTAACTACTGTGCTTCTGTATATGCAATCTGTCACACTAAATACTTTCCAGCTTTGAACAACCCCTTGGAAACTCAGAGTGATTTCCTTAAGTTTTACAACCAGATGAGAAATGAAGAAATTACTGTACTGCAACCCAATAGTTGCCTTGAGGTAGATGCATAACTTACTGAATAACAGACACAAAAGAAGGTAGGGTTGTGACTCCAATTATAATTATCTGTGGCAATATAGTTTATCTGTTTTTTAGGGACTATCTTTAATATGTCTTATGTTTTTAAGTTTAAAACTCATTTGAATTTGTTTTAGTAATACAGAAAAAAAAATAAAAACTATAGTTTCATTTTTTGTGAGCAGCAAGACTAGATCATCTTTTAAAATAAAGACAAGAAAAGTGTTCGTTCCTCAGCTGAGTCCCACTCTTTGCGATAGGCTCCTCCGCCCATAGTAAATTCTCCAGGCATGTATAATGGAGTAGGTGGCCATTCCCATCTCCAGGGGATCTTCTCAACTTAGGGACTGAACCCTGGTCTCCTGCATTGCAGGTAGATTCTTTACCATCTGAGCCACAGTGAGGGAGGGAAGGAAGGAAGGAAGGAGGGGAAGAAGGAGGAATGGATGGATAGATAGACAAATAAATATTATATATAAGGCTTCCCTTGTATCTCAGCTGCTGAATCCTCCTGCACTGCAGGATGCTGCTGTTGCTGCTACGTCACTTCAGTCGTGTCTGACTCTGTGCGACCCCATAGATGGCAGCCCACCAGGCTCCCCCATCCCTGGGATTCTCCAGGCAAGAACACTGGAGTGGGTTGCCATTTTCTTCTCCAATGCATGAAAGTAAAAAGTGAAAGTGAAGTCGCTCAGTTGTGTCCAACCCTCAGCGAACCCATGGACAGCCTTCCAGACTCCTCTATCCATGGGATTTTCCAGGCGAAAGTATTGGAGTGCAATGCAGGAGACCTGGTTAAATTCCTGGGTCAGGAAAATCCCCTGGAGAAGGGATAGGCTACCCACTCTAGTTTTCTGGCCTGGAGAATTCCATGGGCTGTATAGTCCCTGGGGTCACAAGAAGTCAGACAGGATTGAGTGATTATATTATACACAAATATAAATAAATAAATTATGTCAAAATATCTAGACTGCTGATATATACATGCTATAGATAGTCAAGTTTGAAAAGTTAAAAAGAAAAAAATAAAAATAAAGCAAAAATATTATGAACAAAGTATGATCATAGACTAGGAATAGGTAAGTGAGGAGAATATCTGTATTATATACAATTTCAAATTGTCACTGACACTTTGAAAATGAAGGAAACAATGAGATTTTCAAAACAGTGTCGGTACTAAGAATTAGCAAGTTTCTAGTGACAAGGATACAATACTAAAAACTAGTTTATTAAAATGTTATGCACTTAATTTAAAGGTTATATGCAAAAAAAAAAAGGGACCGTTATTTGGCATTTGGTTGATTTTCAATTCATACAGAAGAATTTTAATACAAGGTCTGTTACATTGCTAATACTCTGGGCTTGTTTTTCAGTTTAAGCTTCCATTTTGACAAATCTAAAATGATATGACATCTATCTTACCAATAACTTGGGATTTCAATGAAAATGCGTATGAAAACACCAAAGAAAACTCCTTGGTTTCTATACTCCTCCCCTGAATATCTCACAAGTGTTCAGTTTTCCACTTCTCTATATCCCCCTTCCTACCAACCAGTGCTAAGCGGCTTTCCTTAGTCCAGACCATTACAATAGTCATAAGTTCTTCTCTTATTCCAATGTCTTTTCCAAATGACAGCCACAATTGTCCTTTTAAATAATTCACATCCGATTTTTTCACTCTGATGCTTAAAATCCATTGATGGTTAACCTTTTTTCCTTAAAGTCTAAAACTATTTATGAAGTCTGAAGGGCTTTACATGGTCTAGATCAGATAACACTTTCTTATTCTTTACGTTCCAGTAATTCAGGATGTTTTCTTCAAAAGTGCTTTGTTTTTCTCTCCCTTGAAGTGTTCACACTTGTTATTTCTAATGTCTGAAAAGTCTTCTTTTTTACTTTTTGGTTCTTTCTCTCACCTTTCCAAGTTAGACATATCTGCCACGTCCCCAAAGATTCTCCAAGTCTTCTCAACCAGTGTTAATGTCCCTGCTATAATTTTATATAATATCCTGCATTTCTGCAGAAAATTGATCATACTACTGACCACTGTGTCAACTGACTTACCCTTCCTATCTTCTTATGCCACAGGATATGAAATGTAGTCCAGTTTTACTAATGAAAAATGATATTTTTAAACCACTACTTATTAGTTTTTTTTTCAAAGGAACTACCTGAAATTAGAGATATGTAAGTCACCCACAACTTAAATTTCTGCATACTTCTCTTTAGAGATAAAGGGAACTCAAAATAAATCTGTGTGAGTGTTCATGTGTGTGTTTTCTCTTCTGATCATAACATGAAGACAGCTTGCTGAAAGATTTCACTTTGAATCACCACAAAACAGAGAATGGAAGAATGACATGAGTTCTCATTTTTCAGACTTTTGCATAAAAGCCTTTAAATTCATTGACAGTAGCAATATCTTTCATTTTCCCTTCCTAAAAGCAAGGCACCATTTCTCAGGACACAAGCTTTCAGAAAACTCATATGTCTAGGTATATTTGATAGATAAATGAATAACATCAAAACTAATGCTCTGTTTAATGGATGCACAACTTTCCAGCATCCATTCATTTGTGTATGAATGCACCATAAGTGTAGATGGTCTTCCAGACAATTATACTTCAGCTGAGCACGACAGGATAAGTACACACCAAAACAACCTCCTTGAGGAAGCAGTGATAGAGAACAACAGGGCAGATAATCATGAGGGATTAGAACATCGCCACATAAATCCACAGTGGTGCTGACAAGACTTCAGCTTTAAGGATGACAAACCTTTCCTTCTATTCCTGCTGTGGACTGAAAGATGCTAGGCTAATGGACTCATTCAGCCAGAGCTATCATCCAACCAAGGCATAATTTTCAAAAGGAAAATTTCTACATTGTTTCATGTTCGCCAGAATCATAGTGCTTGATCTTAATCCAAACTATTCTCATGGGATTTGAATAAATTCTAAAATAACAATTGTTGCTAATAATTTTCAGAACTTATTTATCCTTCACTGGAAATTTACATTACTGTTCGTAAAAATGTAGTCACAATCAGGCTAACCTTCCAGTTCAGGGAAATATTATCAATGTACCTGTAGTTCAATGAACACATGCAAATCACTGGATGTATGCTCAGAATAAGCCTACATGTACTAAATTGCAAACACTTAAAAATCTAATCCTGAACCTGAGTTTCCAGTGTGAGGAAAATCTGATAAGGAGCTAGTATTTCCTAGACTGTGCTATAAATTTATGGATTTTATCTGATTAATCCATATAATTGTAATGATGATTAGCCAGTTATGTAGCCAGTTCTGATCAGAGGTGCATTAAATGGGTTGAGTAAAAGAAGCAGCCCAAAGTCAAACAGTTTCATTATGACTTTTCGAAGTATTCATGAGTTTGATACTCTGACTTTCGAAATTGTACTAAGCAAAATTAGGACATTACATGATTGAATCAAAACACTCTGAACAAAGATCCAAACTTGTATTTAACTGAAAATATAATTTCAGTCACAAATTATTCATGAAGAATTGATATAAAACATGCAGAGACAGAAGACAGGTCTGTCATGATGTGAGGCTAGAGGCAGGGATAAGGAGTCACTGTAAACGAGTAAAGGTTTCTTTTTTGGAAAGCAGGAAATGTTTTGAAAATGATTTCTGTGATGTGTGAACAATCCTGTTAATGTAATAAAAGTCACCGATCTTTACAGTTGAAATTAATAAATTAGATCTCAATGAAGTTTTTGGGAATTCTCAGGTGGTGCTAGTGGTAAAGAACCCACCTGCCATTAATTAAAAAAAAAAAAAAAACTGAGCATTTTGTCTTTTAAAGGGATGTGTGGCCATTGAGTTTTTCTAATAGCATGCATCAGTTTTCAATCTCATGCCTGGTAGAGGTTTTCTGTGAATCTACAGGGATTGACAGGTTAATATAAAGTGGATTTAAATGAGAACCCTTATTCTTCAGTACACTTTAAAAAGAGTGAGGTACACATTCCCTCATTTTTCAAAGGTATTGAAAGGGTTTTTGATGATCTCATATTGAATTACTATGCCAAATAATAGAGGCTTTTAAAACCTTCATGCTAACTTCAAACTCTAGCCAATGTGGAAAAGGCTCAATTCTGCACAGTATGTGGTATATAGATGTATACTCTATACCATACTTTTGGTATGTTATATACGACATGTATATGCATATACATGTTATGTGCATCCATGCTATACATAATATTCTATGGTAAATTATATATGTCACATTTTCTGCTATATGAACCTGCGTTATATTCTGCTGTATATAAAAGAACTCCACATTGGCAGCTACTGATAATTTCTGAGCCACAAGCTTTATCAGCAGTAAGAATCAAGTCTTTATATGCAATTTAAATAAAAATTACAAAATAGTTTAACTTTTATTAAAGTTTTATAAAAATGTTTCAACCACTGCTATTACAAAAGAGACCAGTTCAGTTCATTCAGTCTCTCGGTTGTGTCCAGCTCTTTGCTACCCCATGAATTGCAGCACGCCAGCCCACTGTCCATCACCAGCTCCCAAAGTTTACTCAAACTCATGCCCATGGAGTTGGTGATACCATCCAAACCTATCATCCTCTGTCATCCCCTTCTTATCCCCCCTTCAATCTTTCCCAGCATCAGGGTCTTTTCAATGAGTCAGCTCTTCACATCAGGTGGCCAAAATATTGGAGTTTCAGCTTCAACATCAGTCCTTCCAATGAACATCCAGGACTGATCTCCTTTAGGATGGACTCATTGGATCTCCTTGCAGTCCAAGGGACTCTCAAGAGTCTTCGCCAACACCACAGTTCAAAAGCATCAATTCTTAAGTGCTCAGGTTTCTTTATAGTCCCACTCTCACATCCATACATGACCACTGGAAAAAATTTAGCCTTGACTAGACAGACCTTTGTTGGCAAAGTAAGGTCTCTGCTTTTTAATATGCTGTCTAGGTTAGTTGTAACTTTTCTTCCAAGGAGTAAACATGTTTTAATTTCATGGCTGCAGTCACCAACTGCAGTGATTTGGAGCCTGGAAAAATAAAGGCTACCATTGTTTCCACTGTTTCCAATCTATTTGCATGTAGTGATGGGACCAGATGCCATGATCTTCGTTTTCTGAATGTTAAGTCTTAAACCAAGTTTTTCACGCTTCTCTTTCACTTTCATCAAGTGAAACTTTAGTTTTTCTTCACTATAAGGGTGGTGCCATCTGCATATCTGAGGTTATTGATATTTCTCCTGGCAATCTTGATTCCAGCTTGTGCTTCTTCCAGCCCAGCATTTCTCATGATGTACTCTGCATAGAAGTTAAATAAGCAGGGTGACAGTATACAGCCTTGATGTACTCCTCTTCCTATTTGGAACCAGTCTGTTGTTCCATGTGCAGTTGTGATTGTTGCTTCCTGATCTCCATATAGGTTTCTCAAGAGTCAGATCAAGTGGTCTGGTATTCCCATCTGTTTCAAAATTTTCCATAGTTTGTTGTGATCCACACAGTCAAAGGCTTTGGCATAGTCAATAAAGCAGAAATAGATGTTTTTCTGGAACTCTCTTGCATTTTCAATGATCAGTAGATGTTGACAATTTGATCTCTGGTTTTTCTGCCATTTCTAAAACCAGCTTGTACACCTGAAAGTTCATGGTTTATGTATCATTGAAGACTGGCTTAGAGAATTTTGAGCATTACTTTACTAACATGTGAGAAAGATGAGTGCAATTGTGTAGCAGTTTGAGCATTCTTTGGCATTGTCTTTCTTTGGGATTGGAATGAAAACTGATCTTTTTCGGTCCTGTGGCTACTGCTGAGTTTTCCAAATTTGCTGGCATATTGAGTGCAGCACTTCCAAAGCATCATCTTTTAGGATTTGAAATAGCTTAATTGGAATTCCATCGCTTACACTAGCTTTGTTCGTTGTCATGCTTCCCAAGGCCTGTATGACTTCTCATTCCAGGATGTCTGGCTCTAGGTGAGTGGTCACACCATCGTGATTATCTGGGTCATGAAGATCTTTTTTGTACATTTCTTCTGTGTATTCTTGCCACTGCTTCTTAATATCTTCTGTTCCTGTTAGGTCCATACCATTTATGTCCTTTATTGAGCCCATCTTTGCATGAAATATTCCCTTGGTATCTCTAATTTTATTGAAGAGATCTCTAGTCTTCTTTCTTATCTCTCCTCGCTATTTTTTGGAACTCTACATTCAAATGAATATATCTTTCCTTTTCTCCTTTGTTTTTTGCTTCTCTTCTTTTCACAGCTATTTGTAAGGCCTCCTCAGACAGCCATTTTGCTTTTTGGCATTTCTTTCTCTTGGGGATGATCTTGATCCCTGTCTCCTGTACAATTCATGAACCTTGTCCATAGTTCATCAGGCACTCTGTCTATCAGATCTAGTCCCTGAAATCTATTTCTCACTTCCACTGTACAATCATTAGGGATTTGATTTAGGTCATACCTGAATGGCCTAGTGGTTTTCCCTACTTTTTCAATTTGTATCTGAATTTGGCAATAAAGAGTTCATGATCTGAGTCACAGTCAGCTCTCAGTCTTTATTTTGCTGACTGTATATAGCTTTTCCATCTTTGGCTGTACTAATTATAAAGCAACAGAGTGAAGTCTGAATAGCTGATTCATAATCATCTTAAAGTAAATGCAATATTTAGAAATATGTGGAATTCTCAGTGCATAGTGCAAGTTTATTTTTCCCTTAGCAGTTTTATTTTTTATTAAAGTAACACACACACATGGCTTATAAACCCAGTGCTACTCAAGGACATATAAAGGAAAGCAAACAGTTCCATTCTTCCACTGCTCCTGTTTCCACACCTACAACTTTTTTTTTAACAATTATCAGTAACTGTTATTAAGTTGCTTACTTTCAAATCTCCATATGATATGTTTAGGACATTGCATATTAATTCATTAACTGTGGATGTTATTTATTGATTTTGGCCATGACAAGTGAGGATTTAGCTTTCTAGACTAGGGAGAAGTCTAGAGAAGAGAGGAGAAGGCAATGGCAACCCACTCCAGTGTTCTTGCCTGGAGAATCCCAGGGACAGGGGAGCCTGGTGGGCTGCCGTCTATGGGGTCGCAGAGTCGGACACGACTGAAGCGACTTAACAGCAGCAGTATAACAACATCTTTACTCACATTCACCCTCATTGTTTTCATTGTTTTTTGACCATCATTTTTAATAAGATTTGGGGAGAAAGAGGAAAATCACCTACTCTCAGTCCATCTGACTGAGATGAAACCTGAAATGCAAGTGTCGTGTTCATAAAGGCTGTTTATTTCATCAAGCTGTCTATTTAATGTGCCTACCCTGCTCTGTGACTCGTCACTGGTTTCCCTGTCCTCGAGGAGTTCTTCAGTTACGGTTGACACCAGCTTTCCCTTTCACAGGTCTCCACAAACCCAATCATAAATCTTACAGATTTTCCTCCTTTAAGTCTCTTAAGTTTCACCCTTTTAGGTTTATTTATCTATCTAGCTGACATCTATGCAATCTTAGCATAATGACAAAACTAATGTTCCCAAAACATTTCTGATAATGCCTCACAAAATATGACATCATAGATACTTCACCTTATTATTCATTGACTTAATTTAACTGAATCAATTTATTTGAAAGCAAACAACTGTGAATCCTATAAATAATAATGCTTATCAAGAAATCAGATAGCTCCCACACCCATTATCTTTAAAACAGACAAGCTTTTACAGTATATTGTTATAATTTTTTCAGTATAGCACGAAATATCTAAATTTATCCCATTTTGTGGTGAGTGTCTCTTTCTCCTCAGAATGGATGGGATTTAACCTTGCTGTTGTCTGTTCTTATCCACTAGTCCCTTCCCAGTATGTTCAAATGTATTAGAATAATTTAGGAGTAAAGTAAATCACAGTTGTAAGAGTCTTCAGAAAATGTTAGACTGCATTGAAATGCCACATGGTCTTACATGAAACAAACTCTAGAATCATCTCTTTCTTTTTTTGTTTAACATATACCATCAGTTGTCAAAACACTTAAATAAAGGGCACTGATAAGTATCAGCGTATAAATGAAGATGGAAGAAAGAGAAAAAAAAAAAAGAGAGAGAGAAACCAGGCAGATTCGTCGTGAAACTGCATCCTCACTTCTGTTGCATTTGCATACAAATTGATGTGGAAACTCATAACTGACTCCATTAATGAGGTCAAGAACAACATGCAGACTTAATCAAATGCTGCTGTGGATTTGGCTGGTTAACTATCTCTGGGGATGAAAATTCCAAAATATAAACCATCGCTTGCTACTGTATGTCTCTTCTCTCTAGAATAATTTCTACCATAATCTCATAATTACGTTTCATTTAAAAGTTCACTCACTTTTCATTTTTACTCCAAAACTATTGATGTGTGTCATACTTGTCACTTTAATTGAACTTTGAGACATAACTGACGTATGGTGGAATCTGGAGTGACAGTATAACAAGAATGCTTTATTTCAGAAATTTGAGCAAAAAGGGCGAGTTTTGGAACTGAAATTCGTGCTAAGGAAATAGGGAGGAAATGTGAATAGATTAATTTTCTATCACTTTTCTATCTTTATTATTTCTATGAATTTGTGTCACAGATATCCTTTATCTGAAGACACTGTCAAATCAGACTCTGTAGTATGACAATTAATTAAAAAAAAACATATTCTACAATTTTCCTATTAGGTAATGTTTTAAAATATTGCTTTATGTAGTTCAAACAGTGTGTAAGTGCCTTATCACATATTCACATAATGTGCAATGGAGCTGAGTGAACACAAAACTTTGGGAAAGCTTCTTCATGCTGTGCGTATTAGCTTCTCCTTTCTGATCCTAGCACTTCTCTGTCTGTCTTTTTGTCATACATTTTGATACTAAAACTTGCTACATGCCCTAACAAGACGTTTTCTCTGACAATAAAGTGAATATGTGATAAAATTTAATTTGTTCTTAGCAGTCCTGACTTTTCTTTAGGTAAGGAGATATTGTTGAATTAAAATATGGATGACTTGATAAATTTATCCCTGGTCTGTTTTACAGTATTTCTGATTTCTCAGTGGCTACTTTATGTTGTTTTGTAAATATAAGGTTTTATACCAGAATTTAAACAACTTGAAGGATATTATTTAAATCTGGATACCTATAAAAACTAAATACTATGCAAGTTTATTAATATTAAAATTAATTTTAATTTTTTCTTAAACTTACATATATATTCAAAATATGTTTCTAAACTTGATTGAATAGCCAAGGACACCATTTTACCACTTCATTAGTTTCCCACTTCTCCCAAACTTCTTTCAGTCGAGTTACTAAAGGAAAACGTGTCATATCATTTACAATAATGATTCTCTTAGAAGTACCTAAAATTCATTTGGAAGACACTAACATGATAACAGTGATGACAATATCAATGTATCATCCATGTTTTCCATTCAATACTCTTAAGTCTAGACTTCTTGAATTAAATTTCTCAAAGCTAGAACTTTATTGAGAATTTTTTGGTCTGTTTCATATGTCATAACTAGAAAATAAAATATTTGCTGGTGTGATTGGAGTTCCAGCTGGAGGTTACATGAAATCATGTGTTACTGATATGTGAATAAACAATAAGAAAGAAATAGGCATTTCTATGAGTGTATCTTGTGTAACAGCTGTGTCACACTTAACAGACATTACTTGTTCATTAAATCTCAACCTGTGACCGATGCTATTACTCCATATTATGATATTCTAGAATCCTCTGAAGTGTAACAGGATGTGTCACCTTGAAATATGACTGTAGGAGTTCAGGACGCAGTACCCTAATACTTGCTGCTTTGGGTATATTGATTATTTTGAGCTGTAGGCATGTGAAATTAGCAGATGCAGGGAGAGGCTTTTTCTGGATTTCCCTCATCTGTCTAAAGGCAAATCCTCCAAAAAGAATTCGATTACTGTAAATCCCCTTCCTAGGAGTTTCCTCAAGCAAGGAATACTGACTCTTATCACAGGAGAGTAAGTGACAAATCAACACCACAACCAGACAAACTACCACAAACTATCATATCTCTCATCTATTCTTCTAAGGGCCTCTCCGTCTTTCCTAAAAATCATTTACTCTGTCCTAGGAAGCCTACATCCTCTCTCCCCTTTCCCTATTAAGATGGCATGTGAGTCTCAATTTAATCCACTACCTGAATAACACATTTTCCCCTGGTTATCACTCAAGAATAAACGAGGTATGTTTATTAATAAACTTGTTTTTCTCTTATTAAGCTATCTCTTGTGAAAGAGGTTTCAACTAAGAACTCAGAAAGGTATTTTTTTTTCTCTTCTATATCCCCTTCAGTTTGAATTTTGCTATTATGAGGAAAAGACAAATCACAATCTTGTTATGAATTCAAAGCCTGTAAAGCATAGACATGACTGCAATTCTAAACGGGCAGCTATATAAATGGTACTCATGCCTACTGCCAGCAGGAATGGTACTGCACGGGAATGTGCCCTGCACAACCGGCATGACTATATGTGGCAGCCCTGAGCATCACCACATCATCTCTGTGGGAGAATTTTACCATTAGCCTTTCGAGATCATTCTCTGCCTTATGATTTTGCTCCAGGAGATTGACACTGATGAATGTCATTTGCAGGGTCTCATGTGTTTTAGCTTCCCAAGAAGGGCACTAGCAGAAGTTTGTAGTATCATGGGAAAGAAAGATCAGGGTGCTCTTTTTCGCAGCTCCCTTTCTACTGGGACTTTAAAATATCAGTCACTCTATTATTCTTTCTGTTGGCACAGCTAGAGTCATGCAGGGCAGTTCTGGGTTCTGGTAATACTTCTTCGCCTTAACCCTTCAAGTCTAGGATCTTTAATACTTCCTGCTCTTATAACCCTTTGGGTGATTTAGGTGAAGGTGAAGGTGAAGTCGCTCAGTCGTGTCTGACTCTTTGTGACCCTGTGGACTGTAACCTACTAGTCTTCTCCGTCCATGGGATTCTCCAGGCAAGAATACTGGAGTGGATTGCCATTTCCTTCTCCAGGGGATCTTCCCCACCCAAGGATCAAACCTGGGTCTCCTGCATTGGAGGCAGACGCTTTAACCTCTGAGCCAGCAGGGAAGCCCATTCCATCATTTCCTATTACTTCTATCAACAGTGTCTTCAATATTTGTCACCTAATATTTTAATTTTTTTAAAATCTGTTTCGTTTTGGCTGTGTTGGGTTGTCAACTGCATGAAGACTTTCTCTAGTTGTGGCAATCTGGAATACTCTCTAGTTGTGATGTGTGGGCTTTTCATTGTGGTGTGTTTATTTGTTGCAGAGCACCAGCTCTGGGGTGCATGGGCTCCAGAGCATGGGCTCAGTAGTTGTGGTGCAGAGGTTTAGGTGCCCCACAGCGTGTGGGATGTTCTTGGGCCAGGGATCAAACCAGTGTGCCCTGTATTTCAAGGCAGATTCTTATAAAGAGACATTTCTATAGGAAAGCATATAAGTAGTTCCTTTGTTAAATATTTTATCACCACAATGACTACTTTTATGGAAGGTGTGATTGCCAGATAAATTCTGAACCTGGGTCAGCAAGTACACTTATGTATTCTCCCCTGCCTCCCTCTGTGTCCCCAGTAGAGCCATCTATCCAGTCACTGCTACTTCCAGCTGTGTTAGGATGTGACCTTAAAATCGTAACTGGCAAAGTGCTCCAGATAGTCTCTACTAATCAATAGTCTGAGGTCTACAATTTTCTAGAATACATTCACCCATCAATGTAAGCTAAGTATTTTTGCTTTTAAATTCACCAGCTATACACTTCAAAGAGAATGTTGAGGTCTGTTTTCATTGGTCATTGAACAAAGTATAATCAATCCTAGTGTTTAATCTTGCACACTACCTTCTCATAATGCATTATACTTCACTTACCCAAACTATTTCCTTTGCTTACCTTTCCAACTCTTCCACAGAGACATCTGGATCTCTATCTTTTTAACCAACCCTGTAACTTCAACTAAGCCTCTTGAACTACATTTGTATTTGTTCCACTTGTCTGTTTTAACTGATATGGATATGTAGATCTTCCTTGAAAATGTTCTTTTTTCTTTTCTAGAACTATCTCAAATATGTGATAGATATATACTCTTATCCTCATTCTCATAAGGCCAGGTATTAAGGATGTGCCCCTCTTAGATCCACATAATCTATTCTAGAATTTACATACCATTGCTTTCATCAAAACTGCCTAATTGCAGTTCATTCCATGCCAATTCAGCAGCCCTTGTCTGGACTGTCACCTGAATTGGGGCCACTTTCCCTTATTCACTGAAAAGTTTAGCACTTTGACTATAGTCTTTTCTTCTAGATCTTGGATGACTTGAGCATCCACAATGACTTAGGCATTTTAGAAAAACAGTGTAGGTCAGGTGCAAAAACATGGACTGTGTAGGCTGCCTGCCCATTTGTTTTCTGAAGCAGGTAACTTTGATCTCAAGGCAAGTTACTAAACTGTTTAGTGACTTAACTTCCTCGTCTGTAAGATAGGGTTGGTATAATAACTCATTTTACAACTGTTGAGAGAAAAAACAAAAAACAGTCAATAAAATACTCCCTGGTTTATTATAAGTCATCAGTAAATATAAACTATTATCATTAATCCCTTCCCCACCATTAATACCTTTGAACACTCACAGCCTCATCTTGAATGTTGTCATCACCCAAAATTGATAAACCTTCATCACAAACTCAAGAATCACAAGCTCTGATTACAACTCCCTTCCTTTCAACATTCTTGTTCAAAGATGATCCTATGGTTTCATTCATCTTGATGGAAGCTTTCAGTGACTGACCCCATTGAAAGCAAAAGTGAAAGTCACTCAGTCATGTCTGATTCTGCTGCCCCATGGACTATACAGCCCATGGAATTCTCCAGGCCACAATACTGCAGTAGGTAGCCATTCCCTTCTCCAGGGGACCTTTATAACCCAGGGATCAAACCCAGGTCTCTGGCATTGCAGGTGGATTCTTTACCAGCTGAGCCACAAGGGAAGACCCCATTATTTCAGGTGAATTCTCAAGAAATATACCTTTTTTATTCCATTCTAAACACATTTGGATTAAGATTCTTGTGAGTATATATTTAAAAAAAATTCTTAAATACGATCCCAAACTACCTTAATTCTTTATCTTTTTATAAATTACACTTGCTTGGGCAAAATTGGTTATAATTATAAAAGAAGTAGATTGGGTCAACTATTAACTAACAACATCAACTTCCATTAGGCCCTTCAGATGACTTTGCATCTTACAAAAAAAAAAAGAAAGAAAGAAATAGAAATCTTATGACAGAGGTACAGTTCAAAATTATTAAAATTATCCTTCATCTTCCCCTGCTGTTACTGTAAGAGAGGAGCAGTGCATGTGCCTCAAGCCAGTTTCTACAGGTTCTGGGAAGTACCTTCATTCTTTTTCAGGGCCCTTACACCATCAACTATTTCATTACTCTTGCTTTGCAACCTCTTCTCCCTTGAGTCTTTCCATCAGCCTTTAAACACATCCAATTTCTTGGACCCAACAGTTCCCTCAAGTACAGTCCTCTATTTTTCCACACAACCAGATTGTTTGAAAAAGCGATTAAATATGTGTTAAAAATGCTTGCCCATTCTATACTATATTGGCTGTGTGCATTCTTTTACAATGTTCCATGGCTATAAAGAAAGCGGAGTGCAGAAGAATTGATGCTTTGGAACTGTGGTGTTGTAGAAGACTCTTGAGAGTCCCTGGGACTACAAGGAGATCCAACCAGTCCATCCTAAAGGAGATCAGCCCTGGGTGTTCGTTGGAGAGACTGATGTTGGAGCTGAAACTCCAATACTTTGGCCAACTGATGAGGAGAGCTGACTCATTTGAAAAGACCAGTGCTGGGAAAGATTGAGGGCAGGAGGAGAAGGGGACGACAGAGGATGAGATGGTTGAATGGCATCACCAACACAATGGACATGGGTTATGGTGGACTCCGGAAGTTGGTGATGGACAGAGAGGCCTGGCGTACTGCAGTTCATGGGTTCTCAAAGAGTCTGACACGACTGAACGACTGAACTGAACTGATGGCTATATTCAGTAGTTCTCTGACTTAATGTGGCTTTAAAATTATTTGAATATTTCATTTGATCCTCTTGCTATTGGTCCTACATCCCTATGACAATGTTTAGAAACTGGTAGCTTCTTCCATACCCCGCTTGCTTGATCCCTATCAGCCATCAACACTTTAATGCTCCTTTGTTTTTGAAATAGTCTTTTCTTTTTGAAACTGATGTGACACTGTCTTGCTTTTCTCCCACCTCTAAAACTAGTTTTCTCAGACACCTTTATGTTTCCCTTCTTCTATTGAGTCATTCATTTTATGAATACCTGAAGGCAGTGTATACCACTTAGGATATAATCTCTCCTGAGGCCATTTCAACCATAACTAGCCCTTCAATTATACCTTTTATGACAAATTTAACCTGAGGGGCAGATTTTGCATTTTGGCAATAATCTCAAATTTTAAAAGTTGAAAGCATTTCATAATATATTGTGATAAAAATTCAAAAGCTCAAAACAGGTTGCTACTTCTAAAAATAAACAGACTGTGTTGCAATGACAGCGCATTCCAAAGTGACACACTGAATACGGAAAGAAAAAGGAGACACGTTCTTTTGAAAATTAGCAAAAAGACCAGTGGACAGACTCAAACGTAAACATTTGTTCCAAAATAAACTCAAAGATTATAAAAGTGGAAGCTCATTTGTTACACTCTAAAGTAATGGCACGTGCATTTGCTTAGTCATCCCATTTAACTTCATACACAATTTACCATTCCCTTTCAGCTCTGTTTTCACTAAAAACAGAAAGTGGAATCATTAAGAATACAGGGAAAAGTGATGGTTGTTTAGTGAATACCTTTGGCTTTATGAAATGAGATGAGTGTTAGTGGAATGAGGAGAAGAGATACCACAGTGTTTGCTGAAGACCAGGTTTCAGACAGAACAGTAAAAGTTGTACAACCCCTTTTTACCACAGTGTATTCTTTAATGTGTTCTATAAATTCAGCATATTTGAGGAAAAAGTGATAGTTAACGATGACATCTGTAACTACAATTTCCATCTGTGTATTAGGACTATGTTTAGAAAAAAGTCATATAGGACAGTAATGTGTAATCTATAAAGAATATTCTTTGCAATTGCTATCTAACTGAAGAGTTGAATTAGTTCACCTGATCCTCATTTCATAGTTTATTTGTTACCTCAACCTAAAAGGATCTGTGTGTGGACTCAGTTGTGTCTGACTCTTTGTGGCCCCATGGATAGTAGCCCAGTGCAACTCTGTCTAAGAAATTTTCCAGACAGGAATACTGAAATTGGTTGCTGTCCTTATTCCTGTACTCAGGTTACTTTGAGGCTGTAATCCTTACTTGGCTCACCAAAAAGAAACCCCTGCTGTCTTCCTTTCTATCAGTACAACCAACCCAACTCTGGTTTAATATAAATGACAGTCTGCTATACAATTCACATTCTTGCTGTTTAAAGATAGATCCACAAATATGTTGTTCTCGTTATTGCATAATATTCCCAGTGTTAGCTTAGCAGTCACTACTTGGAGAAATCTTCCTTGAACTTCTAAAATTGCCTAATAATTTCTCTCTTTCCCTCCCTTCTCTCTTTGATTGAGATCAAATAGATATAAAACATTATGTTAGTTTCACGTGTACAACAACAATATGTGTATACATTGTGCAATGATGATGCAAAGAACTGACTCATTGAAAAAGACCCTGATGCTGGGAAAGATTGAAGGCAGGAGGAGAATGGGATGACAGAGGATAAGATGGTTGGATGGCATCACCGACTTGATGGACATGAGTTTGAGCAAGCTCCAGAAGTTGGTAATGGACAGGGAAGCCTGGCATGCTGCAGTCGATGGGGTCTCAAAAAGTCAGACACGACTGAGTGGCTGAACTGAACTGAGCATGATAAGTCTAGTAAACAGCTGTCAATTTACAGTTAAAATTATTTCCCCCTTGGGATGAGAAATTTTAAGATCTACTCTCTGAGAAACTTTCAAATATGCAATACAGTATTATTAACTATAGTTACCAAGCTACATATTAAACACTCTTTCATGCATGCATCCTCCCTCTACACACACACATATACACACATGCACTCATGCTCACACATTAATGTACCTTTGAGCCTATCAGGCCTGACCTATGGGGTAAGGTTAGGAGCCCTCACGGCATCCTACAGTTCTGTTATCATAGCAAATCACAAAATCACACTGTAAAGGCTAATTGTCCATCACTCTATAATTGCAACTTCCATGAACTCAAGACTGTTAACTTCCTTACATTTGAATAACCAGTGCCTTCTCAATTCACTACACATTTAAATCTCAGGGAAATAAGTTAAAGGGCTTTTTAAACCTGAAAAAATAATTTTCTTTTCAGAAAAATAATAGCCAAATATTTAATTGTTTGATGGAAAGAACTCTTTTAAGTACAGTTTTACTCACATTAAATCACAGCTAACAATACTCACAATACAATGGACTAAATTTCCCAATATCTAAGACCTGGGATACTCTATAGTTTTAATCCTAATTAGTTTACTTTGTGATTCTAACTGATTTTCTTTAATTCATCTGGACTTGAATTTTCTCAACTGACGATTTAACAGGGTTGAAATAGACTACTGGTTACTATTATTGGTGTTTATTAGTTTCCTTGAGAATCCAGTTCAGATCTTCAGGCAGGAAGGGCTGAATTCTTTCTTTCTTCAGATTCTTGTTATTTTCAGGCCAACAGGTAATTAGATGATGCCCAGCCATACTGGGAAGGGCAAATTGCCCTACTGAGCCCATCCATTAGGGTACTAATTTCACCAAAAACATACTTACAGACACATACAAAAAGTTTAGCCAAATATCAGGATTCCCTGTGATCAGTGACCTTGGCACATAAAATGAAACATCATATAAATTTAAGGTTATTTCTTATTCACCTCTATATTACCAAAACAGATAATGGTAACAATAGAGCAATAGGAAACATTTATTTTGTGCTGTGTTAGGGACTGTTCTAATTGTGTGGAATTTATGTAATCCTCAGAATATACCAATGATATACATGTAATTCTCATTATCGTTTAAAGTTTTGAACAATAAAGCACAGGGAGGTTAAGTAATTTAACCAAAGTTATCAATACACAAACTTTTCCTCTTTTGTTTTCAAAATAAAAATTAGCTAACTGTTTCATAATTTTATCACTTAAATATTGACTCTATTGGTTAAGATAATTTTATATAGAAAAATTTCTTTGTACTAATAAGCAAATTACAAGAGCATTTGCTGTTTATTGACAACTTTTTCAGTAATTAAATTTGCCTCCATTCAGTCCCTCAGTCGGGTCTGACTCTTTGCGACCCCTTCAACTGCAGCATGCCAGGCCTCTCTGTCCATCACCAACTCCCGGAGCTCATTCAGACTCACATCCATCAAGTCCGTGATGCCATCCAGCCATCTCATCCTTGGTCGTCCCCTTTTCCTCCTGCCCTCAGTCCCTCCCAGCATCAAAGCCTTTTCCAATGAGTCAACTCTTTGCATGAGGTGACCAAAGTACTGGAGTTTCAGCTTTGGCATCATTCCTTCCAAAGAAATCCCAGGACTGATCTCCTTTAGAATGGACTGGTTGGATCTCCTTGCAGTCCAAGGGACTCTCAAGAGTCTTATCCAACACCACAGTTCAAAAGCAGCAATTCTTTGGCGCTCAGCTTTCTTCACAGTCCAACTCTCACATCCATACATGACCACTGGAAAAGCCATACCTTTAACTAGATGGACATTTGTTGGCAAAGTAATTTAATGTCTCTGCTTTTAAATTTCCTGTCTAGGTTGGTCATAACTTTCCTTCCAAAGAGTAAGCGTCTTTTAAATGCATGGCTGCAATCACCATCTGCAGTGATTTTGGAGCCCCTCAAAATAAAATCTTACAGTTTCCACTGTTTCCCAATCTATTTCCCATGAAGTGATGGGACCACATGCCATGATCTTCGTTTTCTGAATGTTGAGCTTTAAGCCAACTTTTCATTCTCCTCTTTCACTTTCATCAAGAGGCTTTTTAGTTCNCCCGTCTATTTCCCATGAAGTGATGGGACTGGATGCCATGCTCTTCATTTTCTAAATGTTGAGCTTTAAGCCAACTTTTTCACTCTCCTCTTTCATTTTCATCAAGAGGTTTTTTAGTTCCTCTTCACTTTCTGCCATAAGGTCGGTGTCATCTGCATATCTGAGGTTATTGATATATCTCCCAGCAATCTTGATTCCAGCTTGTGCTTCTTCCAGCCCAGCGTTTCTCATGATGTACCCTGCACAGAAGTTAAACAAGCAGGCCTTAATGTACTCCTTCTCCTGTTTGGAATCAGTCTGTTTTTCCATGCCCAGTTCTAACTGTTACTTTCTGACCTGCATATAGGTTTCTCAAGAGGCAGGTCAGGTGGTCTGGTACTCCCATTACTTTCAGAATTTTCCACAGTTTATTGTGATCTACACAGTCAAAGGCTTTGGCATAGTTAAGAAAACAGAAATAGCTGTTTTTCTGGAACTCTCTTGCTTTTTCCATGATCCAGCAGATGTTGGCAATTTGATCTCTGGTTCCTCTGCCTTTTCTAAAACCAGCTTGAACATCTGGAAGTTCACAGTTCACGTATTGCTGAAGCCTGGCTTAGAGAATTTTGAGCATTACTTTACTAGCATGTGAGATGAGTGCAATTGTGAGGTAGTTTGAGCATTCCTTGGCATTGCCTTTCTTTGGGATTAGAATGAAAACTGACCTTTTCCAGTCCTGTGGCCACTGTTGAGTTTTCCAAATTTGCTGGCATAGTGAGTGCAGCACTTTCATAGCATCATCTTTCAAGATTTGAAAAAGCACCACTGGAATTCCATCATCTCTATTAGCTTTGTTCCTAGTGATGCTTTCTAAGGCCCACTTGACTTCACATTCCATGATGTCTGCCTCTAGGTGAGTGATCATACCATTGTGATTATCTTGGTCATGAAGATTTTTTGTGTGCAGTTCTTCAATGTATTCTTGCCACCTCTTCTTAATATGTTCTGCTTCTGTTAGGTCCATACCATTTCTGCCCTTTATTGAGCCCATCTTTGCATGAAATTTTCCCTTGGTATCTCTAATTTTCTTAAAGAGATCTCTAGTCTCTCCCATTCTGTTGTTTTTCTCTATTTTTTTTCCACTGATCACTGAGGAAGCCTTCCTTATCTCTTTTTGCTGGTCTTTGGAACTCTGTTTTCACATGCTTATATGTTTCCTTTTCTCCTTTTCTTTTCTCTTCTCTTCTTTTTCACAGCTATTTGTAAAGCCTCCCCATACAGCCATTTTGCTATTTTGCATTTCCTTTCCATGGAGATGTCTTGATCCCTGTGTCCTGTACAATGTCACAAACCTCATTCCATAGTTCATCAGGCACTCTATCTATCAGATCTAGGCCCTTAAATCTATTTCTCACTTCCACTGTAAAATCATAAGGGATTTGATTTAGGTCATATCTGAATGGTCTAGTGGTTTTCCCTACTTTCTTCAATTTAGGTCTGAATTTGGCTACAGGCTTCTAAATGTTTTAAGGAGCTGAGAGTACATCATTGTCACTGTTAAAATCATCAGAGTAAGGGTTTGTGTTTTCACCCTTAACTTTTTTGTTAATAGACAGTGATCCCTTGACATATTTATAAATCTTCAAGAAAATTAGTCAACTAACAATTCATTTGACCTCACATTCCAAAAATGCAGCTGATGAACTGCAGACTTTCCAAACATAAATGTTTAAGAAAACTATTCACAACAAATTCACTTATTGAAAGCTGAGATTGGAATTAAAAATAATAATACTACTAGTAAATAAATCACCAAATGCAAAAAGTGCAGAAGGAATTGAAAACAAAAGTGAGGGCTCCTTATGAAACCTCTGACAAGACATGGGGAGGGGCTGGAGAAGTAGAGGTGGTGGCCACATGATTTCTTTAGGTCTGTCACCTGAGGTTGGGAGGCAAGACCTTATTTACCCTGTGAAATGCACAAGTTTGAATTGAGCAACCTAGACATTAAAAAAAAAAACATTTGAAGAGTTATGATATTAATATTAAACTAATAAATGCATAAAGTGAGAAAACATAATTTGTACAATGGTACAGATACTTACAAAGGGAAACTTATTGGTCTCTCACAGGATCCAAGTGCAGAAAATAAAGTCAGTGAGAATTCAGAGCCATGCTCTGTACCTTACATGCTCTATGTCTGAAGTGACCAGCACTTCCTAAACTTCCAACTTTTACTTTCCTAACTTTTTTTCAGGAAAAACCATAAAAGATGGTCCTGCACTACTGATAGCGCTGAGCTGCTTGGTAAAAATCGAACACAGCTCAGGTCACAAGATTACTGATAAATCCTACTGAAGAAGAGCTTCACAAAGGAAATTAATGAGGGAAACCAACACCTACAGTGAGAATCAGAGGGACCACAATCCTCAAATATTTTCATAACAAAAATTACTTAAATAACATATAGTATACTAAAACATTAATGACATGTAATAATAAATCAATATCATTATAAGATATCATTATAAGATAAAATGATAAAATTGAAAAGTATCCTAGATATTTTTTACAAACTACCAAAATTCTTAGAAGGAAAAAAAATTCCATTGTTAAAATAACATATATACAACAAATTGTTTAAATTATTAGGAAAACATACTGCAAGATAAAACTGAGGAATTTATCTGAAATGAACAGATATAAAGATTTCAAAATAATGATGGAGAAATTAAGAAACATGATGAATAAAGTGAGCAGCTTAAAAACAGAAATTCATTTAAGAATTACAAAAGTAGATATCATCAGGAGTTAGAAAGTGGTAATATTTGAAGAAATGTTCACTAAAAAATGTCCAGAATTCTTGAATAACTTTAATAGTTTAGAACTTGGGAATGGGGTAGATTTATTCAGAAGAGAAATATAATCAAAGTCATACAAGGAAAAAAGATGACCTGAAAAGTCTCTGCTTCTGTACTGCAGGTATAACAATAGTGATAAAAGGCATTAAGAAACTAGCCATAATGATCCTAAAACAGAACATACAAGACAGAGTGGACTGCATTGCATAGGAAAATTCCAGGGCTCCTGCTGACTGAAGTTGTGCAGTTACATGGAGGTTGGTGGCACTGAAGTTTCTAACTTCTACACTGAAAGGGTGGAGGATTGCAAAGGGCACTATTCTCCAAATCATATGACAACCAAGGCTCTTCATTTATATTTGGTGATGGAAATAGTTGGCAAAATTTTAAAAATCTACAATAATTTTTAAAAGTGGCTTTGGCATGCAGCTGGAAAAATAGAAAACTGAACAAAGAAATCTCAAAAATTGACAGATGTAGGCATGGGGATGTTATATATGATAGAGAAAGCAATACAAATCAGTGAGGAAAGACTATCGATTAAAAATTCATAAAAAGAAAAATAAGATCCCTATGCCACCTGGTATCCAAAATTAAATTCCTGATGAATTAATGACATACATGTGAAAAAATGTTTTAGAATAGAGCATAAGAAAATTATAGGATTCATAGGATTTTGCTGATTATTTAAATTATAAAAATTCATCATGGATGTAAAAGAAAGATAATCTCTTACAAAACTACAAAATCAAGTTGTAATAATTGCTTCATTGGATTTAAGTAAACTAGTAAAATATCTACTTGTGCTTAAGTAGTCGTGATAATTTTAACACTCACTCTCAAAAAAAAAAAAAAAAAAGGGGATATCTTGATTACATCAGTGTAGAGACATATTTACTGTGACCACATCATCCAAAGAAAGAGTTGACTCATTGGAAAAGACCCTGATGCTGGGAGATATTGGGGGCAGGAGGATAAGGGGACGACAGAGCATAAGATGGCTGGATGGCATCACTGACTCGATGGGCATGAGTTTGGGGAAACTCCAGGAGCTGGTGATGGACAGGGAGGCCTGATGTGCTGCTATTCGTGGGGTCTCAAAGAGTCGGACACGACTGAGCCAATGAACTGAACTGAAGAGGACATATTTGTTAAGCAAGACTAACAGGACAAAGAAACTAAGAATTAAAGAACTACCACAAATCAGTAAAAAAGGAAAGATTAAATATCAGAAAAATGGGAAAAAAAAATACAGACTCATTCCTACTAGAAATGGAGTAAATACAAATTAGAACATTTAAATATCAGTTTATAACCATCATATTGACCAAAATTAATCTTTGACAGCATTTGGTGTTATTTGAGAATACAAAGACACAGGACCTTTTATAGCTTTCCTTATGAGAGTTAAAATGTTACAAACAATTTTGAAATTAATTTGGCAATATAATATCAAGAAAAAATGATTATTCATACATACTTTGACCAGAAAATAAACTTTTGTATATCATCCTGTGAATAAAGAGACAAAAAGAATATTAATTATGAAAGTCTCATTTTAAATAGAAAACAGAAAATAACTCCATTGGTACAAAAAAAAGGACAAAATGACATTCAGTTCTGTTCAGTTGCTCTGATACTGCTAAGACACTTCAGTCGTGTCCGACTCTGTACGACCCTAGAGACCGCAGCCAACCAGGCTCCTCCAGTTGCTCAATCATGTCCAAATCTTTGCGACCCCATTGACTGCAGCACACCAGGCTCCCCTATCCATCGACTCCCGGAGCTTGCTCAAACTCATGTCCGTCGAGTCAGTGATGTCATCCAACCATCTCATCCTTTGTCTTCCCCTTCTCCTCCTCCATCCAAATTTTCCCAGTATCAGGGTATTTTCCAGTGAGTCAATTCTTTGCATTATGTGGCCAAAGTATTGGAGTTTCAGCTTCAGCATCAGTCCTTCCAATGAATATTCAGGACTGATTTCCTTGAGGATTGACCAGTTTGATCTCCTTGTAGTCCAAGGGACTCTCAAAAGTCTTTTACAACACCACAGTTCAAAGGCATCCATTATCTGGTGCTCAGATTTCTTTACAGTCCAATTCTCACATCCATACATGACTACTAGAAAAACCATAGCTTTGACTAGATGGTCCTTTGTTGGCAAAGTAAAATGACATTAATGCAATGTAAAACTACAAAGTAGTGCAAATCAATGATACATATATCACTATGAAGATTTTATCATTATAAAGCCAGTGAAAAATAATACATGCCATAAAAATCTATATACATTTTTAAATGTTGATATACAATGATAAATATATAAGTTCTAATAGATAAATATAAAAGGAATATGTCAACTCTGCGTATTCATCTCTGAGAAAGGAAGAGATGAGAGAAATGATGGGATCATTAGTTATGGCAGTATCATTTTAATTCTCTTTTCCTTAGCTCACTTTTTAATTAGATGTTTAGAAGGAAAAATGTTAATTCTTATTTAATTTTAATAGTGGATACATTGAATCTATTTTCTTATTATTCTTTAAATATATATGGTATTCTAATTTTAAACAAAATAAATTTTTAAGGGAAAATATTAAAATGTTTGGTTAGGAGTAAAATGGTAATTCAATAATATTTCATAATTATGATTGAGATATCATATAAATTAGGTAAGGCACATATTAACATAAAACTAATCATTTTTCTATACAAGGATCAGTAATGTTTCAACCTAGGGCTACATAGGATATTACTGGAATCCTTAAATAGGTTAATGATGATATATGAAACAATTTCTACTGTGTATACAAACACACAAAAAACAACATTTTACTCCATTACAATGATTTTCCAGAATGATACAATATTTGGTATAAAATGTTGTACTGGCAAAAAGAGTGCCCTAATATTATAATATACACATAAGATTAAAGGGGCTGATGTGTTTAAGTGGTTCAATATATAACTATTTTTCTTCCAAATGTGAATACACCCATGGGCCATGCTAGGTGAAGTTCATAGCATAAAGCTTACTTTTGCAATGACTGGACTGCCAACACATAGCTGGCTTCTTTCTCTCCACTGTTTTATGGAAAAGGTAAAGGGTACTTAAAAGAAGTCTATGTACAGTGTTTTAAGAACCCTTTCCTCTCCAACACCATAGGTAGGAGGAAACACATCCAGTCTCCTGCCCCAGTCTGACTCTGCCTGTTGTCTTACCCGATTAGAGTCCAGAACCACCTCTTGGTGCCACATGTTATCAGGAAGTACATTATCCATCACTGCAGACTGTGACTGCAGCCACAAAATTAGATGCTTTCTCCTTGGAAGAAAAACTATGACAACTCTAGACAGCATATTAAAAAACAGAGACCTCACTTTGCTGACAAAGGTCCATACAGTCAAAGCTGTGGTTTCCCGGTAGTCATGTACAGATGTGAGAGGTGTACCATAAAGAAGCCTAAGTGCTAAAGAATTGATGCCTTTGAATTGTGGTGCTAGAGAAGACTCTTGTGAGTCCCTTCGACTGCAAGGAGATGCAACCAGTTAATCCTAAACAAAACCAATCCTTAATATTCATTGGAAAGACTGATATTGAAGCAGAAGCTTCAATACTTTGTCCACTTGAAGCAAAGAGTTGACTCATTGGGAAAGACCCTGATGCTAGGAAAGATTGACAGCAGGAGGAGAAAGGGGCAACAGAGGATGAGATAGCTGGATGGCATCATGGACTCAATGGACATGAGTTTGAGAAAACTTCAGGAGATAGTGAAGGATAGGGTAACCTGGCATGCTATAGTCCATGGAATCACAAAGAGATGGGTATACTTAGCATGTCATGTCTGAACAACAACACTGCTCCTCCTTTGAGGCAAACGTTGAGCTTCCTTCTCTCTCCTGGATTTCCACACTGACTCGTGTGGAGCATAACGAGGTGGGCTGTCTTCTCTTTAATCGGTGTTAGGTTAGTCAGTGCCTGCTTTGAGAATAGTCCATATTTTCTCTTTCCTCACAGGCAGGTTTGACTTCTTTGTACCAAGACTTAGAATCAAGGAAGAAGAAGTATAAAACTGTATTATAGTATTCAAGTTAAAGCCACACAATCCAGTTTAGCGTATGTCAATGAGTCCTGTATTGCTGTTGGTTTGGATGGACACAAATAACCATAAAGTGTACTTTGATTCCCACTTGGCTATGCACAGGGCTCCCTTACGGACCCCTTGGGGTAGAAGGATGACTGACAGGGAATATTTTATATCACTGACAGAGAATTATTTTAACATCATTCGAATATTGCTGATATTTTCTGCAGATACCGTATGAGTAAGCTCCTAGTCCCTATGCAGGAAAATGTATTACAAAATTTGAGATAGGCACCAAAAATATTCAAATGACAATCCCCAGAGAAGAAGGTCTCTAGTAAAGCTTATATATTAACAATAAATTTACATTCACTGAGTTATTTTTAGTAACTGGCAGAAGAATGTCATCTTGTATGTTCAAATTTTTATTGATTGTTTTTATTTTCCCCCAGGAAGCCCAACTAACCAGAGTAGGAATCATTTTCAAATGGGAATATTTATTGTTTATTTAGTTATGCTTCTTTTTAATTAGATTATCATGATCTGCTAATTAAATTCCCTTGGAAAACAAAGCTTAGCTTATTAGGAGGTATATTTCCACAAATGGTTTTACCACCTCTGCCACTTAGAAAAAATATTAAGATTTTCAAAACTCTTCAGCAGAACTGGGAAGTATTAGGCTTTCTATACATGCATATTCTTTAGGGAATTTATGAAATGATGAAGAGGTTTATGTTTGTTTTTTGTTTCCAGTGTGGCAAATCCAAAACCACTGAATACAGAGAGTTATTTTCCTACAAACTGAAGAAGTGTAAATATTTTCTGTCTGATTCTAGAGCAGGAAAAGGGGTGACATACTAACTATGACAGAACAGAGTAGGCTAGGAGTGTCAGATTATGGAATCTGTCCCAGCACTGGGTCACACAGGCCACAGACACTGTGTTAGGTACCAGGAGGAAGTCTAGCCACATCAGTGAAACATAATATCGAAAAGATACATCATAGACAATAGTATAATTCCATGCAGAGTTTCACTTCAGAGAGCTCCATGGGACATCAAGTATCTCAAACATGCAAGTAAAGACTCCAGAAATAAGTTATATTTAGATCATACCAATAATCAGGAAAGCAACATCAGGAGGAAGAGAAACTGATCCACATAGAGAGTGTCAGGCATTATAATGGCGAGTGATGCACATTGATCCATTTAATCCTCAATAGTCTTGAATAGTTTTCATTTTATGTAAAATAAAACTGTGGACCAGATAGGTTAATTACAGCTGGTAATGATATTCCAACTTTGTCTGACTCCAAATCCTTAACCCACTAAAACTGAAACGTATGCTGTATTTAATTAGCACGTGAATCCACAGTTACTACCAGGCTGGGCAATTCGGCATGAATAAATATAAACTGTTTCAAATAACATGAGTATCAAAATGTTCAAAGGTATCACTACTATTCTGTCATTAATTTTTACTTTTATACCTACATAGGTGATATTAAACACTTTTCTTAAGGCCATGGGGGAAAATGAGGCATTAAAATGTAACTAGGCAGAGTATGAAGTCTACACTGTGCTGCTGGGCATTCAGGAAGACTGTTCCTACTTGATTAAAGTCCCAGTTAAAATTGCTGAAAGATATTATTTAGGAAAAACTAGTGATTTTTGGTTTGGTGGTTACAATGCTGTATACGATTTAACCAAAACTCCTTTAACATTATACCTTCCTGTATACATAGATAGAAAACCACGCATACAGTATGTAGAATTTACCAAATTTGTCTGATCATAGAAACATCTGTCTGTGCTGAATCAGCCTGAGAGGTCAGCTGCTCTAGGAACATATTCTGATAAGCAATGTTCCTCAGGGGGTGAAGGGGAGATTGATGGAGAGAAGCTTTCCTGGGGCAAAGTCTGGCAAGACAAAGAATTAGCGTCCTGGAATAACTGGGATCCTAAGTAATGATCCAAACTGTCTCAAAATAAAATTATAAAGTTGAATTTTTAGAACAGAGATAAGTGTGTCTGAATTAATCTGGCAAGAAGGGTGTTTCAACACTGAGTTCCAGAGGGTTATAGCCCTTCTGCCTAAAATTGGGATCATTTTATATTCTGTGCAGGTGATGAGTAATTAGAGTATGTACAAATCTGTACAATAGGTATGAGTGGACCCACTCTGAGAAGAATACAACAGAGTATCAATCCAGCTGAAATTGAAGGGAAAAAAATCAAGGTAAAAATATTTCTTTTGTTCTTAAGGCTATATCCTGGATTAAAATAATATGATATAGTCATATTGCATAAAATGATAGTATGACAGATTAGGATGATAAACGAGATTCTTTGAAAGTATGAAGCACATCTGCTACACAGAACAAAATAACTTTGTGAGAAAAATATACACCAACAAATAAAACAATCAATCTGCTAATTGTGTGTGCTCCTTCGGGTACTAAAATTTGGAAACATTTGGTAATTTTCTATCGAGAAGTATACACGAATTCAGTCTCTAGATAATCCTCAAGCAGACCATGGAAAAATAGGTCATGTCAAATAAAATAAGTCTCTAGGTAGAGGCAAGGCTTTGTCTCACTTTTTTAGTTTCCAATTCCAGTAATTCTATGACATTATTCTTATCTCTTCTATATATGGCAAGGTTATTCTCCTCACTTGCACATTCACTGAAGCAATAAATCAGTGATTAATTGTACTTCACATTCTCCATGTTAAGTGTGGTTTGTGATGATTTACATTATTTAGAACTATAAAAATGAGATTAAACCATTACCATCAAAGATTACAGTAAAGGGCACAGTAGGAAATTGGAGCATTTTCCTGAAAGGGTAACTTCTGCTCAGAGGCATTGTCACTGCTCCATGGCTCTCCTGGTGTTGTCCTAACGTGTCACCCTTCAGGGTCGGGGCAATTACTACAATTCTCTCTGGAATCAATATTTTGCAATGTTTTATCATCTCAATATTGATGTATTTAAAAATGGTGCGATGTCATCACTGCCATGACAAAAGATAAGCCTTAAGGTAAAATGCAGCATTATCTTATAAGTTTTTATTACATTCCAAGTGTGAAATCTGTCATTTGTGCCTTGCAATGTCACCACAAGTTTCTTAAATATAGAACATATTTTTAAAAATTAGAAAATAATTGCTTGTTTCCTTTCCACCATGCAATATGCTTCAAAACTAACTTGACCAAATTGATAAAAACATGATTGCCCTCAAATAGAACATTTTCCATATCTTACACACCCACCATCACAGTAAATGAAGTGATTCCTCTTTTATGCCTTTAACCTTTATACTGCCTTGAAAGTTAAAGTTGCTCAGTCATGTTCGACTCTTTGCAATCCCATGGACTATACAGCCCGTGGAATTCTCCAGGCCGGAATACTGGAGTTGATAGCCTTTCACTTCTTCAGGAGATCTTCCCAACCCAGGAATCTAATCAGGGTCTCCTGCATTGCAGGTGGATTCTTTACCAACTGAGCTATCTATCAGTGAAGCCCTATACTGCCTTAGGTACAGCTGTATTTGCTAATTTTATTTCTATAGTTTACCCATCTACAAACTACTACTGAAGGAAGAAAAGATCATAAAAATGAGCAGTTAGAAAAACTTTTTAAGTTAAATGGAGGTTCCTAGGTTACTAGGAACATAGGTTACTCATATGTGTAATGTTTAGTTAATAGAAATCACAAGACATTGAGGAATATTATCTTGCCTTACAGTGTAGAAGCTAATATTAAGATCTTACAACAAATAATAAGAACAACAGAATTAAAAGAGCTATGGAGATAAAAAAAATCACTGGTAAACCTAAACTCCCTCCATCCTCAGTACCCATCATGGATCTGTTTACCTGAAGGACTGATAGAAAATCTGGGAAGAATCTCACTCTAAGAGGAAACATCTTCATGATGCATTTGGTTCACAGAAAATGTGTCAGTATCAGAGGGGTGTAAGTAAGCAGTCAGTGACTCTACCCTAAATTGTCTAAAACTTTCTACTCTTCCTTTCAAGATCATCTCTAAATTTAGAGAAGGGGGTACAATGAATGCCAAGTAGGACATGAGACACACTGTGCACTTATCAGAATTGCTTTTAATATATGTCACGGAGGGAAGCAGAAAGAGGCAAAGGAAGGGTGCAGCCTGTTGTACCCTTGAGGGATCTACAGGACCACGTTGGAGTGTGAAAAAGACAAAGTGGTTTAGATATGGAGTAGAATATTGCCAGTACCCCCAGAATCTCCTTGTGACCCCTCCAGTCCCAGTCTACCTCTGTCCCTCAATGGTAACCACTATTCTTACTTCCGGCATATGTATCTATATGATCCATCTTTAGCTTTAGGTTGATAATGCCATACTCAGACCATTGAAGAGAGACAAGGTATCTCTTATAAGGAGAAGTTGAAGAAGTTTTCTATCTTTCTTTTCTATTTCCCATGTCAGGATAAAAAAAAAAATAGATTTTCACCTTTCAAAAATTATTTAAATTCTGAAAAATAAAATCTAGACATCTGACAGCAAATCAGACTAAGCAATTATGAGAAATCCTTAGTAATATATCTTGAGAATTACCTTTACTTGTGTAATCTGTAGATTGAAAAGAGATTGATAGAACAAAGAAAGATGTGTAAATAGAACAATGAATAAATGTAGGGAGAAGAAATGAAAAGGATATATGACACATGAAAGAGAAATAATTTTAGTTTCTATTTTGAATTTATTAGTTTTAAGTTTTAATTTAATGAATACTAAATGATGTAAATACCAAAAAAAATTTTAACATTCATTTGGGATTTTTAAAATCTTATTCTGCTAATTTTTTTTTCCAAATTGTATTTTACAAATTCTTATTTGAATCTTAAGTTATATACCACCTTGCAAAAAATCTTCACATACATTTAAAAATAAAGAATAAGACTCACAATCATCAATATAAACACAATATAAAATCTATAATGGGAGTACTTTTTTCTATACATTATAAAGCTTGACAGCAAATATTTTATAAAGTACACTGTGAAAAGACTTTGCAGTTTCATTATGAAAGGACCATCAAAATAACAGGAATCATCAGATTAGAATTTCTTCGTCTTCCCACCAACAAATCTAATAACCCACCCATAAATGTTTCCGTAAAACCTGCCTTCCTCCAACCACAATATATGTGCAACACACTTTGCTCCATTCGCCTCACAAGATTTTGTTGTTGAAATTATTCTCTCATCCATATCATCAAATTTTCACCTGCTAGTGAATTGTTTTCCTTTAGTTTACAGACACATCTCAAAATAGTTCTCAATTTAAAATGATACCAAAGCAACAGACCACAACAATCTCTTGATCCCACCCTGCCTTTCTGCATAGCAAATTCCACAATATGTACTGTGTTTGTTACTTTGTCCTCATCTTCCATTCTGTCCTCAACTTATCCTGAACATCTCTGTTCATCACAGCTCCTCTAAAAAAATGACTCCACGCTCACCTTCATCTTGCCACACCCAGTGGTTAAATTCTCAGTTCTTATCTTTCTCTTGCAAATGGACTGTACGCCACTGACCAATTTCCCCTTGAATCATTCTCTTCCCTTGATTCTGAGCGAGCCATATCCTACTGGTTTTCTTTATGAAACAATGACTGTTCCTTTTAGATAGCCTTTTCTGATTGTTCCTTTTTTTTTTTTTCTGATTTAAAATTTTTACAGTGTCCGTTGATTGAATTCTCAGAAATCTTCAGTCTCCACACTCACCTTTTAGATATTCTTATATTATCCCTTGACTTTAAACACCATCTCTGTCCCAATGCAAATCAAATGTCTATCTGAAGCATTTCAAACATGTGCTTCCAGTACTAAACTTTTTCCTAAGTATCAGACTCATATATCCAACTATATAATGAACACTTCCAATATTGTTGTACAAAACGTAAATCTTGTTTTCCCTTCTATGATCATCCTCACACTTGACCAATCGTGCTCTTATCCTTCAGTAATATAAATTCACTAATTACTCAGGCCAATGCTTAGAAATGATCCCAATTCCTCTTTTTCAAAATGGTTCTTTATCTACTATCGGCTGACTTGTGCCATACTCTCTAAAAATATTCATATGATAAAGTCCTAACTCCCAGTAACTCAGAATAGAACCATATTTGGAGACAGAATCTTTGTGGAGGCTATTAAGAAAAATGACATCACTAGAGTGGGTTTTCAGTTCAGTTCAGTCGCTCAGTCATGTCCGACTCTTTGTGACCCCATGAACTGCAGCACACCAGGCCTCCCTGTCCATCACCAACTCCCGGAGTTCACTCAGACTCACATCCATCGAGTCAGTGATACCATCCAGCCATCTCATCCTTTGTCGTCCCCTTCTCCTGCTACCCCCAATCCCTCCCAGCATCAGAGTCTTTTCCAATGAGTCAACTCTTTGCATGAGGTGGCCAATGTACTGGAGCTTCAGCTTTAGCATCATTCCTTCCAAAGAAATCCATGGGCTGATCTCCTTCAGAATGGACTGGTTGGATCTCCTTGCAGTCCCAGGGACTCTCTAGAGTCTTCTCCAACATCACTGTTCAAAAGCATCAATTCTTTGGTGCTCAGCCTTCTTCACAGTCCAACTCTCACATCCATACATGACCACTGGAAAAAACATAGCCTTGACTAGATAGACCTTAGTTGGCAAAGTAATGTCTCTGCTTTTGAATATGCTATCTAGGTTGGTCATAACTTTCCTTCCACAGAGTAAGCGTCTTTTAATTTCATGGTTGCAGTCACCATCTGCAGTGATATTGGAGCCCCCCAAAATAAAGTCTGACACTGCTTCCACTGTTTCCCCATCTATTTCCCATGAAGTGATGGGACTGGATGCCATGATCTTCGTTTTCTGAATGTTGAGCTTTAAATCAACTTTTCACTCTCCACTTTCACTTTCATCAAGAGGCTTTTTAGTTCCTCTTCACTTTCTGCCATAAAAGTGGGTCTTAATTCAATATAATACATGTTCATGCAAGAAGAGAACATTTGGAAAAATAGAGGTATAGAAAAATGGTGAAGAGAGGGTACAGAGAAAAAACTGCAATCTACAACTCAAAGATAAAGGCCCAGATAGAACCTTCTCTCACAGCCCTCAGAACTTACCAACCTTGATATCAGATTTCTAGCCTTCTGAAATTTGAGAATATAAATCTCTGTTGTTTCAGCCACTTATTCTGTTGTTTTGGCAACGTGAATATAGTAATATCCACCCCATCAACTTATTATATAAGTTCTACCTTCAACAATATCCCAACNAGATGGGGAAACAATGGAAACAATGTCAGACTTTATTTTTCTGGGCTCCAAAATCACTGCAGATGGTGACTGCAGCCATGAAATTAAAAGACACTTACTCCTTGGAAGAAAAATTATGACCAACCTAGATAGCATATTCAAAAGCAGAGACATTACTTTGCCGACTAATGTCCGTCTATTCAAGGCTATGGTTTTTCCAGCAGTCAAGTATGGATGTGAGAGTTGGACTGTGAAGAAGGCTAATCGATGAAGAACTGATGCTTTTGAACTGTGGTGTTCGAGAAGACTCTTGAGAGTCCCTGGGACTGCAAGGACATCCAACCAGTCTATTCTGAAGGAGATAGGCCCTGGGATTTCTTTGGAAGGAAAGATGCTAAAGCTGAAACTCCAGTACTTTGGCCACCTCATGCGAAGGGTTGACTCATTGGAAAAGATTCTTATGCTNACTGATGCTTTTGAACTGTGGTGTTCGAGAAGACTCTTGAGAGTCCCTGGGACTGCAAGGACATCCAACCAGTCTATTCTGAAGGAGATAGGCCCTGGGATTTCTTTGGAAGGAAAGATGCTAAAGCTGAAACTCCAGTACTTTGGCCACCTCATGCGAAGGGTTGACTCATTGGAAAAGATTCTGATGCTTGGAGAAATTGGGGGCAGGAGGAGAAGGGGAAGACAGAGGATGAGATGGCTGGATAGCATCACTGACTCGACGGGCACGAGTCTGAGTGAACTCCAGGAGTTGGTGATGGACAGGGAGGCCTGGTGTGCTGCGATGGGGTCGCAAAGAGTCAGACACGACTGAGCGACTGAACTGAACTGAACAGACAGTGGAAGCCATAGTTAATTTGAAAATAATATCCAGTCATATAAAAACAATCTTCAAAGAAGAAAGAGAAGTAAAGCTTTTTGGAGAAAAAAAAATCCCATAACTTAGTCTTTTCCCCACAAATATTGCATGCATAATGGGCACAAATAAAGAACAGAAGCAGAGAGATTAAGAAGAGGTTTAAAGAATACACAAAAGAACTATAGAAAAGAAATCTTAATAACCTCAGTTCAGTTCAGTTTCTCAGTTGTGTTCAACTCTTTGGACCCCATGGACTGCAGCAGACCAGGCTTCCCTGTCAATCATAACTCCCAGAGCCTACTCAAACTCAAGTCTATTGACTAGGTGATGTCATCCAACCATCTCATCCTCTGCTGTCTGCTTCTCCTCCAATCTTCTATCATTCCCAGCATTAGGGTCTTTTCAAATGAGTCAGTTCTTTGCATCAGGTGGCCAAACTTTTGGAGTTTCAGATTCAGCATCAGTCTTTCCAAAGAATATTCAGGACAGATTTCCTTTAGGGTGGACTGGTTTGATCTCCTTGCAGTCCAAGGGACTCTCAAGGGTCTTCTCCAACACCTCAATTCAAAACATTAATTCTTCAGTGCTCAGATTTCTTGATAGTCCAACTCTCACATCCATACATGACTCCTGGAAAAACCATATCTTTGGCTAGATGGAAGTTTGTTGGCAAACTAAAGTCTCTGCTTTTTAATACGCTATCTAGGTTGTTCATAACTTTTCTTCAAAGGAGCAAGCGTCTTTTAGTTTCATGGCTGCAGTCACCATCTGCAGTGATTTTGGAGCCTAAGAAAATAAAGTCTCCCACTGTTTCCATTGTTTCCCCATCTATCTGCAATGAAGTGATGGGACCTGATGCCATGATCTTACTTTTATGAATGTTGTGTTTTTAAAGCCAACTTATTCACTCTCCTCTTTCACTTTCATCAGGAGGATCTTTAGTTCTTCTTCTATTTCTATCATAAGGGTGGTGTCATATGCATATCTGAGGTTATTAATATTCTCCCAGCAATCTTAATTCCAGCTTGTTCTTCATCCAGCCTGGCATTTCACATGATGTACTCTGCATATAAGTTAAATAAGCACAGTGACAATATATAGCCTTGAAGTACTCCTTTCCCGATTTGGAACCAGTCTGTTGTTCCATGTTCAGTCTAACTGTTGCTTCTTGATCAGCATGCAGATATCTTAAGAGGCAGGTCACGTGGTCTGGTATTACAAAATCTAAGATTTTTCCATAGTTTCTTGTGATCCACACAAAGGCTTTGACATATTCAATAAAACAGAGGTAGATTTTTTTGGAATCTCTCACAGTTTTTATTATCCAACAGTTGTTGGTGATTTGATCTTTGGTTCCTCTGCCTTTTCTAAATCCAGCTTGAACGTCTAGAATATCATGGTTCAAGTATTGCTGAAGCCTGGCTTGGAGAATTTTGAGCATTATTTTGCTAGTATGTGAGATAAGTGCAATTCTGCTATAGTTTTAGCATTCTTTGCCATTGCCTTTCTTTAGGATTAGAATGAAGACTGACCTTTTCCTCTTTTGTGGCCATTACTGAATTTTCCAAATTTGCTAGCATATTGAATGTAGCACTTTCAAATCATCATCTTTTAGGATTTGAAATAGGTCAACTGTAATTCCATCACCTCCAGTAGCTTTGTTCATGGAGATGCTTCCTAAGGCCCACTTGACTTCACATTCAAGGATGTTTGGCTCTAGGTGAGTGATCACACCATCATGGTTATCTGGGTCATGAAGATCTTTTCTGTACAGTTCCTCTGAGTATTCCTGCCACCTCTTCTTAATATCATCTGAGACTTCTGTTAGGTCCATATCATTTCTGTCCTTCATTGTTCCCATGTCTGCATAAAATGTTCCCTTGGTATCTCCAATTTTCTTGAAGAGATCTCTAGTCGTTCCCATTCTTGTTTTCCTCTATTTCTTTGCATTGATCACTGAGGAAGGCTTTCTCATCTTTCCTTGCTATTCTTTGGAATTCTGCATCAAATGGGTACATCTTTCCTTAATGACCTAGATAACTACAATGCTGTGATCGCTCACCTACAGCCTGACAACCTTGTACAGGAAAATTTTAACTCGCACCCGTGAGAAGGCTAAAGGTCGGGTTAAAACTTTACTAGGTTTAACTTTACTAGGCGGAAGCCCCGCTGCCCTAAGTACAATCACAGGTTTGCTCAAGCTAAGTTTACTCAAGATAAGTTTGCCCAAGATAAGGAAGTAGAGGCAGTAATAAAATAATAAAAAAAGAAAAGAAAGGACCTTGCCAAACCGTAACTGCCACAATGAACAGGTCGATGTTCGTTTCAAATAGACCAATGGTAGTTTGCCAAGTAGCTTAGACCCCTTCCCCCAAACCTAAAAAGTATAAAATGTCTGTTTTACGGGGGTCGGGGCTCCTCCTTCTACCACCTTGCTGTGAGAGGGCCCGGATCCGGATCCGTGAATAAAGGCAATTGCAACTTGGTTGGTCTCTCTGGTGGTCTCTGTGGTGGACGGTCTCTAACAAACCTGGAGTGTGAAGTCAACTGGGCTTACGTCACCATCACTATGCACAAAGCTATTAAGAGTGATGGAATTCTAGCTGGTCTATTTCAAAAGATGATGCTGTGAAAGTGCTGCACTCAATACACCAGCAAATTTGGAAGACTCAGCAGCAGACATAGGACTGGAAAAGGTCAGTTTTCATTTCAATCCCAAACAAAAGCAATGCCAAAGAATGTCCAAACTACTGCAAAATTGCACTCATCTCACATGCTAGCAAAGTAATGTTCAAAATTCTCCAAGCTAGGCTTCAACAGTCTGAGTCGAGAGCATCCATATGTTAGGTCCTTAAAATAAGAAACATGAGTCCAAAATGGTGTTGGCTAAAAGACAAAGAAGGAAAAAGCCTGAGAAAATAGAACAAAGGAAAGTCCGAGGACTAGAGGGAGGACCTCAGGTAGAACAAACAACACTCCTGGCTAGCCCAATTTACAGAGGGCAGACCCAGGGGGAGGGAAAAAAAAAAATGAAAACATATAGAAAGAGGAGCCAAAGGACTGAGGGTCTCTCTCTCCCCCGCATGCTGGGGTGCTCTTCTGTTCGCGTATTTGGATTGACATGCCCTTGTGCCTCAAGAATGGATCTTCCAGCTATTTTCTAAATAAAATAGAGCTGTAACACTGATTTGTCTAAGAGCTATAAGATGGTTTGTTCGAGACCTGAGAGCTATAACATGGTTTGTCCAAGATCCGAGAGCTCCAAATCTTTGCTGTGACGAGACAGAACCGAAGAACATACACTCACCTGACACATATGTTCAAGCTGCATTTAGAAAAGTCAGAAGAAGAAGAGATCAAATTGCTACCATCTGCTGGACCATCAAAAAATCAAGAGAATTCCAGAAAAATATCTACTTCTGCTTCATTGACTAGGCTAAAGCCTTTGGCACTGTGGATCACAACGAACTGTGGAAAAGTCTTTAAGAGATGAGAATATCAGACTACCTTACCTACCTCCTGAGAAACCTGTATGCAGGTCAAGAAGTGAGCAGGTAATAGGCAGGAAAGCCAGGGGTCTCCAAATGGAGGAAATGAGCTGCAAGTGTCAGATTTTTTTTTATCTCTCTCTTAAGTAACATGAAGAAACAAACTAGTGATATATTTTTTCCCCTTCTCTATACAAATTTAAAAAGAGGTTTCTGTTAAAACATTCTGTTGCCATAATGACACCTGGTTCCACCTGAACTTAACTTTTCTCTAATCTTGAGCTAACCAATGCATTTTTTTTTTAATGGAAATGTTTGTCTTCAGTTCAGTTCAGTTCAGTTCAGTCGCTCAGTCGAGTCCGACTCTTTGCGACCCCATGAATCACAGCACGCCAGGCCGCCCTGTCCATCACCAACTCCTGGAGTTCTTTCAGACTCACGTCCATCGAATCAGTGATGCCATCCAACCATCTCATTCTCTGTCGTCCCCTTCTCCTCCTGCCCCCAATCCCTCCCAGCATCAAAGTCTTTTCCAATGAGTCAACACTTTACATGAGGTGGCCAAAGTACTGGAGTTTCAGCTTTAGCATCATTCCTTCCAAAGAAATCCCAGGGCTGATCTCCTTCAGAATGGATGGTTGTATGCATTTACCCCAGACTATCTTCAAGTTTGTTCAGCCTAAAGGCTCAAAACTGACTTGACAAACCAGTATGTTATAATCATACATTGTTCTCTTAATCTATGTAAATAAAACTATTTGTATGGTAATCTACCTTTCTTCAAGATTCAAGTCAATAGCTTTATGGCCCTGGATGACTTTCCTGGTGCTGAGATTATCTCAAAATGCATCTTGTGGGTGAGGGGCCTGGTGCCATTCTCTGAATTTTGAGACATTTCCTTTCTTTTATTAGCAGACTGCTAGTAACTATATAACATCCAGCTAAAGACTAGAAGGCAGGTATTCTTTTTGGCCCCCTTCTGATGTCTATGTCAGAAGTTTTCTCTATTTCTTTTAAGCTTTATTTCACAAAAACTCTGAGCGATCAAGCCTCATCTCTAGCTCCAGATTGAATTTTTCTCCTCCGGAGGCCAAGAATCCTGGCATCTTTTGTGGTTCAGCAACAGTCTTTCAGAAACAACAGTTAGAACCAGGTATGGAACAATGGACTGATTCCAAATTGGGAAAGGAGTACATCAAGTCTGTATATTGTCATGCTGCATATTTAACATATATGCAGAGTACCTCATGCAAAATGCTGGGCTGCATAAAGCACAAGCCTGACTCAAGACTGCTGGGAGAAATATCAATAACCTCTGATAAGTATATAATACTGTCCGGTGAATGTATGCTCCATGGTTTTTATTTCATCATAACAAAGATTTGGAGTGACAGACATTAAAGCCCCCTCGGCGTGTCACAGATCTTGGGTCTTGAACAGTCCGTGTTATAGCTCTCAGGTCTTGAGCAGACCATGTTATAGCTCTTAGACAAATCAGTGTTACAGCTCAGCGTTACTAACAGCTCTATTTTATTTAGAAGATAGCAGGAAAATCTATCTTCGAGGTGTGAGGGCACGTCAATCCAAAGAAGCAAAGAGAAGAGCGGCCCCAGCGTGTGGAAGAGAGAGACAGAGCTAGCTTTTGCTCCTCTTTTTATGTTTTTTTTACCCTGGGCCTGCCCTCTGTAAATTGGGCCAGCCAGGAATGTTGTTTGTTTTACCTGAGGTCTTCACTCTGGTCCTTGGACCTTCCTTTGTTCTGTTTTTGTAGGCTTTTCTCCTCCTTATCTTTTAGCCACCACCATTCTGGACTCCTTTTCTCTATTCTAACTACCTAACATTCCCCCCTCAAGAGATGGGAGGCCCAATTCTTTGGAAATAGGGGCATCGAGATCTTTCTGGCTACTTCCTGCTGAACTGTGATGGTGAGGGGTATTGGGCCTCCCCCTCTTGTTAGTCTCAAGCCTCAGAGTCTTTATAGTGGTGTCTATCTAAGGGTGAGTGGTATTTTTCGTGGTCAGCTGTAGTTTTATCTTCGTTGAACTGGCACTGCATGTTGTAGCTTGTTGACCTGGGCAGAGACAAAACAGGTTAGACAATTGACAGTACATGGAACAATCATCAGCATCATCAATATAGTATAACAAAGACTAATAGGGGCATTAGCCAATTTCAAATTAATATCGCCAGGATGGCTCAAGTCTCTCCTTGTTTAGGGATCAGAAGATCTATCTTCTATCTGTTTTAGAGTACAGTCCCTACCAAGCTGTGTTGGCTCTTTAGAGCTATCCTGAGAAATCTTATCCCCAGAAACCATATTTTGGGGGTGTTCATTAGAATGACACTCATTTGTAGTTCTGAATAGGTATCTGAGATGTCCCAGGGGCCCACAGGTATATTGAGTGTCCTTTTTTGTTTTTTTTCCATGGCTTGACTTATGAGTAGTGAATCCAGGAGTCATGTCCTGGTACCTTGACTGCTGTGGGGGTAGAAAGTATTACAGGGTAGAGGCCCTTCCATGTGGGCTGGAGCTGAGCCTTTTGGGGACCCATCTTTCCAGACTTTAATTAGGACTTGAGTCCCTGGAGCATATAGTGGTGACTCCTTAGAATCTTTTGGGTCCTGGTTCATATCCCACAAGTGTATATCCTTTTGGAACTGTCCAGTGGCCATGGTATAAGACTGGAGGGTCTGAACCTCTGGATCTAGGAAAAAGTCACTGACATAACAAAGGTTTCTCACATAGCATCTCATAAGGACTAAGACCAACCTATTCCTTAGGGGCAATACAGGTGCAGAGGAGAGCTATTGGTAAAGCCTCCTTCCATCTCAGGGAGGTCTCCTGGGTTATCTTTCTTATCGCTGATCCTAAGAATTGGTTGGCTCTTTCTACTTCTCCTAAAGACTTGAGGCCTCCAGGCACAATGGAGATAATACGTAATGTCCAATGCTTTAGAGACCCCTTGGGTGACCTTAGAAGTAAATGATGTCCCATTGTCACTTTGTAATGACCTGCGCAGACCAAATCTTGGAATGGTTTCATGAAGCAGTTTTTTTACTGCCTCCTCAGCCTCCTCAGTCAGGGTGGGAAAGTCTTCAATCCATCCTGTGAATGTATCTATCATGACTAATAGGTACTTATACCTTTGAGAAACTGGCATCTAGGTGAACTCCATCTGCCAGCCCTCTCCTGGATAGGTCCCACGTCGTTGGACAGGCTGGGCTAGCTGAGGTCTTTGAGCTCCTTGGGGGTTGTTTAATTGGCAAGTGGGACAAGAGGAGACTACTTGCCTTATAGTTATTTGGAGGCCTGTTCCTCTGAAGGACCTTTCCAGTAATTTTTGGAGGGCCTTTTCCCCTAAATGAGTGGTGGCATGTAAGGAGTTAACCAACTTCCATTGGAGGTTCCCAGGCAGAAAAAGGAGTCCCTCCTTTTGGAACTACCCCATATGATCTTCTTGAAAGCCCTCATTCTTAGCTTTAAGAGTCTCACCTTCAGTACATGAAGAAGTTTTTGGCAAATTAGTCTGTGGAACTAGGGTGGCAACCCCTATTAGGTCATTGTTCTGTAATGCTGCTCTCTTAGCTGCCTGACCAGCTGCTTGGTTCCCTCGTGCCACTTCCGTGCTCCCTTTTTGGTGTCCTTTACAGTGGGAGGCTGAAACCTCAGTGGGCAGATGGACTGCCTCCAAGAGTCTAAGAATCTGATCACCATATTTGATTGGGGACCCTTAGGTGGTCAAGTGGCCCCTTTCTTTCCAAAGAGCAGCATGCGTATGTAGTACCAGAAAGGCATGCTTGGAGTCAATGTGAATGGCTATTCTTTTTCCTTTTCCCAGCTCTAAAGCTCGAGTCAGGCCTATGAGCTCAGCTAATTGTGCCAAAGTACCTGGTGGCAGAGGCTTAGCCTCTATGATCTTAAAATTGGAGACTACTGCATATCCGGCTCTTCTTTTTCCATCCAAGACAAACCTGCTTCCATTAGTGTACCAAATCTCAGGATTGGTCAGAGGATCTTCTGACAATCCCTCTCGGGGTTTTGTCCAGTAGTCCAAGGTTTCTAGACAAAAGTGAAAGGGGAGAGAGCCCTCGGGGTTAGGCAGAAGGGTGGCTGGGTTAAGAACCTCACAAGGAGATACAATGAGGCCTGGATTTTCCATCAGGATTACTTGATATCTGAGGATTCTTTGATCAGACATTCATAAATGGCCTCTCCCACTTAGGAGTTGTTTTATCTGGTGGCTGATAAAAATAGTTAGTTTTTCCCCAAAGGAGAGTTTTAAAGCATCTTCTATCATGATTGCAATAGCTGCAAGATTTCAATGGCAGGGGGGCCAGCCTCGGGCGGTTGGATCGAGCCTCTTGAATAAGTAAGCTACAGGCTGGGGCTCAGATCCCAACATTTGAGTTAACACTCCCAAGGCTATTCCCTTTCTTTCATGGACATAAAGTTGGAATGCTTTTTCTGGGTCGGGCAACCTCAAGGCAGATGCCTAAGTTAAGGCCTGTTTTAGTGTAGCCTCTGTCTTCTTTTGAGGAGTTTCCCACATCAGTGGGATTGAATCATCCTATCCCTTTAAGCTTTCATATAAGGGCTGGGCAATTAGACCATAGTTGGGTAACCAGATTCTACAATACCCAGTTAGTCCCAGGAAAGTTCACAATTGTTTTCGAGTTGTAGGGGAGGACAACTGGAGGATTCCTTGTACCCGATCAGAGGGCAGCCTCCTGGACCTGTGTGTAATCTAAATTCCCAGGTAAGTGACCTTTGTCTCAACCATCTGTGCCTTAGCACAGGAGACTTTATATCCCCTTTCTGCCAAAAAGTTTAGAACCTGAAATGCATGTTGTTGGGCACTTTTCTCATCTGGAGAGCAGATTAGTAGGTCATCTACATATTGTAATATTTTTCCATTAGGTCCCAGGTCCAGATCTAGGAGATCCCGGCTAAGGGCCTGTCCAAACAGGTGGGGGCTATCTCTGAACCCCTGAGGTAATACTGTCCAAGTCATCTGTTGGTGTTTTTCTCCTGGGGCCTCCCACTCAAAGGCAAAAAGATATTGGGATTCTTTAGCTAGTGGTGTGCAAAAAAATGCATCTTTGTGATCCAAGACTTTAAACCACTTGGCACTGGGTGGGATTTTCCCCAATATCACATAGGGATTGAGTACTGTGGGATGGAGGGTGACTACAGTTTCATTTATGATCTGGATATCTTGAACCATTTGCCAAGTTCTGTCTTTTTTTCTTTACTGAGAGGATTGAGGTGTTACTTGGCGAGCTGTTGGGGACCAATAGCCCACAAGCAAGGAATTTATTTATTAAAGGCTGTAGTCCCTTCTGAGCCTCTCTTTTGAGAGGATATAGTTTCCAGTTAGAAAACCGAGTGGGATCTCAGAGGATAATGATGACTGGTTCAGCTTGGTGGGCACGTCCAGGAATCCCCTGGTCCCACACATGGGGGTTAATTTTGTCTTCCCATAGTTTTTGGTCCCTCTCTATTGGAGAAGATGTAATGGGTTCTTCAGTAGTAACCAAGAGAGGTAGGGCTCTAGGGGCTGAAAAGCTTCCCATCACAAGGGTGGTCCCCAGTTTAGTGAGTATGTTTCTTTCCATTAAGAGAGTAGGACACTCAAGGACCACTAGAAACTGGTGAGAAAATGTTTGTCCATCCCAGCAACAAAGAAGTGACTGGGTGAATCTTTTAGTAGTTGTTTTTCCTATAGCACCCAAAATGGTACAGGTTTGGGAGGAGAAGGCTCCGGAGTAGGAGATCAAGACAGAGTAGGCAGCCCCTGTGTCAACCAAGAAATTCTCGGACCTACCTGCTACATCTAGTTGCACCCTTAGCTCCAGCCCCGTGATGGTTATCTATGACAGGCGGGCTGGCTGGACCGGGCCACTTCAGTCCTCTTGAACCATAGTGAGGGTAGGCTTGGCACTTGAGCTTGAGGCTCATGGGTCTCGAGGGCAGAGTGCCGCCCAATGTCCCAGCTGATGGCATTTTTAGCAAGCCGTTCTAGGAGACTTGTTGCGGTTTGGACACTCTTTGGCCCAATGCCCCGCCTGTCTACAGATCAGGCATTTGCCTCGTGGCTTGTCCTTCAAGGACTCGGGATTTGCCTTAGGGCTTCTCTGGAGGGCGGCCAGCATCTGGGCATGTCTTCTCCTATTCTCTGTTATAAAGGGTATTGGTGGCTTGTCTGGACAATCTCATCTAAGGAGGAAGCAGGGTCCTGCTGCTGTAGCTGTTGTAACTTAATTCTGATATCTAATGCACATTGGAACAGGAATTTGTCCTTTTTAAAATCACCTGTCCCTTGTAAAAGTCTAAATCCAGATTGGTAAACTTTTGGAGGGACTCTTTTAGCCTTTCCAGAAAGGCAATGGTGTTCTCATTGGGCTCTTGAGTTATTGCTGAGACCCAGGCATAGCTAATTACTTTTTGTTTGGGCTGCTTTCAGTCCTGCCTTCACACAGATTAGAAAATTATCCCTTTCCCAGATGTGCTCAAGGTCATTATAATTCCAATTAGGATCGGAGGAGGGGACTGCAGCTTCCCCTACTTGGTATTTATCACTGGATGTGTGAAGCCCTCTTGCATACCTCTGGGCTTCCTTTAAGACCCTAGTATGTTCAGGGTCAGATAAAGTTTGACTAAATATGACTATGATGTCTTTCCACATCAAGTCAAAGGCCAAGGTAATATGTTGGAATGCATCTATATATTTGTCTGGGTCATCTGTATAGCTTCCCAGGTCTTGTTTGATCTGTCTTAGTTCCAAGAGGGAGAAAAGGTTATGGACCTGGGTTGTTCTGAATTCTCCTCCAGTTTCAACTAAGGGACATACTCGAGCTGGCTTTTGTGGAGGGGGTGCTCCTGAATATGGGGGCACGTTTGGACACAAGGAAAGAGCACCAGGCAACTTGGGAGCTGTAGGAGGTGAGCCTTCATGGGGAGGTCCCTTTTCTTGGTTGCCTGTGCCTAACACCACTTGCCTAGTGGGCTCACTTTTAGGGTGTACAACAATCCTATGCTTAAGACAGAGTTCATTCATATCTCTTAGTCAGAAGAAAATTTGGACATAGGGGATCTCTGTCCATTTGCCTTGTTTTGTGTAGAATAGATCTAATTGCAGGATGGTATTGTAATTTAAAGTCCCATCCTCAGGCCAGTGTTCCTCGTACTCCAGTGGATACTGTGGCCAGGCAGTGGCACAAAAAAAAAATTTTAAGTGACTTTTCCTTAGAGTTAGAGAGTCAAACAGCTTCCAGTTATCAAGGATGCACCTCAACGGCATCTGCCAGGAAGTGGATTGGCTATTTCCCATCTGAAAGACAGTCATGACCGGGAGGAAAAGAAAAAGAAGAAAATGATAAGCCTCCTTCAATTTCCATGGGTGGACTTCCTTAGGGGTGAGTCTTTCTGAAGTTTATCCTAGACAGTACTGTTGCAACCTGAGAGCCAGGCGTCCCCGGGTCAGGGTGCAGATCTCCAGGCAGGCTGAGATGTGACAGCCTCCTGGAGATCAAATCCCTGGGCAGGTCGAAGTATGATGGCCTCCCGAGAATTGGGTCCCTGGGCAGGTCAAGGTGTGATGACCTCCTGGGACCCCTGGACTGGCGGATCCCCGAGAAGGTTGAGGTGTGACAACCTTTCGAGGACCAGATCCCTAGGCAGGTCAAGGCAGGTTGACCTCATGGGACCCCCAGACTGGAGTTGGGCATCCCCAAGATCTCCAGCGTGACCAGTGCTGGATAGGATTAAGGGGTTGTAATCTTAACTCATTGCTGGTTTGTCCACCGTGGATGGGAATAGATATGATGTAAAGCAATCCAAGCCTGTGCCCTGAGACTTGGAAACACTGCAACAGTCGTAAGTCTTATTCTTTTATTGCTCTAAGGGATTGTAAATCACTGATTTCCTTCCCTAGTCTTCCATAAGAGCAGGTTAGGGTGTCTTCAATGGTAAACATTTCTTGTCATAGACCCACTTTAGGTAATAACAGAAGTAGTGACAAAGGAGTGGATTATCTGACCCAGTTAGGGACATTAAGATATTTTAATAGTAGGCTGGGTGGAGCAATGTTGCCTACAAGGGAAAGGGTCCTGATTATAGAAGTTAGTAATTGGCTCAAGAACAAATCGGTAAGAGGCAACAGATCAAATGTTTCATAAAAGTGGAGTAGAGATTTGATCTAGGGATATGTTTGTAACTTTAGGAGAAGGATGGTAAAGGTTTGGGCCCAAACGGCCTGCAGGACTAACTCCCAAAGTGGCAAACATTATCCCTGGAAGCCCAATTGCCTTTGAAGGGATGCCTCCAACAGATGGACTTCTAGCAGGCACTGTGTGCCTGTCGCCCACCCTAGCGGGTTCACTGGGAGATGCTAATGTTGCACACGTTGTAGGAAACATGGAAGGTGAAGGGCTGAATATCTAGAGGGGCTGGGTATACAGTACTTCCCTCCCAAGGGCCAGCTGTTTTCTGGTTGTCCCTGCAGGAGATTGTAGAGGTGACATTGTGGGCTCGGATGGGGCCGAGGAAAGGAGCATGAGACAGGAGGGAAGGGGGCAGAGCACAACCTTTGAAAGAATGACATGGCACAAGGGCATAACGTAAGCCAATTAAAATCAATTGGGTCCAAGATGACAAGTCAAATTTAAGTAAACCTTAATCCCCAATCTGTAAGCTAAAAGACACGTCCAGAGGTGGCAGAACAGCTCTAAGGCACTGTCAAAAGACAGAGGAGTGGGTGGTTCCCCAATGGCTGGGATGATCCTCTCACTCATTAGCATATGAATTCACCCCTCTCGCATAGCCTAGCCAGGCCACATTGCCTGGCCTGTACCCTGTAGGGTGCCCTTCTCTCTGAATTCTAACAAATCCACCTCTCACTTAATCGCCTTGTCTCTCACTGAATTTTTGCAATGAGACATCAGAGCCTGAGCTTCTTTAGGTCCTGAAGTCAGGCATCCTGGGTTTTGGTTGGGCTCAAGTTCCAGGAAAGAGAACTGAAGGACAGGAGGAAAAAAACAGTGGAAAAAACATGCCAAGAAATCCCCTTCATAGCCTGCTGGAAAATTAGCTAAATATCTGACCAGTGCTCAGTTTTCATTGGTCTGATCCTTGGCACAAAGAGTATGGACAGAACTCCCACAGGCTTGTGTAACAGCTACTGGGGCTCAGCAGATACTGCCATTGGAACATGCTGAGGAGTAGCCTCTCCAGAGTCCCTCAATTGTGCCCACTGCCACATGCCTGTTCACGGGGGATTCGAGGAAACAAGAGATTGTAAAGGAATTAAGATTTCACTAGGCATGTCCCTCCAGCCATAGAAGCGAGGATCTCTTATCTTAACTGGAGGTCTTCTGGAATCTGAGACTGGACTGCGTGAGCTTTCTGCTGAGTTCCTTTTTTGCTGTCCTGCTGTCCTGGTTTGCAGAACGATGGGCCTTCCCCCCCGCTGGGTTTTCTTCACATCCCATTTCTAATGTGGGAGCTTCACTGAGTTGGGCTCCTGCTGTGCTTGGCCTCTTCTGCGCGGAGGTTGTTGAAACAGGTTAAATCTGAGTCATGGCACCATAGATGTCACGTGAGTGTATGTGCCTCAGTTTTTGTCTCCTCACAACAAAGATTTGGAGTGATGGACATTAAAGCCCCCTCGCATGTCACAGCTCTCGGGTCTTGAACAGACCGTGTTATAGCTTTCAGGTCTCAAATGACCATGTTATAGTTCTTAGACAAATCAGTGTTACAGCTCAGTGTTATAGCTCTATTTTATTTAGAAGGTAGCAGGAAAATCCATCTTCGAGGCGTGAGGACACGTTGACTCAAAGATATGAAGAGAAGAGTGCCCCAGTCCATGGGAGAGAGACAGAGAGCTAGCTTTGGCTCCTCATTTTATGTTTTTTTTTTTTTTTTTTTTTTTTTTTTTT
>SJYA01001316.1:1294591-1420325 GCA_006410615.1 Neotragus moschatus | reverse complement strand
TTTTTTTTTTTTTTTTTTTTTTTTTTTACCCTGGACTTGTCCTGTGTAAATTGGGCCAGTCAGGAGTGTTGCTTGTTTTACCTGAGGTCTTCAGTCTGGGGCTGGGACCTTCCTTTGTTCTATTTTCATGGGCTTTTCTCTTCCTTATCTTTTATCCACCACCCTTCTGGACTCCTTTTCTCTATTCCGACTACCTAACAATACTACCCTTAAAGCAGAAAGGGAATAGGAATTAAACATCCTCTGGATGAAGGTGAAAGAGGAGAGTGGAGAAGTTGGCTTAAAACTCAACATTCAGAAAACTAAGATCATGGCATCTGATCTCATCACTTCATTTTAGATAGATGGGAAAACAATGGAAACAGTGACAGACTTTATTTTCTTAGGCTTCAAAATCACTGCAGATGGTGACTGTTTAGGTCAGTTTAGTTCAGTCACTCAAACGTGTCTGATTCTTTGTGACCCCATGAACCGTAGCATGCCAGGCCTCCCTGTCCATCACCAAATTCTGGAGTTTACCCAAACTCATGTTCATCAAGTAGGTGATGCCATCCAACCATCTCATCCTCTGTCGACCCTTTCTCCTCCTGCCCTCAATCTTTGCCAGCATCTGGGTCTTTTCAAATAAGTCAATTCTTCACATCAGGTGGCCGAAGTACTGGAGTTTCATCTTCAACATCAGTCATTCCAATGAACACCCAGGACTGGTATCCTTTAGGATGGACTGGTTGGATCTTCTTGCAGTCCAAGGGACTTTCAAGAGGCTCTTCCAACACAATAGTCCAAAAACATTGATTCTTCAGCACTCAGCTTTCTTTACAGTCCAACTCTCACATCCATACACGATTACTGGAAAACTATAGCCTTGACTAGACGAATATTAGCAATGGAATTAAAAGACACTTTCTCCTTGGAAGGAAAGTTATGACCAACCTAGACAGCATATTAAAAAGTAAAGACATTAATTTGTTGACAAAAGTCCATATAGCCAAAGCTATGTTTTTTCCAGTAGTCATGTATGGATTCAAGTGTTGGGTCATAAAGAAGACTGAGAGCTGAAGAACTGATGCCTTTGAACTGTGGTATTGGAGAAGACCCTTGAGACTCCCTTGGACTGCAAGGATATAAAACCAGTCCATCCTAAAGGAAATCAATCCTGAATATTCATAGGAAGGACTGTTGCTGAAGCTGAAGCTCAAATACTTTGGGCCCCTGATGCAAAGAGCCGACTCAACAGAAAAGACCCTGATGCTGGAAAGGCTTCCCTGGTGGCTCAGATGGTAAAGAATCTGCCTGTAATGTGGGAGACCTGGCTTCAATCCCTGGGTTGCAAAGATTCCCTAGAGAAGGGAATGGCAACCCACTCCAGTATGTTTGCCTGGACAACTAAATGGACAGAGTCCGTAGAGTCACACAGAGCTGGACACAACTGAGTGACTTTCACTTGATGCTGGGAAATATTGAAGGCAGGAGAAGAAGCGGACAACAGAGGATGAAATAGTTGGATGGCATCACAGACTCAATGGACATGAGTTTTAGCATCACCCGGAGAAGGCAATGGCAACCCACTCCAATACTCTTGCCTAGAGAATCCCACAGACAGAGGGGCCTGGTAGGCTGCAGTCCATGGGGTCGCTAAGAATCAGACATGACTGAGTGACTTCACTTTCACTTTTCACTTTCATGCACTGGAGAAGGAAATGGCAGCCCACTCCAGTGTTCTTGCCTGGAGAATCCCAGGGACAGAGGAGCCTGGAGGGCTGCCATCTATGGGGTCGCACAGAGTCAGACACGACTGACGCGACTTAGCAGTAGCAGAGATGGTGAAGGACAAGGAAACCTCTTGTGCTTCAGTCCATGGAGTTTCAAAGAGTCAGATGTGATTGAGTGAATGAACAACAAAGACAACCACAAATATTACATTAAGATTAGTTTTCTTCACTCCCAACGGTTCTGATGAGCAAGCTAATAAAGACCTCCTCCTCCTATATAAGGCCATGATCAGTTCAGAATTTTATTCCAGACACATATGGGGATGAAGTGGTTGGAACTAAATTGTTACTGCATTGTCCTGAAGAGATGTTCTCCAAAGTACCTTCTGAAGACCTGCTCAAGCTGCCCAGATTTCTGTTGTTCTTAAGAACTTACTATCCTGACAGATTTTGATTTTCTGAGCTACCCAATTCTTAAAATAAATCTTCCTTTAATCCTTTTTATTGTTTAAGTTAGCTGAAGTTGGAGTTTGTTTATAATAATTGAACAACTTAAGTGATTTTAAAAAAAAGAAATACCCTAGAGAGAAGTTGCAGAAAAGATCCTCATGAAATATGAGGTATTTGGAATTACAGTAATCTGAGTTATCAAACTCAGATTTGGCACATGAAATTCTCTGTTTATATTCCGAATTAGCTAGAATTAGTCCATATCGCAGTGCCAACAGCATTAATCAATCTATTCCATGAGGTCTCATAGTAAATTTTTGGTAAAGTTTTCATAGATTAAGCAACAGCCAAGATAGATCAATGCAAAGGAGATGAGAAAAGTTTTATTTATACTAAAGAAATGTAGATTGCTTTCAAAGCAGAAAATTAAAATTAAGATAAAGAAAAAAGAAGCTAAAATTTGAAATGTTTATCTTTTAGAACCTTTATGTGACAATAATGAAAAATAGCTTACTGCTTTTACCTGTTGTTGAAAATAGTATGAAGAGATGGATTGTGGAAGTTGTTGGATTTTACTGACATGCGGCTCCTAGGTGAAAACTTTAAGACTGATCATCTGGTTTAGAAGGAAAGAATGCTCAAACTACCACACAACTGCACTCATCTCACATGCTAGTAAGGTATACTCCAAGCCAGGCTTCAGCAATATGTGAACCGTGAACTTCCAGATGTTCAAGCTGGTTTTAGAAAAGGCAGAGGAACCAGATCAAATTGCCAGCATCCACTGGATCATGGAAAAAGCAAGAGAGTTCCAGAAAAACATCTATTTCTGCTTTATTGACTATGCCAAGCCTTTGACTGTGTGGATCATAAAAAACTGGAAGATTCTGAAAGAGATGGGAATACCAGACCACCTTACCTGCCTCTTGAGAAACCTGTATACAGGTCAGGAAGCAACTGTTAGAACTGGACATGGAACAACAGACTGGTTCCAAAAAGGAAAAGTAGTAGGTCAAGGTTGTATATTGCCACCCTGCTTATTTAACTTCTATGTAGAGTACATCGTGAGAAATGCACAAGCTGGAATGAAGATTGCCAGGAGAAATATCAATAACCTCAGATATGCAGATGATACCACCCTTATGACAGAAAGTAAATAAGAACTAAAGAACTTTTGATGAAAGTGAAAGAGGAAAGTGAAAAAGTTAGCTTAAAGCTCAACATTCAGAAAACGAAGATCATGGCATCTGGTCCCATCACTTCATGGCAAATAGATGGGGAAACAGTGGAAACTGTAAGACTTTATTTTGGGGGAGCTCCAAAATCACTGCTGATGGTGATTGCAGCCATGCAATTAAAAGACGCTTACTTCTTGGAAGGAAAGTTACGACCAGCCTAGATAGCATATTCAAAAGCAGAGATATTGCCTTGCCAACAATGGTCCATCTAGTCAAGACTATAGTTTTACCAGTGGTCATGTATGGTTGTGAGAGTTGGACTGTGAAGAAAGCTGAGTGCCGAAGAATTGATGCTTTTGAGGTGTGGTGTTGGAGAAGACTCTTGAGAATCCCTTGGACTGCAAGGAAATCCACTCAGTCCACTCTAAAGGAGATCAGTCCTGGGTGTTTCTTTGGAAGGAATGATGCTAAAGCTGAAACTCCAATACTTAGGCCACCTCATGCAAACAGTTGACTCATTGGAAAAGACCCTGATGCTGGGAAGGATTGGGGGCAAGAGGAGAAGGGGATGACAGAGGATGAGATGGCTGGATGGCATCACCGACTCGATGGACATGAATCTGAGTGAACTCCGGGAGTTGGTAATGGACAGGGAGGCCTGGCCTGCTGGGATTCATGGGGTCACAAAGAGTCAGATACACTGAGTGACTGAACTGAACTGAAGAGCATTGAAAAGTTCCAGCTTCCCAAATCCCTGAAAATTATCCTTTATAATTGTGCTTCATCAAACTGAAAATAATGTGCTTCCCCCTATGGAAATGAATTAACCTTTCTCCTCATACCATACTCCTCACATTACCTACAAGACAACAGAAAGTCAAATGTAACATAAATTCAAGTCAAGCAAATCTGGAATCAATAAAGTGAAATCATAAAAGGTAAAGAATTCAATCCAAAGGATTTGCATATGGTTTGAGGAGTAGATTCTGATTCATCTCTGAGCTTTGAGGATGACAGCATACTTACCCTGTGAACATGAAATCTAAGATGGTAACATGACCGTAACCTTCCCTGACTCACTGAGCTGTGAAACTGGGAATGTGTAAGCACCCTGTGGCATCAGAGAACCCTGGCACATCTAAGGAAGGCCTGGGCAGCATTGGAAGTTAGTAATTCTTAAGTGTCTTGAGTACATACCACTTCCTCATCACCAACTACTGAAATCAGAAAAGTGCCTCAGATTAATTAACTAAGCAATGCAAAATATCTTGCCCAAACTACAGATGGTTCTGAAAATATGCAGATGACAGCAACAAGAGGGTAACTGGAATATAACAGCCTCATTAATAAGAAATCCCTAAGGACAAAAGGGAAGTTCTCTGATTAAGCAAAAATTTCAATCATTACATTTTCTTTACTACTTTGCTTAAAAGGAGTGATGGCCTGAGGTCAAGATCTACACTAATTCATGCATCGTGACTAATGGACTAGAAAATTAGGATCATTTAGAATGCTTTAGACTGGAGAATTGGACAGGAAGCTCAGTTTTTCCTCTTCATTTCCACTGCAATAAACAACTACAAAATCTCAGTGCCTTACAAAATAAGTGTTTATGTTCATGCTCAGGAGTCTGCAAGTAAGCTCTAGCTTTGGCTTGTCTGATCTAGGCTGGGTTTGGCTGCACTTAACCTGAACATGACTTGGAGTAGGTTGATTAATGAAGTTGGCACTGAGAGACATGGACTAATTCTAGCTCATTCAGAATATAAATTGAGACTTCACTTTCTTGTGCGCAATCTGAGTTTGATAACTAATTCCAAATATCTCATGTTTCATAAAGATCTTTTCTGCCACTCCTCTTTAATGTCCGTTCTTGTATCACTTAAGTTATTCAGCTATCATAATCTTGGGAAATATTTTTGTTTTAACACTGACTCCTCTATAAATCCCTAACATTTCTTAAAGAAACTGAATTTGGAGAAAAGAAGCCTTGTGGCACTGGCCTTTGTAGGCTTTAGCTAAACATTTTTTTATGGTTGTCTCTGACAAAAAAGTGAATTGGTTTGCTATTATAAGTAGGTCAGTATTGTGAAAAGTGACATTTTTGGAAGTGAATACATATAGGGAAAAAAGTTGTGTGTGTGTGTGTGTACATGTGTATGAGGCGGAAGGAGAGACAGAGACCAAGAGAGAGAGGTATATCAAGAAAGCAAAGCAAAGCAATAAAAAATACTTATTATCAGTTAAAGCTCAATTTTCTTGAGATATCGTCTCCCACCCAAAGTGATTCTAGTAAAGTTACCAAACACCAAATAATCTGGGCTCCTGTATAACAGAGGATGTACGTGTGACTCAGACTGGGCCAGGACTTTTACTAAGCCAGATATGCTTGGCAATGAAGAGTCTTTAGTTATGATTAAAAAAAAAAAAAAAAAGATGCAGTCCTCTGAAAAGTATGAATGACTTTTAAAAAAATCACTGTAATTTCTAGAATTGCATGATTTCTGCCTTTTTAAGGTCTGCTTTTATGTTTTTAAACTCTTTTTTTATCAGTTGCAAAAATTATCTTTTTCCTTGCTCTAACTTTAGGCTAAACACAATTCATCAGGATTCTTGGAAAAGCAGCTTGAATAGTTTGTCAGGAATACGAAGAAAACTATGCATATTTCTAAACACATAAAGTAAATATTTTATTATAATGTAGCAGTGAGTAAGGAAATTGTTAATTAATTGAGGTACAAATAATAGAATATTCAACTGTACTTAAAAATTGAACAAATTCAACATTTAACGATGTGCCAGAGAAGGCACACCCACCCCTTCCTGATGATGAGGCATCAAGGGCACTGAAAGGATAGCCATGTACTCTGTATCCAATGTCTACAGTAGAAGAAATTCAGGTGGATAATTAAGTTAGTCCCCTTTGTTTACATAAGAATCAGCTCAAACATCGACCTCCATTCAATATAATTCAAGTGGGATGATGCTAAGCAGTTTTTTGGAAATAAAATTTGAAGGAATTTAATCAAAATCTCCTTCATTGGTTCTGTGACGATAGAGCACAATCCAATTTTCCCATCCATCCCTGGATGCACAAAACCAATTTATCTAGAATTCTGAAGTTCCTTGGATTTAGAATGAGTTGAGGTGACATAATGAATCATTTCATGCCCAAGTATATATATATAAATGCACCCTCCGTCCAGTTCAGTTCAGTCTGACTGACTGAGTCGTGTCTGACTCTTTGGGACCCCATGAATTGCAGCACGCCAGGCCTCCCTAAATGCACCCTAGTTCTGCAAAAAATCATAGCTCCTGGCTTAACCTGGCCTATAAGTCAATTCATAAAACAAGTTCCTGACAATCATTTACTGAACTCTATAGAAAAGGACCCACCATCAATGATACTATTCCAATAGCAACCTACCTGGCTGTTACCATGGTGATAAGAAGAGGATGTATTTGGGAGAACTGTGAATTATGTACATATGGTGAGCATTCAGCCTTTCTATCTATGCTGACAAACTGCATATTTTAATTGAAAAAATAAAACATACTAAAGTCAACTGTATATGAAATTGCATTAAAATCAATTTAATCCACATATAAAAAAGCAAATATGTTTGAAACTGCAATATTTAAAACTACTTTTTATTTAAATTATTTCTGGAAAGTCAGAAAATGAATAAATTATAAAATTATTTTTTATAATAAGACAAAATTGATAATTATAACAATTCAGTTCAGTTCATTTCAGTCGCTCAATACAACTCTACTCTTTGTGACCTCATGGATTGCAGCACATCAGGCTTCTCTGTCCATCACCAACTTCCAGAGCTTAGTCAAACTCATGTCCGTTGAGTTGGTGATGCCATTCAACCATCTCATCCTCTGTTGGCCCCTTCTCCCACCTTCAATCATCCCAGCATCAGGATCTTTTCAAATGAACAAGTTCTTTGCATCAGGTGGCCAAAGTTTTGGAGTTTCAGCTTCAGCATCAGTCCTTCCAATGAGTATTCAGGACTGATTTCCTTTAGGATGGACTGATTGGATCTCCTTGCAGTTCAAAGGACTCTCAGGAGTCTCCTTCAACACCACCGTTCAAAAGCATCAATTCTTCCGCCTTCAGCTTCTTTATAGTCCAAACTCTCACATCCATACAGGACTACTGGAAAAACAATAGCTTTGATTAGACAGACCTTTGTTGGCAGTGTAATTTCTCTGCTTTTTAATATGCTGTCTAGGTTGGTCATAGCTTTTCTTCCAAAAAGCAAGCATCTTTTAATTTCATGGCTTCATTCACAATCTGCAGTGATTTTGGAGCCCAAAAAAGTAAAGTCTGACCCTGTTTCCATTGTTTCCTCATCTATTTGCCATGAAGTAATGGGAGTAGATGTGATCTTAGTTTTCTGAATGTTGAGTCTTACCTTTTCACTTTCATCAAGGGTTTCATCAGCTCATCAGTTCATCAGTTTCATCAAGCTCTTTAGTTCTTCTTTGCTTTCTGCCATAAGGGTGGTGCCATCTGCATGTCTGAGGTTATTGCTATTTCTCCCAGCAATGTTGTTTCCAGCTTGTGCTTCATCCAGCCTGGCATTTCACATAATGTACTCTGAATAGAAGTTAAATAAGCAGGGTGACAATATATAGACTTGATGTCCTCCTTTCCCAATTTGTAACCAGCCTGTTGTTCCATGTTCAGTTCTAACTCTTGTTTCCTGATCTGCATACAGATTTCTCAGGAGGCAGGTCAGGTGGTCTGGTATTCCCATCTCTTTCAGAATTTTCCACATTTTGTTGGATCCACAGTCAAAGGCTTTGGCATAGTCAATAAAGCAGAATTAGATGTTTTTCTGGAACTCTCTTGCTTTACCAATGATCTAACGGATGTTGGAAATTTGATCATATAGCAAATACTAACATTAATTAAATATTCACATTTTTACTGTTGACCTAGAGAAAAAGAATTACGTAGGTAAAATTTTAGTGGTAACAGAATTAGAATATGTACTCTCTTGGCCAAAGGTATGACTTCTGAAATAGTGAAAAAAATGGTTTACATGTAAGGATAGTAGTGGTTAATAAAATATGATAAAGTTTTCCACATATGAAAATCCGCCTTGTAGTATTATAATCATGTATCTAGTTGAGTGGCTTCATAAACTTATTAAAGGCATATAAAACTCCAAACACTTTTGAAACTTGTTCTTTAACTGATGACCTATCAGAGTGGGTTTCACAACTTCAATATAACAACACTTATGGTTGTCTTTACAACAAACTTTATATAGTATTCTCTTTGCATGTGTCTTATTAAATGCAGACTATTATGCAACGTTTACTGTCTATCATTCTTCAACATCCTTGAAACCCTTGGCCGGCACTCAAGGTGTAAGATTTTTCCATAAGTTATTCTGTCATGTTCTAACAATAAACACGTGCAATGCTTTATTTCTTCTTAACCTTGCTCCCAAATATCTCCACTGTGAATTTTGAAAACTATTCCACTACAGTCTCATCCTCTCACTTTAAATTTGTGGCCTTGTGGAAACAGATTTCTTTGCAGTGCACTCAAGAGGAATTTACCACGTTCTTACACTGTTGCTTAGGTAATAGCTGAGATTGGTGGTCTTGGTTCCTCGGTGGCTTTTCCAAGCCATTATTGATGATTTCTCATGTAAGCAAATCACTCTACTGCTTTTGGAGGCCTATCCAGCTGGCTCTCGAACTAGTTACCTTTCCTCATGCTTTCATTCCTCATTCTTATCATTTTCCTCTTTTCCACTGAAAACTTTCCTACCAGCTTTTCTCATCTTACTGCATTCAAATCCTTACTGTCATACTGAGTCAATACATGGCCATATAAAAAATTACATGCAGCACTTCCAGTTTCTAAGTGCACTTCCAGAACTGCACTTCCAGTTCCTTGACCCAACATTCTGAATGACCATCATATTTGTTCCACCTGAAAGACCCATCTCCATAGCCATATTCTAAACTTGGTCATTCCTCAAGATATTTTAACTCTAAGGTAATAATATACATATATGAATATGCTTGATTCCTAAAACAATTTCAAACTGTGTTTCTCCTAACTTTCTCCTACTTTATATGGGTAATACCAGCATGCATCATCTTGATAAGAGAGGGAATACCATTAAAAAAAAAAAAAAATGTTGCCGTGGCAGAGAGGGACACATCACGCAGCTTTTGAGATCATAGATCCCTTACCAGGAATCCAACCCTGGGTTCTTGGAACTGAAATCATGGAGTCCTAACCACTGGGCAACCAGAGAATTCCCCACAAATCCCCTGTTATGAACAAGCTGTTTAGTGTCTGAAATTTGTGAGATGGCTTCCAAACTGAACAGTCAGTGACTCTGTGCAGACAAACTCTGTGCATAGGACAACAGATTGGTTTGCTAGTGATCCCCTGATGTCACTCTATCAGCCCATTAATTCACTTTCTAATCTCAAAGGGTGGCAGTTACAGATCTATCTTCCATATGATCTGTACCTTCTCTTAATATTCCCTCTGTATTTTGCACTAAAGAGATGATGATAATGGAGGGACCATTTCCCAGACCCAGCCATATACTGAGGCCTATTTCATCCTTGATTTCCTTTATCCTGGGCAGGCAATGCAGTGGTACTACTACAGCATCCTGGACTAATCGATCCAATTGTGGGAAGATATTAGGAGCATAAGGTTTTCTCTTTATTGGATAAGATCAACCAGTAGCCTTGGTTCAATATGCATTTCTTTACATTTGTTTACTTCTCCTCACCCACTTTGATATGAGTAAAATATAGACCATCATTGCTCTTATTAAGATAACTACCGTAAATTCTTACCTATTTAACTACTTCTAGGCTGTTCTGTGTGATTTCTAGGTCTTTGTGTTATGTTGATGTTCTACCTGCCATCTTGGAGCATTCACTCCTCTTGACTAAATACTTATATCATTACTGTCAAATGAGGATACCTATTCCCCTGGACTCATGCCTTATCTAACCTCTCCTCTATCAGCCCCTTATCTGCACACCTACACATCAGGCAGTTACCTCATCCCAGCAGGCAACTAACCATTTGATGATTCCTTGTTCAACTGAAGCCCAAGAACACTGGAGTGGGTAGCCTATCCCTTCGTCAGTGGATCTTCATGACCCAGGAACTGAACCGGGATCTCCTGTACTGCAGGCAGATTTTTTTACCAGCTGAGCTACCAGAGAAGCCCCACATCCTCCTCAGGGCCTTTGAATTTCCACAAAGGCAGGAGTATGTATGTCCTGTACCCTGTTGTGTTACCATAACTAACAGTATCATAATAATTGCTTTTTTAAAGAATTAAAAAGTAGATGACTGAGTAAGCAAAAGCTTTGAACCATAAGATTGAAAATTCTATGTAATTTCATTAGAGTTTTCAGTTACCATGCAAGCAGCCATAGTCCTTACTACAATCATAAGTAGGATATACAACTCCCAAAATGCACATAAAAAGGGAAGGCATGTAGGTCTGAATGGGAAGATGATATAAACCTTCTATTACACCTAGTCCCATAATAAAAAATAAAACAAGCAAAAGGTCAATGGTGGGGATGGATTATATCATCAGGAACAGTAGACGTTGCTTGAAATTCAGTGTGAATGGGCTAATAAGGAATTAGTTAATACTTTGTAACATAAGATCTCCTGTGATGAATTATTTAAATTTTATTGCTTTAGGTGATCAGCTTAAGGAAATTGAATACCACTATCTAAATACTACACTTCAATAATTAATAGTCATTCAATTGCTGTTGTGAATGAACCATTATGAAATTCTATTTAAACAACCAGCTATTTAATTGATGCTCATTATCCTTTCTTTCCTCTACTCCTTCTGGATCATGTTGTATCACTACATGTTCCTAAATTCTGAGTATCTTTATATCTAAAGGTTGTTAACCTAAAACATATAAACATCCACACATTCTGACTCATGTAAATTAAATGCTTTCCTTTGCTTTTCACCTCCAATCCCCAGCTTCTGACTTTTCTCATTTCAGTTGCTTTCTAAGATTCTTGGAAAAAACTTAATCCACATTTTCACATCTAGTACTATTGTCTACAGAAAATTAAATTCAGTCCATTTTCTTTTTTGTTATTTTCTTTATAATTAAATCTTCTTTTTTGCCACATATTTTACTACTTCTCTTAGTTTTTCTTTAATGTCTTTAACAATTCTTTTTATTTTTTCCCATCTATCTCATGAAAACTTCTTTCTCCAGCTCTTGTTTAAATACTGAGGTTTCCAGACTCCTGTCTTTGGTTTCTTGTCCTTTCTATAAATCTCCACATTTCTCATGGCTTTAACTAGCATCCATGTGCAGTAGACAACAAAATCGTTATCTCTTCCTTGCTTTTCATTTGTGCTTCAGACTTGTGCATTTACTCAAATTTATGAACACATTTATTTGACACATTCCTGTCAAGTTTATTGAATGAACTGAGCTCTGTAAGGAAAAAATTAGAAAGCAACTCTGTTTTTCCCCTTTCCTTATCAAACACACTCTCTAATCTCATTCTTTCCTCTTCTATCAAGCATGGCCCATCAATTCTTTAGTCCTTTATGGTGCAAGCGTAAGCCTCAGTTTCAGTTGTTTAAAAATCATTTCCTCTCCAAAAGTGCAACTGATCTTCTTGAGAATTCTTTTCCTTCTACATCTCAGGCCTGTCGTGGACAAATGCAGCATAGTGTGACATCCACCTATTCATTCTCTTAACATAGTAGCTATCACACACCCATATGAATCAGCATGAATCAACGGCATGGTGTATTAGAGAGGTTGCTGTATCTAAGTCTGAAAATTTTGCATTCAGTCAGTCTGATGAGGTCTAAGAAAGACTTCTAACTAGTTCCCTGATTGCACTGTTGCTGCTGCTTGTCACGAACCATACTTAGAAAACCAGTTTTCCCCTCTCTCACGTACTGGCTTTTATTGGGTTACTACATCATGAGAAATGCTGAACTGGAAGAAGCACAAGCTGGAATCAAGATTGCTAGGAGAAATATCAATAACCTCAGGTATGCAGATGACACCACCCTTATGGCAGAAAGTGAAGAGGAACTAAAAAGCCTCTTGATGAAAGTGAAGGTGGAGAGTGAAAAAGTTGGCTTAAATCTCAACATTCAGAAAACTAAGATCATAGCATCTGGTCCCATCATTTCATGGCAAATAGATGGGGAAACCGTGGAAACAGTGTCAGACTTTATTTTGGGGGGCTCCAAAATCACTGCAGATGGTGATTGCAGCCATGAAATTAAAAGACGCTTACTCCTTGGAAAAAAGGTTATGATCAACCTAGGTAGAATATTCAAAAGCAGAGACATTACTTTGCCAAAAAGGTCCATCTGGTCAAGGCTATGGTTTTTCCAATGGTCCTGTATGGATGTGAGAGTTGGACTGTGAAGAAAGCTGAGTGCTGAAGAATTGATGCTTTTGTTTGTTTGTTTTAGTCTTTTATTTTTAATTTTTTAAATTTTTTTCATGTACACCTGAGATGGAAAAAAAAAGAATTGATGCTTTTGAAGTGTGGTGTTGGAGAGGCTCTTGAGAGTCCCTTGGACTGCAAGGAGATCCAACCAGTCCATTCTAAAGGAGATCAGCCCTGGGATTTCTTTGGAGGGAATGATGGTGAAGCTGAAACTCCAGTACTTTGGCTACCTCATGCGAAGAGTTGACTCATTGGAAAAGACTCTGATGCTGGGAAGGACTGGAGGCAGGAGGAGAAGGGGGCAACAGAGGATAAGATGGCTGGAAGGCATCATTGACTTGATGGACATGAGTCTGAGTGAACTATGGGAGTTGGTGATGGACAGGGAGGCCTGGTGTGCTGCGATTCATGAGGTCGCAAAGAGTTGGACATGACTGAGTGACTGAACTGAATTGAACTGAACTGATCTGAACTGATGGCTGCAAGGTCTTCATAGAACGGTTCAACTTTAGCTTCTTCAGTGTTGCAGGTGAGGGAATTGACTTGGATTATCGTGATGTTGAATGGTTTGCCTTGGAAACGAACAGAGATCATTCTGTTGTTTTTGAGATTGCATCCAAGGACTGCATGTAGGACTCTTGTTGACTGTGATGGCTACTCCATTTCTTCTAAGAGATTCTTGCCCACGTTAATAGATATAATGGTCATCTGAGTTAAATTCACCCATTCCAGTCCATTTTAGTTCACTGATTCCTAAAATATCAATGTTCACTCTTGCCATCTCGCTTGAGCACTTCCAATTTGCCTTGATTCATGGACCTAACATTCTAGGTTCCTATGCAATATTGTTCTTTACAGCGTCAGACCTTGCTCCATCACCACATCCACAACTGGGTGCTGTTTTTTCTTTGGCTCCGTCTCTTCTTTCTTTCTGGAGTTATTTCTCCACTGATCTCCAGTAGCATATTGGGCACCTACTGAGCTGGGGAGTTCATCTTTCAATGTCCTATCTATTTGACTTTTCATACTCTTCATGGGATTCTTAAGGCAAGAATACTGAAGTAGTTTGCCATTCCCTTATCCAGTGAACCACATTTTGTCAGATCTCTCCACCATGATCCATCTGTCTTGGGTGACACTAATGGCATGGTGTAGTTTCACTGACTTAGATGAGGCTGTGGTCCATGTGATTATACTGATTAGTTTTCTGTGAGTGTGTTTTCTGTGATTGAAAAAGCAAAAGAGTTCCAGGAAAACATCTACTTCTACTTTACTGACTATGCCAAAGCCTTTGACTGTGTGGCTCACAACAAACGGGAAAATTCTTAAACAGATGGGAAGCCACACCACCCTACCTGCCTTTTGAGAAATCTGTATGCAGGTCAGGAAGCAACAGTTAAAACTGGACATAGAACAACAGACTGGTTCCAAATCAGGAAAGGAGTATATCAAGGCTATATGTTGTCACCCTGCTTATTCAAGTTGTATGCAGAGTACATCTTGAGAAACACTGGGGTGGATGAAGCATAACCTAGAATCAAGATGTCTGGGAGAAATATCAATAACCTCAGATATACAAATAACACTACTCCCATGGCAGAAAGGAAAGAAGAAAAGAAGAGCCTCTTGATGAAACTGAAAGAGGAAAGTTAAAAAGTTGGCTTAAAGCTCAGCATTCAGAAAACTAAGATCATGGCATCCGGTCCCATCACTTCATGGCAAATAGATGGGGAAACAGTGGAAACAGTGTCAGACTTTATTTTTTGGGGCTCCAAAATCACTGCAGATGGTGATTGCAGCCATGAAATTAAAAGACTGTTACTCCTTGGAAGGAAAGTTATGACCAACCCAGTAGAATGTTCAAAAGCAGAGACATTACTTTGCCAACAAAGGTCCATCTAGTCAAGGCTATGGTTTTTCCAGTGGTCATGTATGGATGTGAAAGTTGGACTGTGAAGAAGGCTGAGTGCCGAAGAAGTGATGCTTTTGAACTGTGGTGTTGGAGAAGACTCTTGAGAGTCCCTTGGACTGCAAGGAGATCCAATGAGTCCATCCTAAAGGAGATCAGTCCTGGATGTTCATTGGAAGGACTGATGTTGAAGCTGAAACTCCAATATTTTGGCCACCTGATGTGAAGAGCTGACTCATTGGAAAAGACCCTGATGGGAAAGATTGAGGACAGAAGGAGAAGGGGACAACAGAGGATGAGATTGTTGGATGGCATCACTGACCCAATGGATATTAGTTTGNAAGGAGATCAGTCCTGGATGTTCATTGGAAGGACTGATGTTGAAGCTGAAACTCCAATATTTTGGCCACCTGATGTGAAGAGCTGACTCATTGGAAAAGACCCTGATGGGAAAGATTGAGGACAGAAGGAGAAGGGGACAACAGAGGATGAGATTGTTGGATGGCATCACTGACCCAATGGATATTAGTTTGGGTAAACTCTGGGAGTTGGTGATGGTTAGGAAGGACTGGTGTTGCAATCCATGGGGTTGCAAAGAGTTGGACACGACTGAGTGACTGAACTTTACTGATGGTTGCAAGGGAGATAAGAGATAGCAAAGACCTCACTAGGTTGGTAAACTCATAATTTGTTTTCAGTGCTGTCAGGGTGACAAAGGAATAACTTTTGGCTTTCTCTTATGGTATTTCTGTGAGTTCCTCAGAGACCCTCCAATGGAACTTGCACCTGTAATCCTCTTGACATTCATCCATTCCCTTTTTTCACTAATTCCTCCTTAGGCCCTGGTCTGCACATACTCACCCTTCTAAATGAAATCACTTACTTACCCATTTTAGGACTGTTGCCTAGGTGACCCTAGGCCAATTACCTTCCCAAATCTCATCAGGTGCTAGCACACTTATTTGCAATACTTCCAGAAGAAATGTAGCTTCTTCAATCACAGTCCTCTCTTGCTTTGTTTTGATGATTGAAATACAATTAATCAAAGTGTTTTTTAACTTTTACTTCTCATAGAGGAGAAAAATACCATACTTCAATATCCCTATCTTCAGAAGACTCATATCAAGGTCTCTAAACTATTTCCTTGAGTCCCCATTCACCTGACCTGAGATGACAAAGATGTACTTTATTTTCTTCCTCCTAAATTTAGGGAGAACAAATGTCACATCACTCCAACAATCATTCCCCCAAAGTTACCACACCCTTTCTTGCACAATACCCCAACCCCATTTATAAAAATAACAACAAGAAAAAGGAGAAGTGAATTAATGCTGGTAATATTTTATTACTTACTATCTCTTCACATATCTTACAAAAGTGTTTAGAACCATTAGAATGATGGGGCAATGAAAACAACTATATTTGTCCTGACCTCTGAGCCTTCATAAACATTTTGAGAGAGAAACAGCTTGATCATACCTCCTATTACACTTATCACTTATCAGACAATGCATGAGATTCTATTAAAGCATTCATATCTTGACTTTGAGGGCTCTAAATTTAGTAAACTAACTGAAATGAGGTAAAATACTATAGATATTATGAGAAAAATTTAGAGAACATATGGGCATAAAGAAAGCAGTGGGCAACTATGCTGGGGATGTATAACCACCAAATACTATCATAGTCATCTGAAACAGAGAAGGTTAACACAGAACCCACTTTTTTCCCCCTCAGACCTGCTGGCCCTCCTAAGTTCTTTCAGTTCAGTTCAGTTCAGTCGCTCAGTCATGTCTGACTCTTTGTGACCCTATGAATTACAGTACGTCAGTCCTCCCTGTCCATCACCAACTCCCAGAGTTCATTCAAACTCATGTCTATCGAGTTGGTGATGCCATCTAGCCATCTTATCCTCTATCGTCCCCTTCTCCTCCTGCCCCCAATCCCTCCCAGCATCAGAGTCTTTTCCNATTTTCCACAGTTTATTGTGATCCATACAGTCAAAGGCTTGGCATGGATGTTTAAAACATCCAGAAATAGATGATTTTCTGGAACTCTCTGGCTTTTTCCATGATCCAGTGGATGTTGGCAATTTGATCTCTGGTTCCTCTGCCTTTTCTAAAATCAGCTTGAACATCTCAAAGTTCATGGTTCATGCATTGCTGAAGCCTGGCTTGGAGAATTTTGAGCATTACTTTACTAACGTGTGATATGAGTGCAATTGTGTGGCAGTTTTAGCATTCTTTACCTTTAACAAAAGTCTATGACACACTGTCACTTTAAAAAAAAACAAAAAACAAACAAACAAACAAAAAAACCCCCACTATCCTAGGCCCCTCACATTCCTTGAAGGTGTTGCTGTTCAGTCTCTAAGTCCTGTCTGACCCTTGCCACCCTATGAACTATAGCAAGCCAGGGTTCCCCGTCCTTCAAAATCACATTTCTTAACCCACTACAAATGGTCAATATGTTCTCAAAAAACACAGCCAGATGTGTATTCTGGATGCAAAGGGAAGTGAATTGGATCTGAGGGCATTATTTTTAGAAATATTCACATCTCTTAGACAAAGGTAATCTCTTTGAACTGACAGAGTTAGAGGGTGATAATGAAGAAGAGAGGAGAGATTTTTTTGCCCCTCATAATGTGTTATCATGTTACCTTTTGTCTACATAGTTCCATTCATACTATTCCTTCTTTGTGGGAAGTCTCTTCCTTTAAATGGGTGGAACCTTGGGGGGGGAAAGTTGATTAAAAGTTTACTAAATTTTAGAAATAATGGGATAAAACAAGTGAAATTTCTACTGTAATTTTTACATCAAGGGTTGGCCGATTCTCAGTGTTTATTTCAAAGAAGTGTGTTGTGTGTCTAGTGACCTAGAAATGTTTTTTAAAGTATCCTCAAAGTTTTCTTATGCATAATTCAGCCTGGGAAAAACTGCTAACAAGGCCCCCCAAATTAGAGATAACTAGTGTCTATGTGTAAGTGTGTATGCAGGTGCTGTCCTGTATGTGCAACTGTATATAAGTGCATTTTCAATTATACATGGGCTTGTGTGTGTGATGTTTTGGGTGCGCTTGATATTGGGAAGGACTGCTGCTTGGTAACAATTCCTTACTTTTGTGAATGAAATGACATAAAAGATTATCTCAGAAATGTACTCTTATTCTTGAATTTTCACTCAGGAAAATTTTAGAAATTATATCCACTCAATAATGCATTTCCTACTCTTTATATTTTTAAAAATCAATACTTTTACATCTACTTTATCTTTTATGGATGTAGTACTTTTCTTTAAGTATTTTAAACGTGGGCACCTATGTTATATAAAGACAGCTGTTTTATTATAATAGCACTTAAAATGGATTTTGAATTCAGATTGATTTTTTTCATATTGTTTTAAATGATTTTTATAAAGCAAACATATAATGGTATGGTTTTTTTCTTGTCAAAATACCAAAGTAGAAAATATTAAAAGGAAACTACATGAGGCATTTAAAGAGAAAGCCCATATTCATCCCCCTCTAAGTGGCCTTTGGGACTTTCTGTTTAAAAATGTTAATGGGCTTTATGAGTTTTGATTTATAGATATTTTTAACATTGTACCTTTAAGGTGTCAACTCTCAGTAAATTAATTGTGCACCTTGATCCTTTAAAATCATGAAGGCTTCTTTGTATATATACCTTAAGGGCAGTAAAAACAAAGTGAGTAGGAATTGGGCTTATTAATAAGATTTGATTTGAAATAGAAAAGAGAAGAAAAATAATGTTTTAAATTTGAATAACATGTTCACTAACAGCAGCAGAAAGGAACATCAATTCAAACAGAAGGGGAGGAAGCTAAAATCATATTACATAATCCAAATCACAGAGTAGCTCCAGGACTAGAAAGAGCGACAAGGATAGCACACCACTTTACAGAGCATCTGCTCCAGACTCTGTGGTCCCACCCATTAGCTTTTTCTAATACTTATAATCTCTGTCACTTCAGGGGTAGAAGAAAATTATCTGAAAACTTGAACCTAAACCCAAAGGAAAAATGATGTCTGAACCAACAAAGAGAAAAACGCACTCTTCTCTCTTTTGTCCATGGATCTTTTACAAAAATTTTGTATATGAGTAACACAGATAGCCTCAGTAGATGTTAAAAACAGTGATTTTCAGAGACCATGGTCTCAGATGTTAATGCAAAAACACAGAAGTTAACAAAAAGACCTTAACATTAAACTAAATTTTAAAGTGGAAATCATCTGTAAATTAAAAGAGACTTCTTAAAAAACGATCAGTCAGTTCAGTCACTCAGTTGAGTCCGACTCTGTAACTTCATGGACTGCACCAAGCCAGGCCTCCTTGTCCATTACCAACTCCTGGAATTTACCTAAACTCATGTCCATTGAGACGGTGATGCCATCCAGTCATCTCATCCATTGTCATCCCCTTCTCCTCCTGCCCTCAATCTTTCCCAACATCNCAGTCAGTTCAGTCACTCAGTTGAGTCCGACTCTGTAACTTCATGGACTGCACCAAGCCAGGCCTCCTTGTCCATTACCAACTCCTGGAATTTACCTAAACTCATGTCCATTGAGACGGTGATGCCATCCAGTCATCTCATCCATTGTCATCCCCTTCTCCTCCTGCCCTCAATCTTTCCCAACATCGCGGTCTTTTCAAATGAGTCAGTTCTTCGCATCAGGTGGCCAAAGTATTGGAGTTTCAGCTTCAACATCAGTCCTTCAAATGAACACCCAGAATGATCTCCTTTAGGATGGACCGGTTAGATCTCCTTGCAGTCCAAGGGACTCTCAAGAGTCTTCTCCAACACCACAGTTCAAAAGCATCAATTCTTCTGCACTTAGCTTTCTTTACACTCCAACTCTCACATCCATACATGACCGTGGGAAAAATCATAGCCTTGACTAAATGGACCTTTGTTGGCAAAGGGATGTCTCTGTTTTTGAATATGCTGTCTAGGTCGGTCATAACTTTCCCTCCAAGGAGCAAGCATCTTTTAATTTCATGGCTTCAGTCACCATCTGCAGTGATTTTGGAACTCGCAAAAATAAAGTCTGACACTGTTTCCACTGTTTCCCTATCTGTTTGCTATGAAATGATGGGACCAGATGCTATGATCTTCGTTTTCTGAATGTTGAACTTTAAGCCAAAATTTTCACTCTCCTCTGTCAATTTCCTCAAGAGGCTTTTAAGTTACTCTTCACTTTCTGCCAAAAGAGTGGTGTCATCTGAATATCTGAGGTTATTGATATTTCTCCTAGCAATCTTGATTCCAGCTTGTGCTTCATCCAGCCCAGCATTTCCCATGATGTACTGCACATATAACTTAAATAAGCAGAGTGACAATATACAGCCTTGATATACCCCTTTCCCTATTTGGAACTAGTCTGTTGTTCCATGTCTTGTTCTAACTGTTGCTTCATGACCTGCATACAGATTTCTCAAGGGTCAAGTCAGATGGTCTGGTATTCCTATCTCTTTCAGAATTTTCCACAGTTTATTGTAATCCACACAGTCAAAGGCTTTAGCATTGTCAATATACCAGAAATAGATATTTTTCTGGAACTCTCTTGCTTTTTCAATGACCCAGCGAATGTTGTCAATTGATCTCTGATTCCTCCATCTTTTCTAAAACCAGCTTGAACATTTGGAAGTTCACCATTCACATATTGCTGAAGCCTGGCTTGTAGAATTTTGAGCATTACTTTACTAACATGTGAGATGAGTGCAGTTGTGCAGTAGTTTGAGCATTCTTTGGCATAACCTTGCTTTACAATAGGAACCTTTCCAGTTTCATGGTTGTTGCTGAATTTTCCAATTTTACTGGCATATTGAGTGCAGCACTTTCATAGCATCATCTTTTAGGATATGAATTAGCTCAACTGAAATTCTATCACCTCCACTAACTTTGTTTGTAGTGATGCTTCCTAAGGCCCACTTGACTTCACATTCCAGGATGTCTGGCTCTAGGTGACTGTTCACAACATCATGATTATCTGGGTCATGAGGATCTTTTTTGTACAGTTCTTCTTTGTATTCTTGCCACCTCTTCTTAATATCTTCTGCTTCTATTAGGTCCATACCATTTCTGTCCTTTTTGAGCCCATCTTTGCATGAAATGTTCCCTTGGTATCTTTAATTTTCTTGAAGAGATCTCTAGTCTTTCCCATTCTGTTGTTTTCCTCTATTTCTTTGCATTGATCTCTGAGGAAGGCTTTCTTATCTCTCCTTGCTATTCTTTGGAACTCTGCATTCAGATGCTTATATCTTTCCTTTTCTCCTTTGTTTTTCATTCTCTTCTTTTCGTTTGTAAGACCTTGTCAGACAGCCCTTTTGCTTTCTTGCATTTCTTTTTGGGGGATTATCTTGCTCCATGTCTTTTGTACAATATCACGAGAACCCCCATCCGTAGTTCATCAGGCACTCTGTCTATCACATCTAGTCCCTTAAATCTATTTCTCACCTCTACTGTATAATCAAAAGGGATTTGATTTAGGTCGTACCTGAATGGTCTAGTGCTTTTCCCCACTTTCTTCTAGTTTGAATTTGGCAATAAGAAACAATATATCTTATTAAAGCTTCTTTAAGAAGTTGATTGTATTCATCTAAATGCTTCCTTTTCAGAAAAAGAAACTACATATGCCATATTAAGTTTATAAAAGGAAAGAAGTAACATAAACTGAAATTGCATTAGTATAATGATAAAGTTTAGATTAAGTTAAAGTAAAAATAAAAAATGAGTATGAAACTCTCAATAGAGTCACCTTCTCTTTTCTTAAAAAGATCACATCTCACTAAGAGTAAAAATAGAAAGAAAAAAAAGATACTAATATGTACAACCTCAGAGTTGAGGAAGAAGATAGCACTAAGGGCTTCAAAGGGATTTAAATTATTATAAGTGACAGTTCTATGCTAATTCATGACAACTTTCATGATTTTCTAGCAAAATATATATCATAATAACTGGTCTAAGAAGAGATCAAAGATTCAACATTCCAAAGCATTAGAAGAAACGATTTTCAAAGGTACATGACTGTAAAAGACACAAGTTCCAGGTAGTTTTACTTGTGAATTTTAACATATACTCAGATGACAGACAAACCCTTCATATTTTACAAAACTTCACAGCAGAATGACATGAAAAACCCTTCTGCTTATTTTATAATACTGGGATGATCCTGTCACCAAAACCTTATTTTAAAAATTGCAGAAGTACACAGACACAATAAAAGAATACACTTTTGTTTCAGATATCTAAATAAATGAGGAAAGATATAACATTATAAATAGTTATAAAGCCATGTAAAGATTTTCATTTAATATCTACATTAATTACAGATTACATTACTTACAGAATCACATTAATATTGGAATTACAAGGGGCTTTTTATTGCAAGTGATTCTAAAGTGTATATGGGAGAACAATTATGAAATTGCTAAAAAAACTTTTTAAATGAATAAGTAACAAAAATACAAAAATATCTACATGACCCAGGTAATCACGATGGTGTGATTACACACTTAGAGCCAGACATCTTGGAATATGAAGTCAAGTGGGACTTAGGAAGTATCACTACGAACAAAGATAGTGGAGGTGATGGAATTCCAGTTGAGCTATTTCACATCTTGAAATATGATGCTATGAAAGTGCTGCACTCAATATGCCAGCAAATTTGGAAAACTCAGCAGTGGTCACNCTCTTGATGAAAGTAAGAGAGGAGAGTGGAAAAAGTTGGCTTAAAGTTCAACATTCAGAAAACGAAGATCATGGCATCTAGTCCCATCACTTCATGGGAAATAGATGGGGAAACAGTGGAAACAGTGTCAGACTCTATTTTTGGGGGCTCCAAAATCACTGCAGATGGTTACTGCATCCATGAAATCAAAAGATGCTTGCTCCTTGGAGGGAAAGTTATGACCAACCTAAACAGTATACTAAAAAGCAGGGACATTACTTTGCCGACTGAGGTCCATCTAGTCAAGGCTATGGTTCTTCCAGTAGTCATGCATGGATTTGAGATTTAGACTATAAAGAAAGCTGAGTGCTGGAGATGATGCTTTGAACTGTGGTGTTGGAGAAGACTCTTGAGAGTCCCTTGGACTGCAAGGAAATTCAACCAATCTGTCCTAAGGGAAATCAGTCCTGGGTGTTCANCTATGGTTCTTCCAGTAGTCATGCATGGATTTGAGATTTAGACTATAAAGAAAGCTGAGTGCTGGAGATGATGCTTTGAACTGTGGTGTTGGAGAAGACTCTTGAGAGTCCCTTGGACTGCAAGGAAATTCAACCAATCTGTCCTAAGGGAAATCAGTCCTGGGTGTTCATTGGAAGGACTGATGCTAAAGTTGAAACTCCAATATTTTGGTCACCTGATGTGAAGTGCTGACTCATTGAAAAGACCCTGATGTTGGGAAAGATAGAAGGCAGGAAGAGAATGGGACGACAGAGGATGAGATGGTTAGATGGCATCATTGTCTCAATGGACATGGTACTAAGTCACTTTAGTCGTGTCCAACTCTGTGCAACCCATAGATGGAAGCCCACCAGGCTCCCCCCTCACTGGGATTTTTCCAGGCAAGAACATTGAAGTGGGTTGCCATTTCCTTCTCCAATGCATGAAAGTGAAAAATGAAAGTGAAGTCGCTCAGTCGTGTCCAACTCTTAGCGACCCCGTGGACTGCAGCCGACCAGGCTCCTCTGTCCATGGTGTTTTGCAGGCAAGAGTACTGGAGTGGGTTGCCTTCTCCGTGCATGAGTTTGGGTAAACTCCAGGAGTTGGTGATGGACAAGAAGGCCTGGCTTGCTGTGTTTCACGGGATCACAAAGAGTCAGACATAACTGAGCAATTGAACTGAACTGAACCTCTCCATTATCTATCAAGCTTCTTTAATTAGAATAGCATGATATTTGTACAATAAAAGTCTAAGAAGTTAATGAAATGATAGAAAGTGAAGTGATGATTAAAATAGTTGTGTGAAAATAATAATATAAATGTAATAATAATATGCCCCAAGCAGGGAACAAGGGTATTCCAAAAATGGTGTTAGGGTGCTGGATATTTTATTTAGAAGAAAATAAATATAAGGTTTTCATTTCATAACATACAAAAAAATTTTAAATTAACTAAAGGTCCAAATTTAAATTTAGAATCGCACATATTAGAAGAACATATGAGAATGCTTCTATAATTAGAAGGTAGAGAAAAATATATTTAAGTAATTTAGGTAAGTCAAATTAGGAATGAAGATTTTCAGAGAACAGATTGTATAATATGAAAAAATATTATTTGACAAGTGAAAGCACATATAAAGATAATATACTATATGCATGCAATCTTAATCTTAATTTGCAACCTGATTCTCCATCTTAATCTAACTCACATTTATAATAAAATCCCAAATCCATTCCAGATCATACATATAAGCCCCTAACTAGTCTGATCCATGGCTACCCATCATTGCTACTAATTGCTTAATAATTTAAAAAGCAGTTATTTATTTTTCATGAGAATGTTCATTTTCCAAAGGAACAAGCTGTAAAGATATTAAGAGTTATATTATAGGTGTAGAGAACATTGTTAAGGATTTTCAAACATAGTGATTTACAATACTGTGATTTAGTGACTAAAGCTGTGATATAAAACACATATACACATAACAAAATCAAAGAAGCATGAGGAAATTTAGGGAGGTACAGTTATGTTTATTACCTTGATCATGTTGATAGTTTCATGGGTGTATGCATATGTCCAAACTCACCAAATTGTATGCATACATGCTAAATATATGCAAGATTTTTTATATGTAAAACATATCTATGAAGCTGTTTTAAAAGGTCTAAGGAAAAAGAAAAATTATGATTTGATTATTTGGAGACTTTTTTTCATCTAAATATTGATGCTTTCAAAGTAAATGTTTCTGTCCTTCTAAAATAGATATTTTAAAACTAACTTTTGATTCTGAAATAACTAGACTTACATGCTATTGTAAAAACAATACAGAGAAATTCTGTGTGTTCTTTACCCAATTTTACTAAGGGTTATTATATTTTTTCAATTTTTTTTTCATTTGGGTCTACTTTATGGCTTCCATTTCTTTACTGAGACTTCCTACTTGTTCATTTGTTCTTTGTTCGGTCTTTACTGATGTTGGTTAGGGTTGGGCAGACTATATCTAGAGAAATCCCCACAAGAAACATATACGGCATACTCATATAAGGTGACTGAAAAGAGCTTAATAAAAGGATGTTTTTACAGTTGTCTGGACACATTTATAGGACACCAAAAAAAAGGTGAAGAATCCTAAGAAATGACAACAGCTGGTGACATATGTTTCTCTGAACATGGCAAGACTTAGAGTAACAGAAGGTGTAGCCCATCTGGAGCTGTGGCTTGCAGTAAAGAAACCAGCCATTGGTAACAACAGACTAACGAAAGGAGATAGAAATTTAAATGCAAAGGCAGTTTTGTCTTCACATCCACCGATCTCCCACTGGAATTTTCTACTGGACAAATGTAATTGTAAGGGATAGATAGGGAGTCTAGGTAAATCAAATACTGGTACACTTAGTGGGTAAAAGAGGGTAGAAAATGAAACTCTATGGCTAACTACTATGAGAAGACTCTTCATGAGAAAGAGGCCAAATTATGCACATGTGATCAAAATGAGAAGGTTGACCTGTCTAGAGAAGAATTCAAAGAAGAAAGATATTCTACATAAGAAGAGGTCATAGAGAGAGTCATGAAGGTGGGATCAACAGCTTCAAATAAGGTAAAGGGAATTTAAGTAAATCAGGGGCTAAACAGTTAAAGTAAATTTACATAGTGAAAGTAATAAGATGGAAAAGCTTAAAATATTCAGTACTGAGCTCATTTTTTATAAACATTTTTTCCCATTATTTAAGGCAACAGAATACAAGACAAATTTAATTATCACAGGAAACGGTAATTTCACTGTAAAGGTGTTTAATTAAATTATAATGATAGCAGAAGGGTTGAAAGGATTGATTGGAAATTTTGCAGAGATGAATCTATTATGAGGAATATAGGATTCAGATTGAAATACTGCGAATGTGCCTTTTTATTTCAAGGATTTGTGTGAGTATGGCATTTTTCTCCTTTATATGAACACTTTGTACTGAAAATAAGAAGTCTCAGCCAGAAATCTGCCTTCAAATGAGAGACAATAACCACCTAATCACTACCCTTATTCTTCCCAATACAGTTAGGGTCATCAGAACCACATCTTCCTAACAGGGAAAGAAACAGCCAACATCTCAGCAGGTGCTGCATAATCATGCCTCAAATGACTTTCTGCAAATAAAAAAAAAAAATGCAGCATTTGCTAGCATAAGTGAATATATCTGCCTGAGTTGTTTTCCTACAGATGTTATCTTGGGAATAGAAACAAACTGTTCATTCACTAGCAGCTTTGAAGAAGCACCATGATCTGGGGCAACAAAGAACCAGCAATGAAAGACAGACATTCACAATTCTGGAAGAAAACACTGGTGTGCAAAATACATAAAATGGCTGTTTGGTCTCAAGACTGCCTGAATTATTATCCAGCTATACTGGATATTCTAATTCCTGTGTCTCAGAAGACTTCAAGTGTGTGTGTGTGTGTACACATACTGACTTATACCTACTTTTCAATAGATAATACTGGTAAATGCCAGTTTTCATTAAGAGTGTCTGTATGAAGTTCTCTGCACTAAGAGCACCTACTAAATTATAAATTCTTAAGAGCAGAGACAGCTTCTTATTCACTCTGTATTCCCAAACTGAGCCTTGCACATATGCAGTATCATTCATGCTTTTGACATCAAAGATCCTTTATATCCAAGCTACATATACAGCTCACAGCAACTAAAGAGTAGGAATTTATTATAGTATCATGGTAGTTTAGTTGCTAAGTCATGTCCGATTCTTGCGACCCCATGGATGCAAGTTGAGTAATTTATTGAGCAATAACTCAAGTTGAGTAACTTATTGAGTAATAACTAAACTACTCAATTACTATAACTAACTTCATTAAACCAGTTGTAAGATAAATTTTTATATATCAACTTGGCTAGATCAGGGAATACCTACATAACTGGTTAATCACTATTTTTGGAAGTCCTTGTGAGTGTGCCCAGGTGAGATATGCATTTGAATCTGTTGGCTCAATAAAGTATGTAGCTCTACCTTCTGTGAGGGGGCATCATTCAATCTGTTGAATGTCTGAACAGAACCAAAAGGTCAACGAAAGAAGAAATGTGTCTCCCTTTTCTTCCTCTGCTTCAGCTGGGACATTGCATCATCTCCTGGCCTTGGTCTGAGATTACACCAATGCCCTGCTTCTCTAGTCTCTGGACTTGAACTAAATTAAGCCACTGGCTTTTCTGGCTCTCCAGCTTACAGACAGAGAATCATGGGACTTCTCAGGCTTTAAAGTCACACGAGCCAATATCTCATAAGCAATTGTCCTTTGTATCCTATTGGTTCTGTTTGTCTAAAGAACCCTTACTAGTGCACTAAACAAAGGGTATCCTCACATATTCCATTGTCAGTATGTTTTGCTTTCAAAATAAGACTGCATTTTGGATTCTGATTCAGCTACAACTGTTCTTTTACTATACAGAACAGTTGTGCTTTATTTATGCTTACTAAAAACTTCTTTCGGTTTGTATGTCAAGAATAAGACACACTTATTCTTGAAATGAGTATTTACATGTGCCTAGTATATGGGTAAGGGCTTACGCTTGATAATGAAGTTGTTAAAAGATAAGTTATTCCCAAAGAAACAAGATTCAGATTTCATATTGTAGTGTACTAGTTTGATTTCCTATGTCATCCTTTAAAATATGTATCCATGTTTATATTTTATGTATACTAACAAGCAATAATAAGTCTGTTCTATTTATACATATTAATATTATAATAATTTGTAGGATATTTTCTCAATAAGATGAACAAATAGAATGAATGATTTGTGAATGAACATGTTGAGTTTTGAAAATATATACTCAAATCTTTAGCTAATTTTCCGTTGACTTCAGTTCAGTTCAGTCGTTCAGTCATGTCCGACTCTGTGACCCCATTGACTTACTTTCCTCCAAATTATAGGTATTTAAACAGGTGTAATGACAGATTATATATTGGCACTGATTTCAGCGTAGACCAAATGAAGCCATAGTCTCGAGATGTGACAAGGTTTGGTCAGACAGATACTCATCATGATACTCATTGATTAATCCTATTTTGAGTAACTTCACAGCCAGAAGCAAGAAATGAGTATGGACTAGATTCTGGACTTAGAGAGGACTAATGATAACTTTCAGCAGTGACAGGACTCCAGCTGAACAGCTTGTTATTTATGTTGGTGGATAATGAGTGCACTGAACAAGAACCTAAGGAGGTCACATTATGTAGTAGATAAATATAAATGTGACATATGTCCAAAGTGCCCACCCAGGCACCAGGGAAGGTGCAAAGCAACAGAACGATTTCTAGCCCCCACTCACTTGCAGAGTTCTCCCAATGCTCTTTCGGACCTAGGTGATTGTCTTATGTTCTACATTAGCCAGTATCAGGTGGTATAAGCTCTGAACTCCACTGTACAAAACAAGAAACAATAAGGCTTTTTTGAGTTGTGACTAGAGAAATAAAAAAGTGAGATACTTTGTCCACATTCTAAATGTATTTCCAACATTTTTCTGCTCGTTAACCCCCTTCGTTGGTTCTCAATTGCTTTCCAGAGCAATATTAAAGCAATATCCTCTCCTATACTATGCATATTTAAACATATGCTTCATTTCACTTGTGATTTCATTTCAATACATTGTTCAATGTGTGTCTAGTAGATTTGTCTTGAAGTTAGTTTCATTTCTCGGCATGATCAAGAATAATCTACAATATATTCTACAAAATATTTTATTTCTCTGCTCCAATAACTTTCAAAATATGAATTTCATTGACCTTTATTTCCAGTTGTTTTATACTCTACTAAGATATAAAAATAGTTACTCCAATATTAAGTGTACATGTACAACTTTTGCTCCAAGCTGTGAGATCCACTGAGTCCAGGATATGAACTCTGAAGGAAACTGCAATCCATGTCTGTGTCATTCTGTGTTCTGCTTGGTATATCTTTGTTCTCAACAGATCTTTATGTATATTATGAGAATTACAGTGATTAACTGTGTGTCTATTCTACATCTTATTAAACATCATGTCTGTCCTCCAGAAACAGGTCATCTAAGAAGGAAGGTAAAGTTCATGTGCAAATAACTAGGACAGAAGGTAAAATAAGATAAGTACTTCATAAGGTGCAGGCCCAGCGTGCTGCCACAGAAGTTCAGAAAAGAAAGAGACCTAGTTGAACAAGAAGAGCTTTATTGAATGTATTACATTTTATTTGGTTCTCATAGCACAGAGAATATTTTTAAATGAATATATTTAGAAACTGTTTAGTTTTTGAGTTTTAAGAGAGAGCAATGCCATTTTGGGGTGTTGCTATTAGCAAAAAAGTTCATCAAGGTAGCTGAAACCAAAGTATTATTACTCAAAAAGGTAAAATTAGTGCCTGAGGGTCCCCCTCCAAAATACTACAAACAATTTTTTTTTTTTTCTGAAAAGTAACAACATGCCAGATACCTAAAGTTTCCTAAACGTGTGAGTCACTGACATGGGACTTCTGATCTACTGTCTCTGGATTCAAGGCCACCTAAACACATTATAGTATCTTGGTCACAAAATTCACATTACATCTTAGAAGTTTTACTTCACACCTACCGAAAGCCACCGAGAACACTGTCGTTACAATCTTTATTCTCTTGCAACATTTTTTATAATAAAAGCTTTACAGTGGAATGCAAATCAATACTGAATTCCAGAACTTAGAGTCACTGTAAACGCAGCCTTTGGGTTCAGTTCATTAAATCCTTTATCAAAGTCCCAACTAAGCAGTAACTTGCTAATCACTTCCATGCACTTTTAATGTAGATTTCCTAATAACAGTCCTTTCTCTCTCTCCCTGTTACATCAAACAGGGAGATTTTTTTCTTTCTCCCAAGTCCTCCTGGCTTTCTTTTCTCCAAGAATTCACAGACAAAGCTTTCTGTTTATTTTTTTCTTCCCCATTCTTTTCCTATGCTTTTTTCCCCAACAACTACAAATAATTATTTTATCTTCTGCCTTCTCCTCATCCAGTGTCTGCTTCATGCCTGTTCCTCTGTGCCTGAAGAGTAGCAGGTAGGAGTCAATTACCTATAACCACGTTTCCTGTAATCCCAACATTCTTGTTCTCCACACAGTTTGCACATGTTGTCCACATGAAATTTCCTTCCTTTTCTTTTAGACTGGTTGCTTTGCAAACTAGCTGCCTCCCCCTCCTTAGGAGCTGATCTTTTCCTGATCCTACTATCAGATATGACTGATTTCCAATTTAAGAATCATAAATTGAGGACCAGAGAATTTGAAACTTTCTCAAGGTGTCTAAATGGGAGTAACAGGGCTGGCTTCCTTGGTGGCTCAGCTGCTAAAGAACCTGCCTGCAATGCAGGAGACCCTGGTTCGATTCCTGGGTCGGAAGATCCCTTGGTGAAGGGCCAGACTGTCCACTCCAGTATTCTTGCCTGGAAAAACCCCATAGACAGAGGAGCCTGGTGGACTACAGTCCACAGGGTCACAAAGAGTCAAACACGACTGAGCACACGGCACAGAACTGAAACTGGAGCCCAGGTCCACATTCCGAGCCTACAGTTCTTTCCACTGCCAACCACTCTCTTATATAAAACATAGGTAAATTACACATTGTTTCTATACTTACACTTTCCATCGCAACAAATGCAATTTCTCAGGAAAGAAATAAAACTAAAAATTTCATAAAGACAATCACAACTAGTAGAAGTAAAAAAGTTAAAGAAAGATGGGAGAAGAGACTCAAAAAGACTTCAACAAACTTAAAGCATGAGTCTGGTAGGAAACTAAACTACAGAAAAATTTTTCTATTGTTTCTTAAAAAGACCTTGGCCTTTCTCCAAATGGTATCACAACCATCTATAGTCATTTAATTAAGTGCATATTTCACACTGCTTGGTGTTTAGTACAAACTAACATGCTATTCTAACCACAATGTAAAACTCACTGTGTAAGAATCAGCTGGGGAATTTGTTAATTTTAAAGATTCCTGGGTCTATTTTATAAGTCTTTATTTAATAAGGTTGCTGTATAGTCCAGGAATCTATATTGTTAAAAGCTTCCCTGTGATACTGACATGCAGCCCATGAGGGGACAATCAATCACACTAGTATTATCAAGAATTCATAAAAGTATGGTTTTTGAAAGAGGAGAATCGATTGAATTTCTAGACATTCATTTCTGGATTTCCTGGAGACTATTTCCATCATTTTCCTAAATTGTTCTTTTTTTCTTATTATTTTTCAGGAAAACTTATAGTAGAAGGAGAAGAGATATTGAAAATATGTATTCATGCCATCTATTCACTTATCCAACCCATAGTAAATATTCATGTGGAGCCAATTACAGGAGTGGGGAGGGGGGAAAATTAAAATCTAATGAAAGTTAATCAAAGAGAAGAACCTCCTTCAGGCTGGTCATGCATGTCTGCGGTTTGTCTGTCATTTATAATGCTGCAGCCTCTGGTTCATAGTCAAGCTGTAATTCTGCCAGTTAATGTATCCAATTAACCCCACTAATGAGCTAATCAACAGTGTAAAATCTGTGTAAAATCACTGAGGGTGTATGATGAATGGAAAATGCGCTGAACTCTCCCAATATAAAAAGTGTTTTATTGCACTTGTTAAAGTGGCACTGTCTTATCCCTCTCCAAAGGGTAATTTATCACTAGGGTCCATAACAGTGCCATGCCCTGATAAGGCAGAGGTGGCAATAAACCCATCAGAAAATGATTACTCAGGAATGTAGAGCAATTACAATGTCTCAGTGTATCAGAGTCATAGGCTACAGAGTAAATGTGTTTTCCTGTTGATGCAGAGTTCAAATGAAGAACCAGCAGTAAACTTGAAGGTGATCCATAACTTGTAAATGGATGGTATTTTTATATATGTGCATATTCATTTATAATACTCTGAAGCAAGTATTTCTGGTATCTCAAGTCTCTGTTGTAGAGGAGGAGGATGGTTCTTAAGGGGAACCCTTTCTAACCACAAGGGTAGGGCGACACAAAGTTGGGTGCCCTGTAGAAACTGCCTAGGTCCTCCAAAACCAATCATCTCTTACAGAAAGACTTCCACCAGCTAATTAACAGTCCTCAGTTCTTGCCTGTATACCAAGACAACATCCTGGAAAGGTTGCCTCTTGTGTTGAGAAAGCAAAGTGTTCTCTGTGGTGTGCAATCCAAAGTCAGCCTCTTGGATATGGAAGCAAAGTCCAGTATTTATGTTCTTGCATTCATCTGCCCTTTGATGGCACAGTCTCTGGGTGTTTAATATATATAAAACCAGTCATAAAACAAGGAGGGGGAGAATGGAAGAAGTGGCAGAAGGAAGTAGTATTGTTTATTCATTTCTGGATAATTATCTACCTGTTTGCTTCTTTGACTGACCTATTGCCTTATCATTATTTTTCTATATCTGGCCCCTTTCCTCTTAGTTATCACTTTCAAAACATAAATTTCCCACTTTCCACCAAAAATATTTCAGCATTTTTTTCCTGTCATTTTACTTTCAACAAATACATGGCCAACTTTCATTCTAAATGTTTTTTTTAATTTTCACCCCAGATTTTAATTTGTTTATTGTTTGACCCGGTAACTCACAATTATAAAACTAAAATGTTCCAAAGAGTAAACACAGAAAAGTAAATCTCCCATCTCCTAACTTCCATGTCCAGTCCACCCAACCCCTCTCCCTAGATGTTTTTAGTTCTTTGCTTCTATTCCCAAAGATATTTTATGCACTCAGAAGCACAACATATATATCCATAATACACATGCACATAAACACATACATATATACCCAGAAATACTTTAAATAATTGTTAACTTTTCTTTCTGAAATATATACTATTTTTAACAAAAATATTACATGCACTGTTCATTTCCTTTTAAAGTTTCATATACTGGGGATTGTTCCACGTAAGTACATGTAATGCTGCTTCACCCTTTTTTTTTTCTTTTCTTTTATGATTAATTTATTTTTAATTGAAGGATACTTGATTTACAGTATTGTGTTAGTGAAGTAAATCAGAAAGAGAAAAACAAACCATATACTAATACATATATATGGAATCTAGAAAGATAGTGCTGATGAAATTATTTGAAGGAAAGCAATGGAGACATCTAATGCTGACTCTTTCTCCCCTGTTGGCATTCGTATCCTTGCTGTATCCATTAGTCGTTTGCTTTTCAGTTTCTCCTTCTCCCCGGCTCCCTTGTAGTCATCAAATATGCTCCCTCATCAATACTGTTTAAGGTCCTTCTCTTTCATTCCGAGTTTTCCCTCTAGTTACCATCTTTCTCTGTCCTTTCACTTAAATTACTTCTCCCTTGCTATCTCCTCTCTGTCAATGTACATATTAACCTGATAATCTCATCCCTCTTTCATCTCTACTATTTAAATTAAAATTGCTTTCTCAAAGCTCCTCACTGTCAAGCCCACTGGTTTTATCATCATTAATCTCTTTGAAAAAATTGACACACTTGGCAATGTATTGCTTCCCTAAAATACTTAACCACTCTTTAGAGCTTATGACATTACATTTTTGGTTCTCCTTCACATCTTGGAGTACCTTTCTTGAAATTTTCTTCCATGGACTTTACTCAGCTGCTCTTCACATGTATGTATTCTACAATATTGTTTTATATACATGCTGAAAATACTCCTACCGTACCTGGGCACACAAACTGAGCAATTCTCCTTCTTGACTAATGATTTCACTATGTCCTCTCTATTCCAAAGTAGGAAACTATAGTTTTGAGCTCATTAATGAATTCCAGGTCTGAATCTCCAAAATTTGCTGATGTTTTTGACATCCCACAGTTAATATTTGCGAAGTTTAGCTGATTATATTTTACTACTCAATCATCCAGGCTTATTTAGATTACACAAATTCCATTTTAATTAACTTAGGCTAAGGAAAGATTCATTAGAAACATCCCGGCATGTGATTAGACCAAACAGTCAGAAGTCTGCACAGTTCCCTTCCCTGATTTGTTCCAGGTGCTGATTTTAATATGTGTAATAAAATCCCACACTATCCACAGGACAGGGAAGAAAGTTATCAAACCTCCTGATTCTCACACTTGAAGTTTCCAGTTCTGAAGCTTTGACTGAATCTTCTTCCCTCCATTCACAGCCACATTTCTGTGCTAACCTTTAAGATAAAAACATAAAACAATTTTATGACAAAATTCCTTAGAAAAGCTGTCAGTACTGCCTGTCTTCAATTCCTCTCTCAAGAAACAAGTGGAGGCTTTCAGCCCCATCCAATCCATCCACCAATCACTTATAATCACCAAAGACATGCATCATGCTATATCCACTATCAGCTATCTTTCTGTCTCCTTTTACTCAAATCTCAGCAGTATTTGATACAGATGATGAATGCCTATTCTTGGTTACTTTCATCTTGCCTTCTAATTTCCATACCTTATTGGCTCATTTTCTACCCCATAGATGTCTTCTTTTTTTCTTTTACTGAAGTATAATCATCATATTTTATACTAGTTTCAAGGAGACAGTATAATGACTTTATAGTTGCATGTATTGTAAAATGATCACAATTAGTCTAGTTAACATCCACCACCATCAGTTCAGTTCAGTCGCTCAGTCGTGTCTGACCCTTTACTACATCATAAATTGCAGCACACCAGGCCTCCCTGTCCATCACCAACTCCTGGAGTTCACTCAAACTCATGTCTATCAAGTCAGTGATGCCATCCAGCCATCTCATCCTCTGTTGTCCCCTTTTCTTCCTGCCCCCAATCCCTCCCAGCATTAGAGTCTTTTCCAATGAGTCAGCTCTTCACATGAGGTGGCCAAAGTACTGGAGTTTCAGCTTTAGCATCAGTCTTTCCAAAGAAATCCCAGGGCTGATTGCCTTTTTGATAGACTGGTTGGATCTCCTTACAGTCCAAGGGACTCTCAAGAGTCTTCTCCAACACCACAGTTCAAAAGCATCAATTCTTCAGTGCTCAGCTTTCTTCACAGTTCAACTCTCACATCCATACATGACCACTGGAAAAACCATAGTCTTGACTAGATGGATCTTTGTTGGCAAAGTAAAGTCTCTGCTTTTGAATATACTATCTAGGTTGGTCATAATTTTCCTTCCAAAGAGTAAGCATCTTTTAATTTCATGGCTGCAGTCACCATCTCCAGTGATTTTGGAGCCCCCCAAAATAAAGTCTGACACTGTTTCCACTGTTTACCCATCTATTTGCCATGAAGTGATGGGACCAGATGCCATGATCTTCGTTTTCTGAATGTTGAACTTTAAGCCAACTTTTTCACTCTCCTCTTTCACTTTCATCAAGAGGCTTTTTAGTTCCTCTTCACTTTCTGCCATAAGGGTGGTGTCATCTGCATCCACCACCATATAGGGCTACAATTTTGCTTTTGTTATAAGAACACTGTCCGTCTAGTCCAGGCTATGGTTTTTCCAGTAGTCATGTACAGATGTGAGAGTTGGACTATGAAGAAAGGTGAGCGCTGAAGAATTGATGCTTTTGAACTCTGGTGTTGCAGAAGACTCTTGAGAGTCCCTTGAACTGCAAGGAAATCCAACCAGTCCATCCTAAAGGAAATCAGTCTTGAATATTCATTGGAAGGACTGACGCTGAAGCTGAAACTCCAATACTTTGGCCACCTGATGCGAAGAACTGACTCATTGGAAAAGACCCTAAAGCTGGGAAAGATTGAAGGTAGAGGATGAGATGGTTGGATGGCATCACCGACTCAATGGACATGAGTTTGAGTAAATCCTGGGAGTTGGTGATGGACAGGGAGGCCTGGCGTGCTGCAGTCCATGGGGTCACAAAGAGTCGGACACAACTGAGTGACTTAACCGACCTGATGAGAACATTTACATAGATGTCTTCTTTTCATTGTCTACTGCTAGATCTACTTGCTCTTCCCAAACTCCAAATACTGGCATACTCCCGGGTTAAGTCCTCAGGCTTCATTTGCCTTCCTTGTTCAAACTTTCTCCCTAGATTAGTTATGCAGCTTCCTCTGCCCTCTGTTGACTATAAACTCAGCACCAACGGCACGCATATACCACAACCCTCTGGTGTATTCATAATTTCTATCATCCTTTTGTTTCTGTAACATTCCTTGTGCTCTCACACAGTTTCCCATTCACTGCCTCTGATACCAACACTATCATCCCTAGGCCCAATTCAACTCTATCTCTCCTACGAAACTTTTCCTGTTATCACCACCCAACTTAGCTGGGATAAATTATTCTAGTTTTCTGGCTATGTGTGGTTTGCCTTTCTTTTTAACACACTTCATCTTGTATCCTCTTATAATCTGCTATTAAATTTTTGATGACCCCACTTAGATTGCAGTTCCATGAATGAATGCAATATTCTGTTCTGGCATGTCATCAAGGCACCCTGTAGCTAACCTATGAATACATAACTGAGACCCAGCAGACAACCTGAACTTTTGATCCCCACCTAGTGCAGACTAACTGAATGTCTCCTCTCAGCAAGTTTTACCTGTGTTTCCACAACTCTGGTTTGCTCCCTAGAACTAGCTATATTCAATTTTTATTCGCAGTCACTTATAAGGTACAGGTATAGAATTTAAAATGCTACATTTATTCACTGTATTTAATTTTAACTTTTGTCACTGACATACAATTTAAATGTGGTTGTATAAATTTACCTTTAAAAAATTCTCTTTAGCTCTGTCCAAATGAAAATTAAAAAAAAAAAAAAAAATTCAGAAGTTAACTTGCTTAAGGTCACAGGCCAATGAGGGAAAAGTTAAAATTATTTGAATTCATTTTATTTAACTCCAAAGCTCAAACTTGAAGATTCCCCCCTTCTTTTCATCAGTCACCTCCATTCCCTTTTCTCTTAGCCTCCTTACTCTAGCAGAGTGCCCACCTCACACACAGTAGGAGCTCTGTAAATATTTGTTGAATTGACTATAACTTTTGTAGACGGCAGTGGTTTTGTTATGAAAAAGCTTGGAGGCAGAGAAGGTTAACTGAATATGAGTCTCAGGGTGTCTGTGTTATGGCTCTCCTCAGTACTAGCTGGCAACCTGTATTTTTCTCCTTACGCAACTGTCTGTTATAACCAGCCACAGGGGGCCTGCAAAGCTTGAGGCTGTCAAGTAACACAGTCAACCCATTCTAGGGAGCCTCTCCCAGAAATTTACAGGATTGAGGTGCTAGAAAAGAGATCACAGAGCCAGAAAAAAGAAAACTGGCTTCAAGTTCAGCAATACAAGTGCAGGGCTTGATGATAAGAAGGCAACCTAGTTACTTTCCAAGATTTGGATTATTTGCAGAATGTGTATATTAAATATGGGTTTTCTAAGAGATTTACTGAAATCCAAAATACTAAAAAACAAATAAGAAAAAGCATAAGCATAGTGTCTTTACATATTTGTCCCTTTACAGAACTTTATTACACTTTTGTCATTTTACTTAATTTTATAAAATGTAACCAAAGATGCTAGGATTAATGATCAAATAGGGAAAGTGGTTCAGAGTCAAAAGCTACAAATCACTTGGCATAACCAGACAAAATAATATTGCAAAGCAATATTTAAAGTTTTCATCAAAAAGGATTTCATAACTGATCTACCTGCTAAATGAACATAAAACCATTTCATATATTAAAAGAAAAGAATAAAAATAATTGTCAGACATATTGTTAAAATGGTGAATGCTGCTGCTGCTGCTAAGTCGCATCAGTCGTGTCCCACTCTATGCGACCCCACAGAGTTAGCCCACCAGGCCCACACATCCCTGGGATTCTCCAGGCAAGACTACTGGAGTAGGTTGCCATTTCCCTCTCCAATGCATGAAAGTGAAAAGTGAAAGTGAAGTCACTAAGTCGTGTCTGACTCTCCACGACCCCATGGACTGTAGCCCACCAGGCTTCTCCATCCATGGGGTAACTGCTTCCATTTTAAAATAAATCTTATGCTGCAAAATTGCTTATGTGGTTATTTTATCTATAGGTATATAGACTCTTAAAAATAGAGAAAAATAGTTGAATATTTCTTATAACTGAGATCATGAAGTGGAAGAAAGCTTCTAATCACAGTCCTTTGTAGAGTTAACACAAAGCTGCAGCATTAGGTAAATTTCAAACACGAAATCTTTATATCACTGACACTATGCCTGCTCATTTCTGACTCCTCTGATCTAAATTCTCAGGAAAGGTTTGTATTTTTTTTTTTTTTTTGGTCTTTCTCCTTATGCAATAATATATCAATTGACCATAATATGTATTCTGTTCTGTTACTTGGTCCAATTGACCCTTTCAATTCAGCCTTAGATTTGCATCCCTGGTGCCATTTACTCTTATCAAGCTCTTTCAAATCACCCCATGGAAACAGATTGTGTTAGGTAAAAAACTAAATAATTTTAATCTGAGGCCCTTCAGCTAAAATTGCTTTTAGCTATCTCATACATTTTAGTTATTTTGCAGAACATTACATAATGTGGATTTGTCTAATGGTATCCTCATAATGAAATTAGGTTAATGGCTCTTGTCAGAAACAGTGATGCTGTATTAATCTCTGTACAGCATATCAGGAGGCATATGGTGTATATTCAATATTTGGCAATGAAAAATGTGATCATTTGATTAAAGCATTATCCTCTATATTTCTCCACCACAAAGGTACCTTCCCCTCCTCCTGTAAAGAAAAAGCAATTCATCCAGTGAATCTCTGAACTATTTGAATATCCTTTTACTCACTGAACTTTTCCCAATGTTTCCTTTTTAATAAAGTTTTTAGTCTAGAACAATTTTATATTTACAGATATATGTGTGTGTATATATATATATATATATATATATGATGATACAGAAGGTTCTTATATTTACCCGAAGTAAACTGCCCAGTCTCTAACATCTTGCATTGAATGATATAACTAATGAACCAATATTGATGCCTTATTACCTCAAGTCCATACTTTAGTTGTATTATTTTATTTTTTCATCTAATGTTATTTTTCTGGATCCAGTAAGCCATCCAGGATATCACATTACATTTAGTCATCATGTTTCCTTAGATTTCTTTAGATGACAGTATCTTATATTTTTCTTGTATGACAAGACAGTTGACAGTTTAGAGGAAGACTAATCAAGTATTTCGCAGAACGTCTCTGGTTTGGCTGATGTTTTCTTATGGTTACACTAGAATTATTGATTTGGGGAAAGAAAAGCCACAGAGGTAATGTGCGTCACACTATATCAGGGATTCATGCTATCAACATGACTTATGACTGTGGATATGAGCCTTGATCACATGGCTAGGGTAGTGTTTGTCAGGTTTCACCACTGTAAAGTTACTCTTTTCCTTTCTTTCCATATCTACTGTTTGGTAGGAAATCACTACGGGCAGCCCACACTTAAGCAATGGAGTTCTATGTTCCACCTCCTGAAAAAAGGAGTATCTTCATAAGTTATTTTTTACTTCTTTATATGAAGATTTGTCTATTCTCTCCATTTCATATATTTATTCAATCACTTACTTGTATGACCACAGGCTTAAAGATATTTATTTTTACCTTACACTCTAGTTATCTATATTCATTATTTTCTTGTTCAAATTGTTCCAGGTTTGGTCACATTAGGAGCAAATTCAGTTGTGCTTCTCTGACATGGTCCCTTACTTTGTGGTACAAGATGGTCCAGGCTTATCATGTTTATTTCCTGTCCCAGACTTATAATCATACATTTCTACAAGGAGTCCTCATTTCTTCTACTAGAGGGAATTTTGGGTTCTGGGTATCTTTATTGCTACTTAGGTGTCATTGCTTCCAGGCTTTTTGAGAATACAGAACTTCAAAATAAATCTATGAGAACTTCCCTAGTAGGTCCCATGCTAAAGAATCCTCCTGACAATGCAGGCAACATGGGTTCGAACCCTCATTAGGAAAGATCCCACACGCAACAAGGCAACTCAGCCTGTGTGCCACAACTGAGCCTGCACTCTGGAGCCCATGAGCTGCAACTTCTGAGCCTGCACACCCTACAGTCTGTGCTCCACAGCAAGAGAAGCCACCACAATGAGAAGCCCACACACCGCAACTGGAGAGCACCATGCACCCCCCATGCATCACAAATAGAGAAAGCCCCTGCACTGCAATAATGACCCAGTACAGCGAAAAATAAATAAATGAAATACATATCTGTATATGCATATTACAATAATAATCTGCTGCTAAGTCGCTTCAGTCGTGTCCGACTCTGTGCGACCCCATAGACAGCAGCCCACCAGGCTCCCCCATCCCTGGGATTTTCCAGGCAAGAACACTGGAGTGGGGTGCCATTTCCTTCTCCAATGCATGTTAAGTAAAGAGTGAAAGGGAAGTCGCTCAGTTGTGTATGACTCCTAGCGACCCCATGGACTGCAGCCCACCAGGCTCCTACGTCCATGAGATTTTCCAGGCAAGAGTGCTGGAGTGGGGTGCCATTGCCTGTCTCCAATAATCTATTAGTAGTTAATTATATATATTANGTTAAGTAAAGAGTGAAAGGGAAGTCGCTCAGTTGTGTATGACTCCTAGCGACCCCATGGACTGCAGCCCACCAGGCTCCTACGTCCATGAGATTTTCCAGGCAAGAGTGCTGGAGTGGGGTGCCATTGCCTGTCTCCAATAATCTATTAGTAGTTAATTATATATATTAAATAAACACGATGTATAAACCCATACTTATAATTATTTCTATATCTACTTTCCTTTGTATATTAAACCAATATTAAGCCAAACATGAGTTCATACTGATGTCTTCAGATTAAGTCAGTTTTAATTGTTTCATCTAGCCTTGCTCTCTTGCTTGTAACCTTGCACTCCAACAATGAGAAATCTGCCTACCAACACTCATAATTCATTTATGTATTGTACTTCTTCCATCTCAGTACACATGTACAGTTGTTTCATTCAGATTTGCTATGTCACAGATGTGTGAGAAAAAAACTTCACTCACTGCAGTAGAGTTCTTATGTTCCATTTCTTTTGTCTTTAGCTTTCCAGTCTCCACTTGGGTCAGCATATTTCCTCCTAACCGCCCTTTATGGTGTCATATATGCGTAATGCAAATAATTATTTTATCACAATTTGCATTTCATCTTCAGATCCTCTGACCTCCTAATTTAAATGTAACATTAAGTTTTGCTTCTCAGCTATAAATTCTACAGGCTTGACAAATCAATGGTGTAATATATATATCACTACAATATCATACTGAAAAGTTTCACATTTCTGAAATAAAATTCCCTGTGCTTCTACTTATTTCTCACAAAATCCTGGCAAATCCTGATGTTTTCAATCTTCATATTTTTACCTTTTCCAAAATGCCATATAAATGCAATGATATATAATCTTTTCATACAGGCTTCTTTCATTTAGAGACGCACTTTTAAGCTTCATTCATGCCATTGCAATAATTTCTCTTTTTCAATGGACTATGTTCTATTGTATGACAGTATGACAGGGCTTTTTATTCATTTATTTTTGAAGAATATTTTGGCTGATTCATTTTGGATGATAACTGTCATAAATATTTGCAGTAGAATTTTGGTAAATATAAGCTTTCAAATCAGTTGGATAAATGATGTGCAACTGCTGGATCCTATGGTCAGAATACATTTAGTTTTATAAGAAACTGCCAAATTGTCTCCAAAAGTAGCTATACCATTTTTTTTTTTTAGTTTGTTTTGCTTTACAATACTGTACTCATTTTGCCATACATTGACATAAATCAGNATATTCCAACTTCTGGTCTGATCTCAGAGAACAAACCTTACATCCATTTACAACAGCTTATAAGTTTCAACCCTTCTGGCAGCCAACCTGGATCAGCACACTCCCCTCTGTTTAATGTTCCCCTTTCCTCTCTGCCTCATATATTTCACTGCACTGTGTTCTCTGTTCTTTTTACTTTCTTTCTCTCTCTTTACATTCACTCATTTTCTATCCAACTTTTATCCTCTTCCTCTCACGCATAGTAGGAGAAGGTGTTGTACATACATGCACAATCAAATGTCAAGTTCTTTTTTTAATTATTTTTTTTAATTGGAGGCTAATTACTTTACAATATTTAGTGTTTCTTGCCATACATTGACATGAATCATCCATGGGTGTACATGTGTCCCCCCTATCTTGAAGCCCCCTCCCACCTCCTTCCCCATCCCATCCCTCACGGTTGTCCTAGTGCACCAGCTTTGAGTGCCCTGTTCATGCATCAAACTTGGACTGGTGATTAAGATAAAGGGACATATTGATTTGTAATGCTTATTTATGAATCATGTAACAGGCCTAAAGCTGTGCTATTATTTTTATTATGTGGCTATTTTGTTGTTGCTAATGTGACATCACGACTTTGAGCATTGGCTATCTCACTATATTTTCATAAAGTTTGTGGGTTTTGCTATGTAATTTGCAGTGTGATGATATTTAAGGAACTCTCTTGATGCTTTAGAGTGGAAATGATATTATAGTTTGCAACGTATTTGATGCCCTTAAAAAAGACTCAGTCCAGACTTTACACAGGAGGGAGAAAGTAACTTTATCACTCTGATCAGGAAACAAACCTGTCCTCTGACACAGAGAACATTATCTTTATCTTTCAAGACCGTTCTACAAACTTCCTTTAAAGTATATCCCAGAACAAAGACCGCCAATGACTCTTCCCAAGATGTGCAGGAATACAAGGCACTTATGGAGAATTTTTTCCTAATCATATTATTCCCCAAAACAAGTATGAGATTGCCTCTTTCACCATGCTTCCCTAGTAGAAGGTCCAGAGGAGTGGCTCCAGGGCATGGCATTCAGCCACTCTATAGAGTCTCTAGGAAAGGAAGTGATATGGTGATTATCCTGACCAGTTCATCCAAGGAAAGTCAATCCTGATAAATCTTAAACTAGGTTAAGCCCTCAACTACTGATTCAGAAGACCTATCATGNGTAAGTGTCTTTTAATTTCATGGCTGCAGTCACCATCTGCAGTGATTTTGGAGCCCAGAAAAATAAAGTCTGACACTGTTTCCACTGTTTCCCCATCTATTTCCCATGAAGTGATGGGACTGGATGCCATGATCTTCATTTTCTGAATGTTGAGCTTTAAGCCAACTTAAATTCATGTTAATCACTACTAAACTATTACAGTATGGAGTATGGATATAAAGCCTGATCTCCTTATTAGATTACATAATTTATGATTTAATTTTAATGGATCTTAATGGATTTGGGGGGCTTCCCTAGCAGTTCAGATGGTAAAGAATCCGTCTGCAATGCAGGAGACCAGGGTTTGATCCCTGACTCAGGAAGATCTTCTGGAGAAGTGAATGGCAAGCCACTCCCAGTATTCTTGCCTGGAGAATCCCATGCACAGAGAACTCCAGCTGGCTACAGTCCATGGGGTTGAAAGAGTCAGACATGATGGATCAACTAACACTTTCACACTTCAATGGATTTTAAAAATTAAAACATAGCAAATGAAGCTGAAAAATAACTTTGAAGTATTGAGGAGTTCTTTCTCTTCCTGGTCCCCACATAAATAAGGATGTGATTTTACTTTCAAAGAGCCAGTTCATTAATCACAATGATATTGAGAATATTTGAATATTAATGTTGAAGATATTAGCTGCTTTATGAGTAACAATCTAAGGAATCTGATGCAAAGTGTGAAGAAAAAGTAATTATGCAAATTGAATTTTAATCTAGTTAGGTCTTATGTACCTACAATCTATGAAAGGTATTTAATCTCTGTGGCCTAGTTTTTGCCTTTTAAAATAATGTTCTAACATACTGAGCAGTTTTCTCTAATTATTATTTAAATAAATTAAACTACATATTATCCCATTACAAATCATAATCTGATATTTTAGATTAGAGGGTGGCCACCATCCTCAATCAAAGGAAAACAAAAGCAGGGAAGAATAAGGAAAAAAAGAGATACAAAATTATTAAATATCTATTATGTGTTTCCCAGTATTCAGGGTATTTTATGATTACAGTTCCATTTAATTCTCATAACTATTTTATTTGTAAAAGTTACTCAAATTAAAAGGCTAGAGATTTTGTGCTTGACTAGTAGTTTGGCTAGTAAAAAAATCATTGCTGTGGGTGTACACCAATGTGACTCTCACTCAAAGAGTCACACTTGAATGTGACACTCAGTGTGTAAACAAGGTAAAAGTATATCCTTACCTCCCATGATCACTCTACATACACACATGCACTTAGTGCTCTTGCACAGAGGCAAGAGCTCTATGCAAATACATTTTTATTAGAAAATCTATGAATTTACAATGTAATAACTATCTTCTGATTCCCATAAGAACTCCAGGCACTAGTCTCACCTTGTTCTTAGAAAGTCTGTGCTTTGTGCCCTATATTTACACTGCTCACTCTAATTTTCTAGTTCTATTTATAAAAACGTTCCTTAGTGTTAAACATTTCTTTAGGTTGTTGTTCTTGCTCAGCAGAGGGAAGGGAACAATTGTCTTGGTCTTTTGTAAAGTAAAATAACATATCAAGAGACAGATATTTATTTTTGCTTTTGTTGGGATGAAAAATGCACTTATTGGCATTTGATTCTAGTTCGATTGAATCTCATTACCACATCTTTAGTGCTATCCTTCTCCCAAATTCAAAGTTCTGTTGTGTTCCCCACTTGAGTTATATGAAAGCAAACAGGATTCACTGCAACCTTTTAAGGGCTTCCCTGGAAGCTCAGTGGTAAAGAATCTGCCTGCCAATGTAGGGGACATGGCTTCAGTCTCTAGGTTGGGGAGATCTCCTGGAGGAGGGCATGGCAACCTACTCTAGTATTCTTGCCTAGAGAATCCCATGGATAGAGGAGCCTGGTGAGCTAGAGTCCAACCGGTCACGAAGAGTCTGGTAGTACTGAGCATAGCATGGCACCAAACTTTTAAACTATATTTCAAAAAACATACAGTGTATTATCTCCTGGTAGACCTTGGCAGACTAATTGAGATACTAATTCAGTATCTACTGAGTTTTATTGTCTCATTTGCTATTTATGAGAATAATACACATGGTAGTATATGTATTGTGAAGAAACCACAGACATAAAAAAATCTAACATAGCAACAATGCTAATTCTCTTCTCTAATCATGAGAGAATATATACAAATGATCAAAATAAGAAATCATTGACCACACTTTATACTATGCTATATAACATTAAAAAGGAATAAGTGAAGGTGAAGTTGCTCAGTTGTGTCCAACTCTTTGTGACCCCGTGAACTGTAGCCCACCAGCTTCTCTGTCCATGGAATTCTCTAGGCAAGAATACTGGAGAATGGGTTGCCATTTCCTTCTCTAGGGGATCTTCCCGACCCAGGGATCAAACCTAGGTCTCCCTCATTGCAAGCAGACGCTTTAACCTCTGAGCCACCAGGGAAGCCCTAAAAAAAAAAAAAAAAAAATAGTGGTTTAGAAATAAATGTTTTTAGAGATTTGTTTGTTCATTTCACTTCAGCATTTGATATATCAATAATAGATAATTATATGACATGGAAATAAAATATATTTTAAAACAAACTCCTTAATAGCTGCTGTTACAAAATACAGGTTTCTATGTGTTGATTAAAAAAAGAAATTTTATAGCAAGTCAATGCAAAGTTACTGTGATATACATGGCATAATTTCTTTGCGACTCTGTGGACTGTAGCCTACCAAGCTCCTCCGTCCATGGGATTCTCCAGGCAAAAATACTGGAGTGGGTTGCCATTTCCTTCTCCAGGGCATCTTCNAAAAAAAAAAAAAAAAAAATAGTGGTTTAGAAATAAATGTTTTTAGAGATTTGTTTGTTCATTTCACTTCAGCATTTGATATATCAATAATAGATAATTATATGACATGGAAATAAAATATATTTTAAAACAAACTCCTTAATAGCTGCTGTTACAAAATACAGGTTTCTATGTGTTGATTAAAAAAAGAAATTTTATAGCAAGTCAATGCAAAGTTACTGTGATATACATGGCATAATTTCTTTGCGACTCTGTGGACTGTAGCCTACCAAGCTCCTCCGTCCATGGGATTCTCCAGGCAAAAATACTGGAGTGGGTTGCCATTTCCTTCTCCAGGGCATCTTCCCAACCCAGGTATCGAACCCGTGTTTCCCACATTGGAGGCAGCTGCTTTAACCTCTGAGTCACCAGGGAAGCCTATTTTTGGAGACAGAAATGGCAAACCACTCCAGTATTCTTGCCTGGGAAACTCCACAGACAGAGGGGCCTTGTGGGCTACAGTCCGTTGGGTCACAAAAAGTTGGATACAACTGAGCAACTAATACACACACACAGCATAATTTTTAAGGAATTGAACATCAGCAACCCTCATTTGCATTTATTCAGTGTTATAGCCCATTGACCAAAGCAAACAAGCCAAAACTACTAATGTAGCATAACTTTTGAGGGAGAAAAACACCAAATTAATTAATAATAATTTTAATATAATTATTCTGTCCACACTTGAAATCACATGACATGATTTCCTATAATAGTTGGCTTTTTTTTTTCATAAAATGAGGATAACTCCATGATAAATTCATTGTATTCATAATCTTCTCTATTAAGTTATTTTTGTTAATTATATATCTACACCTTAGTAAATAGCTCAAAAATATATATATTTAAGAAAAATCAGTTTGTAACTTAAAGAATTAATGTTTTTCCTCAATAAATTTTGAATGCGTTATAAATATGAATTAAAATACTTAATTCACTATATCTTAAATTAGTAAATTTCAGGTTTAAAGAAAGTTTAATAAGAAGTTGAAACATGATTAAGCATTAAAGCTTTTTTTTAAAAAGCGGGATTACACAAAGTATTCATAGTTTTTTCTTACAAAACAGTATTGAAAAGCAGAACAATAGAGTTTTGTACAATTCTAGCTTCGAAAATATAGTGATTCTAGTTTATATAGCATGCTAGGGAATTGTGTAATTAAAATTACAGTGCAAGAGATAGCAAAAAGCTCAACGAGGGCTGGATTTTTTAATGCTAATCAACATAAAAGGCATAGATGATCAAAACTTTAATACATGAAAAGAATAAATAAATGGAAGACAATCAATTCAATCTGAATGCTTAAGTTATGTAAAGTTGAAAATAGCTTGTGTGACTCTGTGATTGTGTGGATGACCCTCATTTCGCACAAATCAACTTTAAAGTGATGGTATCATCACATCTCATTCAGGAGCAACTACTGACATAATGTGACATTGCACTTCAGCCGTATCTCCAGTAAGTGACCAGACAAAAGAAACAGAATAGAAAGCAAAGAACTGACATTGCAAATAACAAGACAGGGAATGCTCAGGAATAGAGTGCTGCTTAAGCACACCATTTAGCATGCTATAGATCATCATTTTAATAATTTTTTTCAAGAGTCACTGAGAGTAGAGAACTTCATTGAAAATAACGAGTGCAGTAGCTTCTTGTGTTAATTCAATTCCGATGATGTTACTAACAGAAGTGTGTGTTAATCTCTAAGTTATGTCTTACGTTTTGCAATCCCATGGACGGTAGTCTGCCAGACTCCTTTGTTTATAGAGTTCTCCAGGCAAGAATACTGGAGTGTCAGTCTCTTCTCCCAGGGATCTTCCCAAGCCAAGGATCAAACTTGTGTCTGCTACATTGCAGGCAGATTCTTTACCACTAACTCCATCATTGAGAGCTTGTTGCTGAGTTGTTCACTACTCAATTGCACAATTTTTTTTTTTAAATCTTATTCATTTCTGGTTTTCTGGAGTGATTTTTTTAAATTTATAGTTTTGCATGGTGTTTCTTAAGAACTGGAGGTCATTATAGGAAGTGAATGTAATACAGTAATATCTACTGTAGAGTTTGATGCTATTTCTGTAACGGGTTTATCTTTTGTAGATATTCTACTTAAAAAGTAGAGTAGTGAAAATCTGTTACTATCAGTTACATGACCTTAGAGCAAGTAATTAATTTCTCTGATTCTCAACTTTATCATCTATAAAATGGAATTAATAATGATAAAATGAATAGTTACCTGATAGGATATTCATACAAATAGCAAAGAGGATATACATAATGGTAATTTAAAACATGAAAAATGTTCAAAATCATTTGTCATTGAGAAATGTAAAATAAAAACACAAAGAGATGAGATTCTATTTATCTACTTGAAAGGCCAAAATGGGAGGAAGGGAAAAGCTGACAACAGCAAATGCTGGTGAGGATGAGGAACAACAGAATTTCATTTTTTTTTTAATTGGAGGATAACTGCTTGACAATGCTGTATTGGTTTCTGCCATACAATAAAGCAAAGCAGTTATAATTGTATACATACCTCTTTCCTCTTGAGCCTCCCTCGCCCTCCCATCCTACCCCCCTAGGTCTTCACAGAGGGCCAGGCCGGGCTCCATGTGTTGTATAACTGCTTCCTAGTAGCTAGTTATATCACACAATGTCAGTACTTTCTCAATTTGTCCCACCATCTTCCCCTGCTGTGTCCACAAGTTGATTTTCTAAGTCTGTGTCTACATTCCTTCCCTGCAAATAAGTACCATCAGTACTATTTTTCTAGATTTCATATATAGGCGTTAATATATGATACTTATTTTTCACTTTGACTTACTTCTTACTTCACACCAGGCTCTAGGCTCATCCACTTGACTAGAGCTGATTCAAATTTGTTCCTTCATATGGCTGAGTAATATTCCATTGTATATATAACCATATCTTCTTTCTCCATTCATTAATAATGGGATTATAGGTTAGAGCCACTTCAGAAGAGAGCTAAGTGGATTTGTGTAAGTTAAAGACAAACCATGCAACATAGGGATAGCTTTACTAGGTCTTCATCCAAGAAATCTGAAAATTTATATTCACAGAAAATCTGTATGAGAATATTGAGAGCAGCTTTATCCATATTAACCAAAAATTTGACAAAATCAATATGCTCTTTGATTGGGGAATTGATAAATTATGGAAGAGCCATATAATGTAATAGCATCTGAGGTAAAAAGAATGAGCTATGATGCATGAAATGACAAGGACAAATATTAGATACACTTCAGTAACTGAAAGAAAACTTACCTTCAAATATACATGATACAAAATTCCATTCATATAATATTGTGAAAAAGGCAAAAATTATAACGATAGAAAACATTAGCAGTTGCCAGGAATTGGAGGAGTGAAGATTAGCTGGATACAAGAGAATGTGCGGGATAATTTCTAAAGTGAAGGAATGTTCTGCATAGTACTAGAATATCACATACATGATTATTCATGTGTCAAAAATCTATAGATCATATACATCACAAACCATACAATATAAGTAATACATCACAGACAGTGAACTTTAATGTATGCTGAAAGTCAAAGTGAAGGTTACTCAGTCGTGTCTGACTCTTTGCGACCCCATGGACCATACAGTCCATGGAATTCTCCAGGCCAGAATACTGGAGTGGGTAGCCTATCCCTTCTCCAGGGGAATTTTCCCAACCCAGGGATCAAAATTAGGTCTCCTGTTTTTCAGGCAAATTCTTTACCAGCTGAGCCACAAGGGAACCCCTTAATGTACGCTAGATTTCAGTTAATAGTAACATACCTATGGCAGTTTCTTAGTTTCAACAAAGGAACCTTAGCAATATAAGATGCTAAACTGGATGAGAGGTGTATTGGAACTCTATGTACCATCTCTGTAATGTTTCTATAAACATAAAGCGTAAATGTAAAAACGTGAATTCTCCCCAAACAAAAACAATATTTTATTTATAGGGTTATTAAGAATATTTAATAAGTTAACATATGTAAATTGTCTATATTAGGTTGGTCAAATGTAATTGTGGTTTCAGATGGTGAATTTTAAGTTAGTGTGTGTGTGTGCTCAGTTGCTTCACTCATAATCGATTCTTTGCAACCTTATGAACAGTAGCCCTTCAGTTTCCTCTATCCATGGGATTCTTGTGGCAACAATACTGGAAAGGAGGCATGCCTGCTTACAGAGATCTTCCTGACCTAGGAATCAAATCCATGGTTTTTTACATCTCCTGCAGTGGCAGGCGGATTCTTTACTACTAGGGCCACCTGGGAAGCTCTTTTAAATCATTATCAGTTCAGTTTAGTCTCTCAGTCATGTCCAACTCTTTGTGACCCCATGAATCGCCACATGCCAGGCCTCCCTATCCATCAACCAACTCCTCGAGTTCACTCAAACTCACATCCATCGAGTCAGTGATGCCATCCATTCATCTCATCCTCTGTCATCCCCTTCTCTTTCTGCTCCCAATCCCACCCAGCATCAGAGCCTTTTCCAATGAGTCAGCTCTTCGCATGAGGTGGCCAATGTACTGGAGTTTCAGCTTTAGCATCAGTCCTTCCAAAGAACACCCAGGGCTGATCTCCTTTAGAATGGACTGATTTGGATCTCTTTGCAGTCCAAGGGACTCTCAAGAGTCTTCTTCAACACCACAGTTCAAAAGCATCAATTCTTTGGTACTCAGCTTTCTTCACAGTCCAACTCTCACATACATACATGACTACTGGAAAAACCATGCTGCTGCTGCTAAGTTGCTTCAGATCTAGCTAGGCTCAAACACATTTTTACTGACCAAAATAGGAACCACTACAATCAACATATTTGCCAATAAGTAATAAGCTTGTTTATTCCTGTAGCATAAAAATCCATGCTTTGGGATTCTTGACAAAAGCATTGGACAAAAGAAAATACTTGGAAATCATTTTCTGCCTCCTGATGGTTGTGGAAGCATTTGCTCTGCAAAAACTGTTAAGATGCTGGAAGAAGTGGTAGTCAGTTGGCAAGAGGTCAGGTGAATATATATGGCAGATGAGCCAAAACTTTGTAGCCAATTCATTCAACTTCTGAAGTATCGGTTGTGCAGTGTTTGGTTGGACGTAGTCATGGAGAAGATTTGGGCCCTTTGTGTTGACCAATGCCAGCTGCAGGTGCTACACTTTTCTATGTATCTCATCAATTTGTTGAGCACACTTCTCAGATGTAATGGTCTTACTGAGATTCAGAAAGCTGTAGTGGATCAGACCAGCAGCGGATCACCAAACATTGACCTTAAGCTTTTCTGGTGCAAGTTTGGCTTTGGAAAGTGCTCTGGAACTTCCTTTCGGTCCAATTACTGGTTGTTGCATAAAACCCACTTTTCATCACATGTCATAATCCAACCAAGAAATCGTTCTTTGTTGTTGGGTAGAATAAGAGAAGAAGACACTTCAATTATTTTGATTTGTGATCAGCTCATAAGAAACTGAGTTATTGAGCTTTTTCAACAGTCTAACATTCCAAGGAAGGCAAGGGTGGGATGACTGAGAATGTAGCATTGTCATATATACATGATCATGTGTAAAATAGATAGATAGTAGAAAGTTGCTAAATAACACAGGCAGCCCAGCCTGGCACTCTGTGCAATGAACTAAAAGGCTGAGAGGGAGGCTGAGGAAGAACGGGATATATAGAATGGCTGGATTGCCTTGTTGTACAAAAGAAACCAATACAAAATGATAAAGCAATTTCCTACCAGCTAAAATATTAAAAAAATAATTTTAAAAGACAATTATCAACGTTTTAGATAATCACTTATTGATAAGTCAGAACCAAAGAACAAAAAGAACAGGGTGATAATACTTCCTTGCTTTACCAAAAAGCTAACAAAAATATTTAGAGATGACAGGGGATTGTGTTTACATCATGCTTTCAAATAAGGGAGAGAAGGTGATGAAGCAAACACGGAAAATGTTAACAACTGGAGGGTCGAGTGAATGAAAATTTGGGAATCTGTGAGTTCTTTGTACTATTCTGGCCACTTTTCTTTATTTGTGATATTATTTTAAAAGAAATAATGTTTAAACTAAAACAAAGTTAGAATAAAGTGAGCTATCTTTACTAAAGAGGGATGAGTGATTTGATCTACATAATAAGCTGAATAATATTTATAATGTGCTTATGATTACATGAAGACCTGTAAGATAACTAGGGGAAGAGTCATTTATGGTCTTCTTTCTATGTGAAGAAATAAAATTAATTTTGATGTTAATGGCTAGATTTTGAGATATTGAAATCTTCATTTACTTACTGTCTTATTCTTTGTCTTAAAAGAAAGTGGAAGTGTTGGTCATTCAGTTGTGTCCAATTCTCTGCAACCCCATGGATTGTAGCCCACCAGACTACTCTGTTCATGGGATTCTCCAGGCAAGAATTCTATGGGTAGGCACTCCCTTCCCGAGGGAATCTTCCTGATCCAGGAATCAAACCCAAGTCTCTTGCATTGTAGGCCAATTTTTTACTAACTGAGCTATCAGGGTCTTATTACACAAATATTTAAAGTTCACTTATAAAATACATGTGATAAGTTGAATTATAAGTAAAATAATAATTATATAATATATAGTATATATTATATAATCTATTAAGTGAAACATGTACATATATGTTAGACAAATTATGAGTTAAAAATAGGAAATAAGGAGTTTTATAAAAGCAGCCTAATAATGTATATCAGTAAGATATAATTTTGTAGTTTTTAACAAATATGTCATTGTAGGAGAGTATGAGATTAAATATAAAATAAATATTATTATTATCCTCAGTTAAATGTAAAATAATTCAATTATGATTTTTGAATGTAAATGTTCTAATGTTTAAAATAATTTCAGTTGAACTAAATTCAGAAAAATTTTGAAAGCTAGTTGGAAATAGATTGAAAAATAGGAAGGTTACAGGCACCTTGACAATCAGGTTTGATTTAAAAGAATGTAGTATCATAATAATCCTAAATTAAGAAAATACAAATCAGATTCCTGAAATGAACCAAAGGATGCTGTTCATTCATTCAGCTCCTTTAAGGCAAAGGTAGCTCATACTTTCACCTCTGAGCTCGTGATTTTTTTCAGTATCTCAGTAGGATCAGTTAAAATGTACATAGTGGGCATATCATTATGAAAAATCGGATGTTAATAAATGAATTCTTTCCTCCATTTTCCTGTTTATAGTAAGTTTAAGAGTATGGGTCTTACAATCATTTCTTTCTTATAATTTGCCTCACCTGCACAAGGCAAAAGTAAAAAAATACAGGAGACCAGGAGACACAATCTCCGTGTGTAAAGGCTGCTATGATCACTACTTTTGTTTAAATTTACTGTGTGTAGAAAAAGCAAGTCTGTTTGCTGCACTCAGCGCCCTTTCTTAGGTTCCTGAGAGGGTGGAATTGCAGTGCACCACCCCACTGTCGTTTACATCCCACTTTTATGTGTTGCTGCTTTAATGGTGTGCTAAATTGCTTAATTAAATTTTACTGGTTTATTCTGCTTGCTCATTCATATCCTACTTAATGCAGCCTACAACATTCTCTTCCTTAAAATGAACAGATGAAAACTTATGATGTATTTTTAGAGCTGGATTTGAGCTGTGAAAATGGTTTACTGTGTAAGATGCTTTTTATTGAAAAAAATAAACTGAATACTCAAGTATAAAAGTCATAAACAACATTAGCATGTTGGGTTTAACAAAGCTTTTAGCGGAGTAAATATTGGATTAAATTGTCTGCTTTCACTAGATGTCATTCTGGTTCATTTCTCAGCTTTTGTTCCATCTTATATGTTTGGAAACGTATTCCTGAAACTAAGAATTGTGCATATAATATTCTCTGTACAAAACTCCTGTTTAGAGACTCTAAGAAGAGGAAGCACTAATGTTTTCTTTATCAGAATCCCTTCACAATAGAAGGTGGCTGGTACATGATGAAGGACTGGAATGTTTCCAAACAATTCACTTCAGCACTAGTACTTCAAAAACCTTTCAGTTCCTCTTGGAATGATTTCTTCTCTTTTCAGATGACCTCATTTCTTTAAATTTAAGACTGTGACCATTTAAAATAAATATATTCATTGTTTATTTTTCATAAATTAAAGATTAACTGTAGCTTTGTTTGAATTCCTCTCCTTTACGCCTATCACCAATGATAATTTTTCATGGTATTGATTCGTGTCTTAATTTCTGGTGAATTAGCAATAATTGAACTCATTGTTCTAATACTCCTTATATCATGCCTAATAGTCAATATATTAATTCTATTATTTACTATGTACAAACTCATATTTTGTTTGAAAATATATATAAATAGGTTAGAATTTTTCCTCCAGATGAGACTAGAGGCATTGGAACAACTATACAAGTGGAGATTATTTCTAGCTGGTGGAGTTCAAATTGAAACTCTGTCATTTTAGTTAATGACACTATTATTAATAATCTCAATATATCTCAATTGTAAAATTATAGTTATCAACCCCTGGTGGCCTGGGGACTCACACAGTAAAAAGTCTGCCCAAAATGTGGGAGACCCAAATTCGATCCCTGGGGTAGGAAAATCACCTAGAGAAGAAAATGGTAACTCACTCCAATATTCTTGCCTGGAAAATCCCACGGACGGAGAAGCCTGGTGAGCTACAGTCCACAAGGCTGCAAAGAGTCTGACACTGCTGAGAGACCTCACTTTCACTTTTTGGGCTTCCCTGATAACTCAGTTTGTAAAGAATCCGCCTGCAATGCAGGAGACCCAGGTTCGATTCCTGGGTTGGGAAGATCCCCTAGAGAAGCAACGGGCTACCCACTCCAGTATTCTGGCCTAGAGAATTCCGTAGAGTCCATGGGTCGCAAATAGCCAGACACGACTGAGCCACTGTCACTTTCAATATAATTGAGAAATTGCAGCACTCAAGTGGACTAATATATGTTTGAGGCATGGCCTGATATTGGATCTCATTTTGCTAATGCATTTCATAGTGTTGATAGACAAAAACATTTAGGTGTTCTACAGTTTAATCAGTGTCTCCCAGTTGCATTAAGTGTCATTATTCATATTAGGTGTCCCCTCCCATGGCTCCTAACACTGGCTGCCTACAGAACTGAAGCCAATCACCTATTCTATGAGCACTTACTAATGAGAATGGATATATGTAACTCAGAGTTAGGATACAGATGGATAAAATGTGACTGAGTCAAGCTTTAACCTGCAATTAAGTTGTTGGATTCCAGAAAGTTATATGGAACAGAGGTAGTTGGGATCTAGATTTGTGTTAATAGGGACCATCATTTAAGGACTCAAAGCAGAAGCAAATTTCCAACTCCAGAGAACATATTTCAATAATTTTACTGACTGTACTGGGGTTGTCTGAATATCATTCTTTCTTTTCCTTAATGCTAAGTTCTCAAATATTAGTGATCAAACCATCAGCAGATGTAGGGTCATGTCACACTGAAGTTTATTCCTCTTTCTCATGCAATTTGAGTATAATTCACTGCATCAAATACTTCTTTCTCCTTCAAAACTGCAGAGATTTTTCTATTAGGAAAACGAAACAAAAAGGGAATCCACAACCGCTCAAACTGATATCTTAGCTCATTCCTTTTCAGGGATACTAGATTTTACGTTTGGTTTGTTTTCTCAGTATGATCCCTGGGCAGAATGCCATTAAGCACTTACCAGCCAGCACTTTGGGGTAGTGCATTGACTTTAATGAAATCATTATTTGAGGAGCCAGGAAAAAGTAGAATGGAACTCTAGATCCAAGTCTCAACTATTTTCTCAATCTATATATCTTCCAAATACTTTACTGTGGACTTAGCATCCTGAGATCCACCATGCTATGCTAAATCTCTTCTATTTGACTCTGCAATCCTACAGACTGTAGCCTGCCAAGCTCCTCTGTCCATGAGATTCTCCAGGCAAGAATACTGGAGTGGGTTATTGTGCCCTGCTGTGCCCTGCTCTAGGGGATCTTCCTGACCCAGAGTTCGAACCCACATCTCTTATATCTCCTGCACTGGCAGGCAGGTTCTTTGCACTAGTGGTAAAGAACTTGCCTGCTAGTGCAGGGAAGCCCCCTATATACATATATATATATATGGTATAGAGATATATATATACCTTGGAAGCCTTATATACATATCTAAATGATAGACACATCTGTATCTGTATATAGATATATATTATAGATATATCTGTGTGTGTATATATATATATATACACACACATATATGCATCTTTTCAAATTAATATCCTATTGTTGCTTCCAATTGATTATTTCTGAAGTGTATCATGTATGCACTTAGACATTTCCCTGCATTTTATATCTTTATTGTTGTTGTTTATTTGCTAAGTCATGTCCAACTCTTTTGCAACCCCAGGGACTTTAACCTGTCAGGCTCCAGTGTCCATGAAATTTCCCAGGCAAGAATACTGGAGTGGGTTGCCATTTCCTTCTCCAGAGGATCTTCCTGATCCAAGGATTGAACTGGCACCTGCATTGGCAGGCAGATTCTTTACCACTGGGCCACCTGAGAGGCCCCTAAGGAGGTGTTAACAGAAATAGAGGACTTTGTTGGTGGCTCAGTGGCAAAGATGGAGAAGGCAATGGCTCCCTACTCCAGTACTCTTGCCTGGAGAATCTCATGGACCGAGAAGCCTGGTAGGTTGCAGTTCATGGGGTCGCCAAGAGTCGGACACGACTGAGCAACTTCACTTTCACTTTTCACTTTAATGCATTGGAGAAGGAAATGGCAACCCACTCCAGTGTTCTTGCCTGGAGAATTCCAGGAATGGCAGAGCCTAGTGGGCTGCTGTCTAATGGGGTCGCACAGAGTTGGACATGACTGAAGTGACTTAGCAGCAGCAGCAGCATTGGTAAAGAATCCTCCTGCCAACATGGAAGAGGCAAGATACTCTGATTCAATCCCTGAGTGGGGAAGACCCCGTGGAGTAGGAAATGGAAACCTGTTCCAGCATTCTTGTCTGGAAGTTTCCATGGACTGAGGAGCCTGGAAAGCTGCAGTCTGTGGGGTCACAAAGAGTTGGACATGACTGAGCACACACACACACATTCTATGCAGGATGGGAATTTTGTCGTCATCTTTGTTCACTCTCTCTGTCCTTTTCCTTACATTGAATTAGTTTTATGTTTTCATTAGGTTAATCTCTTAAACATTTATTTTTTAAAATTCTTACTTGTAAATCACTGTTCAGATTCTCATTAACATTTTCTTGAACTGTCTAATGTTCCTCTAACTTGCATCTTTCTAGCTTACGTCCTCTTTAATGCAACTAACTCAGGTATCTTTCTTGATTTCTAGACTATAATTCCCTGTCAACACTGGACATCACTGTTTGGATATTTCATAGCCAGTTCAGACATAATAAGGCAAAACTGTAATCCTGGATTCTGCATGTGTACATATGCACTTTGCCCTTCTTATAAAACTCTCCACCTGAGTACATGGCCCTTTATTAATACTTCTTCTGATCAAGGTACATAATCTGAATGGTATCCTTGAATCATCATCACCAATATATAGTTGATCACTGTGTCCTATCAAAATTACACATCTGGAACATGCCTCATATTGAGATCTTATTAAAATTTGGATTTTGATTGTGTGGGTTTAGGTTGGGACTAAAGGCCATGGAGTTAAAAAAGATCCCAAGTGATACCCCTATGTTGACGGTTTGAGAACCACACTTTGAACACTATGAACCTACAAAATCCCATATAATTGACCTATTTTCAGCCTCTCAAAATTCATCACCCAACACTCTGCATCTGACCTACATGGGGTCCAAGCACCTTGACTTCCTTAATTTTCTTAGAACATCAACCTTTTATATGCCCAAGCTGTTTCATATAGAGCTTAATCTGTTCAAATCCCCTTTACTACTTTCTATACTACTAATTCCCTGAATTCTTTTAATCTCAATTTCTCACATTTCTTGGGTGTGATGATTATTTTCATGTGCAACTTTACTGAGCCATAGGATACCAATATATTTGGTAAATAGTGTTCTGGGTGTGTATTTGAGGATATTTCTGGAGAGATTAACATGTGAATCTGTAGACTGAGTCAAGCAGATTGCTCTCACTAATGTGGGTGGGTTTCATCCAATCCATCAAAGAAGTCCTGACCAGAATAAAGAAGGTGGAATGGGGAAAAATGTGTTCTCTCTTCCTGACTGTCTTTGAGCTGGTGCATCATTCTTGTCCTGCATTTGGATTTAGTATATAAATGCAACTTATTACCACAAGCTCTCTTGGTCTTAAGCCATTCTGGCTAGAACCATACCATTAATTCTCCTGGATTTCTAGCTTGCTGACTGCAGATCTCAGGACTTCTCATTTTCCATAATCACACCAAGCCAACTCCTTATTAACACACATATACACACCTATGTGTATATCTTATTGATCTGCTTTCTCTAGACAATGCTTACTTAAAACACTGAGTGTGTATTATCTACTAATAAATCCTCACATAATATCTGAAAACATAGCAGAAAGTGTATAAAAGGAAAAATATATAATATAATGCAAGAAAGAAATATAGTTATATAAGTAGTGAGAAAAGTTCCTTAAAAGGAACAGAATTTTAACTGAAACTTGAAGAGTTAGTAGACAAAGATAGAAAAAAAATTATCTCATGCAGATGGAACATCCTTTGTGAATATGTTGAAATAGTGACAGCAAGAAATCAGCATGTCTGGAGTAGTGAGCAAGAAGACTTTTATTAGGTATTAGGAATCAGGAGCTAGGTATTAGGTGTTAGGAGTCAGGCAGAACCCAGAACCTAATAGGTCTTGATATAGAACTGAATGCAATGTGTATTCAATGAGACATTTAACCAAGAAAGAGGAATGACCTAATTTGTATTCATTACAAGTTACTATGGTGGGATCCCTGCTTTCAATCACAACAGAATAAATGATATCAGATTTTATTTATTCACAAAACTATCATAAAACAGGGTAAATACGTATATGACAAAACATTTCAAGTACAGGACTATAGGCAGAGGAGATCTGTGATTGTGGAGAGAAGGGAAACACAGGGAGGTAGCCAGATGCCTGTGCCCTGAGGGCCTTGACTCTCAGTCTGGAGGCATTTGTGTGCTACAAAGTAAGGGGGCAAGTAAGTAGTGACATTGCTAAGCTGAGGAGGAAGACATCAGCTTCGGCTTCTAGAATAGGCGAAATGTACAGTTGTGGGTAAGAAGAGGGAACTGAGAGAAGGGGGGCTCCAAATGTCTACGAAGGGAACCATTGTGGGTCCTTGGATGAGGGCTGAGTGGTTCACTTCAGATGGACATTTGAGTCTCCTGCTAATCAGAATGGAAAGACCCCTGTGAGTGCACTGAGTATTCAGTCAAGATTCCAGAAAATGCCTTGGCCTCAAAGTAAGGACCATATTATGTGATAAGTGCCATGTCCCGATACTAAGAACAATGCAGAACTAGAATCTCTTTAACACAGACTTAACATAGATAAAATTTAACAGGGCTAAAGTGGGAGGGATTAGGGGCAGGAGAAGAAGGGGATGACAGAGGATGAGATGGCTGGATGGCATCACCGACTCGATGGACATGAGTTTGGGTGAACTCCGGGAGTTGGTGATGGACAGGAGGGCCTGGTGTGCTGCAATTCATGGGGTCGCAAAGAGTCGGACACGACTGAGTGACTGAACTGAACTGAACTGAAAGTTATCAGTATAAACTAACAACTTATATACCTGGCAAAATAAAATACAATTCCCTTTATTGGGGGAAGGAAAATCACTGAATATTATATACTTTGTATGCACGGAATACAGCAAGAAGAGAACAGAAAAAATAAAGACAGAATTTCTACTGTGATGGAGCTTATGTTCTGATGGGGAGACTCCTAATGACGCAAGAGTAACAAAGTTAGTATGTTGTCTATAATCAATACATTTCTGTATTAACTGCTTGCCTTGCATGTGCATCAAACTAATTCATGCCACAAATGTATTTATTGATGTGACATTCCAATCTGTAATACAGAATATTCTTGATATTATTAATGAAAGGGGAACCTATTTATTCTTTTACAATCAGCTTAGAAGTATTTGTTTGTTAGTATTTTAGTGCAGTATTATAGTGTGTATGGTGAAAATAAATACCTTTGCTCTACTGATGTTACACTTTAAGACTAACAATAACATCAGGGACACAAAGCTAACATATCCTTGTAAACAATTCCTAAATTTTTTATTATGTGATGCAGCACCAGAGGTTCTGGACAGTTTATATGGATCAAAGCAGTGGCAAGCAATAAGTCATCTAGAACCAAATAATCCAGTATCCATAGTCTGACTAGGTGATTTTTAGGGTTTGGGGTTTTTTTTTTTTTTTTTTCCTGCACAGAGCACAGTTTTAATAGCCATCTCTACTTTTTATGGCATATATTACTCAAATAATCATTAACAAAGATATTGAAGCTTTTCTTCAGAATTCCAAACTTCAAATAATCTAATTTTAGGATAAAAATATCTAAGAGCTAATCCAATTCAACATTGCTACACTTAATAGAAGGAAAAAATTATGGCCAATTTTGTAAAATGTTTCATATTTTTGAAACTAATTAATCGCAGGAGAACCAGGACTTGAATCATTCCCAAATTTCTAAATTTTTCCCATTTATAAACTTGTAAGTAGCATTTAAGCTTCTTTGTTTCCTATCATTAACATTTTAAATTGGTGTGAAGGGAGTCCTTCATCTTTAAAGGATTGCTGTATGTTACTTTTGATTGATGTTATCCTATTTTTTTTAAATTTTATTTTATCAGGTGACTACATGACTTTCAATGTAATAGTGAGTTTTCTAGGTTGGACAATCTTTTATTTATTTATTTATTTATTTTTGTAATTCTTGGAAATAGTTTTATAGAGAGAGCTGAATATCATTCATAGAATTTCTAGGAGATATTCAGGTATTTCTTATCTCTCACAAGTGTTTTTAGTGGTAATACAAAAACAATGAATTTTACTTCCTTCTTGCTTATTCAACAAAATGAAAGAGATTAATAAACAGTTAAAGAGATAATCAGGTATATTGTTAGTAAATTGATAACTTGTTTCTCTGTGTATGTATATATGTTTGCATGCACACATAGGATCAACATAGAGTTGAAAATAAAGGCATCTCAGATTTTTCTTTGTCTGTTCATGGAAATCATTTAATAAATAGAAAATTAAGTTATATTTTGATTTATTCCAGCAATGGATTTGACCAAGTTTGCTAAGTAGGAGTAATCTCTTACTTAAATTTCAAAATGTCATGTTTGCAAGCCTTTGGCTTAACTCTCCTTCAGAAGCATCACAGTTGTCAAAAGAACATTTTGCAATGAAAGGCATAAAACCTCAGGAAATAAGAGAACAGATTGTTTAACAGCAATATTCCCTATACAAGAGAATATGATATGAGGCAATAAAACAGTCTTCCATATTGTGACTCCACACCATGTGGTCTCGGCATGTCTGTGAGAGAATCAGACATTTATTACTTCATATGTCCTCTGATACTTTGGGATTATCACTTAATTAACTTGGTATAAATAGATTGAACAAGTGGTGTAAATCCCAGTGGACACAACACTTAGAATTCTATGATGGATCCTCAAAAGAAATCCTGGAAAATGAACTAACAAGAAATAGAGAAGCAGCACCCACTTTAGATCAAGATTTGAGATGACAAACACTTTTTACTATTCTGCACACATATTTTTAGTCTGGCTCACACATTTACAAGTTGTAAACAGACAAACATTCACTGAAATATTATATGGTCTGTTCCATACTTCTCAGTTTGGGGAACTGTTAAAGGATGAGAGATTAGTTTAATTCCCAGACACAATTTTAATATTGCTCTATTATGGCTGAATTAAGAGAATTCAAAAAAATCATTAGTTGATGATGGAGGCATACTTTTATGTCTCCAGAAAACAAACAGCATGATGCATTATTTGCTGTAAAATATACAAAAGGTATAGCTAATGTCGCTGAGGCTTATAATTTTTTAAAGGTCTCCTTAAAAGTGAGCTTAAACATCTTAATCAAATCTCTCTGTGACCATTCAGGAACCTAATTCAACCCTTTTTGAGAGTACCCAACATAGTATATTTTATAAATTTATTAGGTCAGATCAAAATTAGTACTAGATATTTTAACCCAAATTGCATCTAAAAGCAAGCATAAAAAAAAAAAAACTATAATGCAATTTTAGCCAAACTATATCTTATATGCCTGTTATATGAGTAACTTTTCCTGGACTTGACTGTTAACAGATCTTTGAAACTGGAAATAAATATTCATATCATTTTTATTAAAAGTACACTAGACATTTTATAGTTTAATATATTTTAAAGTACATGAAGAATAACAAACTGAAGCATACTTTTGCTGACCCTGCCAAAAAATATTTTAAAGCTTAAATAAACAAATACATTTGTGTTTTGCATCCAGAGATAGAAATGTGGCTTAATAAAAGAAACCTTTAGTAAGGGCATCTCAGCTCCATGGAAGTCACTTCTAAATCCTTACAAGATGTTTCAGATATAGATTAACTGAATATATCACATTATATAAAAATTTATTCTTTCCTGCTGTTTCTAAATAAAAGTACTCCATTTAAAAAACTAAGATGCTTTAAAAAGGTTTCTGAGAGTATGTTTTGCTGGGTCAAAACTTCCAGGATGCTGACAAACATGAACCTTGGAGCGCTTTCTATTTCAGTAACCTGTTTGTATTTATTCATTCCAATGATCACAGGCTTTTATCTGAAATAAATGTAAGGGTGTCAAATGGAGAGTGATGTGAAAAGATTTTTCTGGTAATATTAAAAAAAAATCTAAATGCCATTATAATTTTTTAATAAAAGTTATCTTTACTTCCATGAATTTTATTACACTCTCATTTTTCCATACCTTGTTTCTTGATTTGCACACATAAGTTTTATAGAAGATGGGCTTTATTGGGTTATGTAAACACTAACACAGAAAAAGACATTGGTCTTTATGCACATTTTTTTTTCCCTTCTCAAATGCATCAGGGGAAGTATTCATGGAAGTGCTACCTATAGCAAAAGACACTTTCTATTAGAAATGGTGTAAAGAATCAGTTTATGGTTAAGGCTGAGAATGGAAGGAAACTCTCATTCTCAGTTCGTTACCTGGAGGTCCATGTGTCTGGAGGAAAGAATCTGACTATCTTCGTGGCCGCTTAAATACTGAAGACAAACTAATGGCGTAGCCTGGTACCCACAACAAAGATAAATTCTTATAATAGCTTTTTAAACCCCGTGCCTTTGTATTCTCAAACTGAGACTTAACCAAATTGATGACTATATATAGGCTGAGACCTGATGCCAGAGAAATGTCTTGATATTAGGTAACCAGGAGTAATTTTCATGTTCCTTCAGTTCTCCCATTGACTTCTTACAAATTTTATTTCTCTGGTGAATGACTTTTATTTTCTCAATCCTCATTATACTGCTTGTGGCCTTATTTCTGACAATACACCCGCCTAAACTTTAGTACTTTCGAGACACTGAGATTATGATATCATGAGGTATTTTTGACAAATACCAGGAGAACAAGTATTTATAATTATAATGAGTATACGGAGAAATAACTAATAATTTTCTAGGTATAATTAGATTTTGTTATATTCAATACTGCTTTACTTTATTATTCTTGGGATGATGTACATATTTGGAATTAATTAATTTCAATCACACAAACTCTTCACTAAAAAACACAGCTTAGATTTTTGCCCCACCCTTTTAACTTCTAATCTTGGATGTCTTGTTGTGTCTTCCTGATTTTTGGTCCTATCCTTGTTGGTCTGTTTGACAACCTTTTGAACATCCTTTGCATACAACAACATGCTGAAACTGGACATACTTAAACTTCTAACTAAGGATGTGATTTCCACAGGTTCTAGCAATCAATAGGAACAAGTCTAGCAGTGTAATTTTTAAAAGATAGGTATCTTTCACTTTGCAAAATGGTAATCACAGCTTTTCAAGGATCTCTGTAAAATAATAGCAATCTAGTGATTTTCTCTAAGATATGGAGGAACTCTTGCCTCATTCTAAATGGAATAAGTATCATAAGTTTATTATTTAATGTCAAAGGCCTATTTCCAGATCTATTTCCAATAATTTATGACATTTGTTGAGTTTTTGTTGTTGTTGTTTGTTTGCTTGCTTGCTTTTTGTTTTCTGAACAGAAGCAAGGATTTTGACTTATTTGTTAACTGGGTCATTAGTTCAAAATAACAGCAACAATGAAAAAAATTAAAGTCCATTTTTTATTGTGTGTGTCTACAAAGTACCATGCATTGTGTTAGGTGATGATTGATAATCATACATTATTTGCACAATAATTTTAATATTGAGGGAGGGGAGAATCACATGTTTAAATATACCATATCTAGTATGAATTACAAGCACCATTAAATTTTGAGTCTATATAATTACAAAAGAACCAAAAGTTAGATTCTTTCCACTGTACCCAACATTTCAAACTAAGACTCAGTCATCTCTTGGAGCATAAGGAAGTGACTCCCAGGTGACAATACATTAAGACAAAACCAAGATTATGAGTAAATAACCCTATAACTACAGACTTAAGAAAATCTACATCTGTTAGCTATTTAGTACTGAATGGGGGTGGTCCTAAGATTTCAGAGGAATAGGATGGGGAGACTACTTTCTCCCCCACAAATTCATCAAAAGAACATTTAAACGCTGAGTAAATTCCACAAAAAACTTCTGAATGTTGGCAGAGGACATCAGGCCCCCAGTACTGAATGGATTATTGCCAGAAAAAAAAATATATATATACATATATGTGTGTGTGGGTGTGTGTAGGTGTGTGTGTGTATATATCTATTTCTACTTTAGTGACTGTGCCAAAGCCTTTGACTGTGTGGATCACAATAAACTGTGGAAAATTCTGAAAGAGATGGGAATACCAGACCACCTGACCTGCCTCTTGAGAAACCTATATGCAGGTCAGGAAGCAACAGTTCGAACTGGAAATGGAACAACAGACTGGTTCCAAATAGGAAAAGGAATACGTCAGGGCTGTATATTGTCACCCTGCTTATTTAACTTCTATGCAGAGTACACCATGAGAAGCACTGGGATGAAAAAAGCACAAGCTGGAATCAAGATTGCTGGGAGAAATATCAATCATGTCAGATATGCAGATGACACCACCCTTATGGCAGAAAGTGAAGAGGAGCTAAAAAGCCTCGTGACGAAAGTGGAAGAGGAGAGTGAAAAAATTGGCTTAAAGCTCAACATTCAGAAAACTAAGATCATGGCATCTGGTCCCATCACTTCATGGCAAACAGATGGGAAACAGTGGAAACAGTGTCAGACTTTATTTTGGGGCTCCGAATCACTGCAGATGATGACTGCAGCCATGAAATTAAAGGACGCTTGCTCCTTGGAAGAAAAGTTATGACCAACCTAGGTAGCATATTCAAAAGCAGAGATATTGTTTAGCCAACAAAGGACCTTCTGGTCAAGGCTATGGTTTTTCCAGGGGTCATGTATGGATGTGAGAGTTGAACTGTGAAGAAAGCTGAGTGCTGAAGAATTGATGCTTTTGAAGTGTGGTGTTGGAGAAGACTCTTGAGAGTCCCTTGGACTGCAAGGAGATCCAACCAGTCTATTAAAAAGGCAATCAGCCCTGGGATTTCTTTGGAAAGACTGATGCTAAAGCTGAAACTCCAGTACTTTGGCCACCTCATGCGAAGAGTTGACTCACTGGAAAAGACTCTGATGCTGGGAGGGATTGGGGGCAGGAGGAGAAGGGGACGACAGAGGATGAGATGGCTGGATGTCATCACTGACTCGATGGACATGAGTCTGAGTGAACTCTGGGAGTTGGTGATGGGCAGGGAGGCCTGGCGTGCAGCGATTCATGGGATCACAAAGAGTTGGACATGACTGAGCAACTTAACTGAACTGAATATATATATATATGCTTTCACCTTTGGAAAACTTGGCAACAGAAATGAGGCAGGGAATTTTATGGGCTAAATATCATCTATTTATCTTCTTACAAATAAAAACAGTCTAATCAATGAGCTTGAAAATTGACCAGTGAGTTAAATAAGTTGTTTGCTGTTAATAAAGTTAATTCTTTATCACATACACATTTCTTATTAAACTTTTTATACATGTGCGTTTTAATATAAAGATTGTGATAGTGATAAAATGCAGTTAGGATGATTTTTTTTTTTAGGAAATGTTAGCAATGTTGAGGATTACTACTTCTTTCTTTCATATTTTTAACTGATTGAGAAAGAAAGCAATCTGAGCATGAAATGAGGATATAAATGATGAATGATTTTTGTTTGTGTTAAAGTTGAATTGAAAAACATCCTAGAATAAGGCTTTATATATGTGGTCTACCCGACCATTTTGTGAATTGTACTCAACTTTTAACTTGTACATAGAGCAGCTGTTGAGAAAATAAGCAAGAGAGAAGGAGAAGGCATGAAGCAGTTAGCCTATGAATAAGTAGTGTTCTTTAACATATTGACTCAACAACAGGATAGTAAATGAATGTCATTTTTTCTCGCTTGAAGTGGATATGAGAAAATATACATCGAATGCCTGGAAATATTACCTTATTCCTGTTTCTGCTTGGAGAATGGAAAGGACACCTATGTATAGAAATATACAAAAATATAATAATGTTTCCCAAAAAAATTTGGTGGGAAATTTATCCCACAGCACTGTTTATGATAGCCAGGACATGGAAGCAACCTAGATGTCCATCAGCAGATGAATGGATAAGAAAGCTGTGCTACATGTACACAATGGAGTATTACTCAGCCATTAAAAAGAATACATTTGAATCAGTTCTAATAAGGTGGATGAAACTGGAGCCTATTATGCAGAGTGAAGTAAGCCAGAAAGAAAAACACCAATACAGTACACTAATGCATATATATGGAATTTCGAAAGATGGTAACGATAAACCTGTATGCAAGATAGCAAAAGAGACACAGATGTATAGAACAGTCTTTTGGACTCTGTGGGAGAGGGTGAGGGTGGGATGATCGGGGAGAATGGCATCGAATCATGTATAATGTCATATGTGAAATGAATTGCCATTCCAGGTTTGATGCAGGATACAGGATGCTTGGGGCTGGTGCACTGGGATGACCCAGAGGGATGGTATGGAGAAGGAAGTGGAAGGGGGGTTCAGGATGGGGACCACATGTATACCCATGGCGGATTCATGTTGATGCATGGCAGAACCAATACAATATTGTAAAGTAATTAGCCTCCAATTAAAATAAATTTATATTAAAAAAAGAATAAATAAAAGAAAAATCTAATATACTGTAAGTAAGAAATGAGCTCATACACTGAAAATAAATAGAGTGAGGGATATTGGACACTGAAGAACAAAAACTAAAACTGGCAATGAACAAACTCATTTTCCTAACTAGCTTCAATACACACAGATATAAAGAAGGCTTAGCTGACTCTCTGTGATAGCTGTAGGGGATAGTAGATAGCTCAATATAAGTGGGAAGTCCATAGAGTCACAAAACATCAGAAATATCAAAATAATAATAAAAAATAAAGGTGGAAACAGAAGGAGTGCACTAAGGACCATTAATACAGGAACAGGGTAGGCTTTCCTAAAATTACAAATTTATGCAGTGGCAAAAAGTAATTTTGACCCAGACATCTTAATGTTAAATAAACGACCACCACTCATATAGGTGGAAAACAGAAACAGCTTACACACAATGATGGAGAAGGATTTTCTCACAAAACTACATGGATCTATTCCAAGATTTTTAATAGCATAGCACTGCTTTATTTTGGTCCACACTTTGGGCTTCAGTTTTGCAGGCTTAGAAATTGCCATTGCCAGCTCACCAAGATTATCTTCATTTCTCTTTCAAGGGCACTTAAGTGAGCAAAAAAGTAAGATGTACAGTATTTACAAAGGAACAAAATTCAACTGGTTACCTTAAATGATAAATATATAGAATACAACCAAATGGCTATATCTTCCAGTTGAATTTTCTCATAATTATGAGAAATCATATTATAGTCAATAGGTTGTTGCTTGGTAAGAGAGGAATAATTAGATAATTAAATATTTAATGGCATCTAACTGAATTGCCTAACATATTCCTCCCCTCTGGATGAAAATAAGGAAGCAAGACAAAATTCTAAGAAGTTCAGAACTTGAACCAGGGCATTACCCATCCTGTCTTTGTAATATTACTCTAAATTTTAAACACATGCTCTCACCCATCACCTGCTAATTTTAGAATTTAACACTAAAAATGTTTTATTTCTTCTTATTCTTTTTTTTTTTAAATCTGAGATGACTATGTAGGGATTTACACAACTTACTGAAAATGTTGGTAAATTCTTGACTAGACTGATAAATTATCGATTCTCTTAAGACATTGGTGAAGAGGACAGTTCTTCTAATTCCAAATCTGAATATATATAAAAAAAACCTGAAGCCTAATTTAAACTTTTAATGTTCCCTTTTAGAAAAATACCTGGCACCCTACTTTATATCAAATCATGTGAAAGACTTCCAAGAAACAGCCTCCAAAGCCAGAGCTTTTTAAAGATCAAATGGACAGAGATGGGCAACAGAAGCACTACCCAGTGAAATGCTTAGAATTTAAAATGCCACAAAAGAGGAACAAAAGAAGGGAGCCTATGAAAACCACACTGGCTCCTAAAGAATTCATATCTTTGGGGTATTTGGATGAATAAAAGGAAAGAAGAGACTACATGTACCTTAACTGGGGAACTGAAGGTTTAAACCAAATTGCTGAAAAACTAAATCCTGGGCAAAGGAAAGATAACCCCTGAAGGTAACAAAGGAGAATCTGGCCAGCCCACTGTCATTAGTTCTGCCCAGTTCATTTTCCACAGTCAGATGCCCCAAATTGTTACATTTGTGGAAGCAAAGGTTATGAGGGCTTCCCTGGTAGCTCAGCGGGTAAAGAATCTGCCTGCAATGGAAGAGATTCCTCAGTCAGGAAGATCCCCTGGATAAGGGATAGGCTACCCACTCCAGTCTTCTTGGGCTTCCCTGTTGGCTCAGCTGGTAAAGAATCCACCTCTAGTGTGGAAGACGTGGTTTTAATCCCTGGTTCAAAAGATCACCTGGAGAAAGAAACGGCTACCCACTCCAGTATTCTGGTCTAGAGAATTCCATGGACTTACAGGAGAAGGCAATGGCACCCCACTCCAGTACTCTTGCCTGAAAAATCCCATGGACGGAGGAGCCTGAAAGGCTGCAGTCCATGGGGTTGCTAAGAGTCGGACACGACTGAGTGACTTCACTTCCACTTTTCACTTTCATGCATTGGAGAAGGAAATGGCAACCCATTCCAGTGTTCCTGCCTAGAGAATCCCAGGGACGGGGAAGCCTGGTGGGCTGCCGTCTATGGGGTTGCACAGAGTTGGACACGACTGAAGTGACTTAGCAGTGACTTAGCATAGTCCATGGGGTCCCAAAGAGTCGGACATGACTGAGCGACTTTCACTTTCAAAGGTTATGAAATATCAGTATCTTACAGGCTTTTATTATTAAAATATTTAGAAAGTCCAATTCTTATTTGTCTGGGTAACTAGTCAATTTGAAACATTTTGAGACATGTTTACACCTTAAAGACTCTTTCTCCAAAAACATTTTATTTCTAGTAATTTATGCTTAAGAAGCATTCATAGTAGTCTTCAGAAATTTCCTTCACTGCACTTATGCCATTGTTCTTTGATTCCATTGTCTGTGACTGTGTTTACTGCATGCATTAAACAAATTAATACCTGCCAATATTAATTTCTGCTAGTGTTTTCTTAGATATTGATATTCTGACAGGAGAAAAAACAAAGGGAATTGGATGAGACAGAATATTATTGAACTCCATTAAGTTTTACTTTTTAAGATAATTTTAAAATGTAAACATGAAACAAAGGGATAAAATGAACACTGGCATCACCATTATGATAAAATTTCACTTTTGTTTCAAAGCAAGTCATGATTGTCCACTTTGGATAGTCAATAGTTAGTCGATTATTGAGCGAGTTATATATAGCACACTGTTTAAGAACTGTAAATTAGCAGGTATTCTTTACTCAGCAGTGCAAAAATGCTGGCTCTAATTGTTTTCTTTTGCAGTGATTAACTGTATAAATAGACTATGAGCAAGACACTTAAGTTAAAACCCCAACCCAGATACATTACATGTATATAACCACATTTATTCTATCTCCTAATTTGTTCCCAGACTCTCCAGGGAGTCTATTTATTGACCTTAATACTTAATGTGACAGCTATTCACTTTGCTACCAGATTTGTTCCTATAGAAGCCATAATTTTTAATGTAGCCAATCTGAATCTGAATAAATCCACTGATTACCTATCACTTTGTCTCTCACTGATTTCTTTCTGTGATGAGACATCAAGAACCTGAGCTTCATTAGGTCCTGAAACCAGGTATCATGGGTTTTGGCTGGGTTTGAGTCCCAGCCACGTGAGTTCAAGTCTCAAGCAGGGATTTGGCTGGGTTCATATCCCAGCCACGTGTGTTTGAGTCCCAGCCACGTAAGCTCAAGTTCCAAACCGGGTTTTGGCTAGGTTCGAGTTCTAGCACATGGGTTCGAGTCTCAATCTGTGATAAATGGTGTTACATGGGCATCAGGATACAATCCTAGTTGCATGAGTATAGCATGGCAGGTACACTAAGACAGGACTCACATTCAATGTGAAGGGAACAACATATATATTGTTCATGGGGAAGGTGCATCATTCTTTTTCTGAGTGGATAGCCATAGGCTCAAATTCCCAAGTGGTCCTAGAATCATTAATGTGCATAGGCAGACATCTGCAGTAAGGATACTCAGATTAATTTACTTCAAGTCAATTTCCAATTAAACTGGTCATAACGCACAGGTTTTCCCAGAGGTGTCAATGATAATACAGCAACATATTTTTAACAGCTTTTTCTTTCCATTTTTCAAAATGATAGATCAATATTTCCAAAAGAAAGGTGTCTTTTTAAGCCTGTCTCTGTGTTCCATAAGCACTTTGCATATTTTATATACGTGTGTGTGTGTGTGTGTGTGTATGTGTGTACACAGCCCACTCACATATATATAATTTTTTTTTTTTTGCTTTCTGACATCTTTTCCAAACTGGTACATTTGATGAGTGGCTATCTCTGTATTTTTGCTGTCAAGGTCCTTTATTTGCCAGCTGGTTAGGAAAGAAAGAGGCAAAGGTTGATTTGCTTCTCCCTTGAAACAACTCTGTCATATCACTGATGTTCCACTGCAGTAGCCTTGTGGGGCCAGTGAGCCCAGTTCTCCTCTTTTATGGCACCTCCTGCTCAAATACAACATTTTTTTTCTTCTAGATGAATGGAATATCAGAATGGCAATGAAGTCTTGTTATGTTAGAAAGAAATAGTCACAAAACTTGCCTAGATATTTTCAATAACCAGAGTACCTTAAGAAGCTTCTTATAATACATCCTCATGCATCAGGATTTCCTGGCTGCTATAGGTGCAAGAGTCCTATTTCAGAATGCAAAACTGCAAAGCTGAGTGATCAAAAGCATCGGAGCTTCTCTGGTAGAAATAAATGCGGTTCAAACATTAGTAAATATGTATGTGATAATGAAAATATCTTTCTATAATACATTTCCCCAGTCTCAGTTATGAATTTCCATGGGAATTATTTCCAAAGACAAGCTGCAGGGAAAACATCAATTAATCTGCTGAATGAATTCTTGAATCCATTCTCAATGCTCAGACCCCCTCCTGGTGCTTGGTAATTACCCCAATATTTTCTGCACGCTTGTTTAAATGGCTTCCTCTTGGGTTTCCCGTGAAGAAGGCCTTTCTTTCTGCTGATCTGAAAGGCAGCTTGCCTTATCACTCTGCCTCATTCCATCTGCAACTCGTGGGGGGTCTCGCTAATCATTGTCATTGGAACATTGGATGAGCAGTCTGGGGACATAGATAGATGTGACACCGAAGGAGACCAGGGACTTCCCAACTGAGTACTCATCTCAGTAAATGCTTCATGCCTTCCCAGATTCAACACAGGAGATGAGCTGTTTTTAAAAGCAAAAGCCTGCACCTTAATTATACAAATACAATGATCAAAACCATTATCACTCTTTTCAAAGGGCAGAGATTCTTTAGAATAATGTTTTATTACCTTTGACAGGGAATATTTGGTCTTTGTGAAGAGCAAAAGTAACAGAGAAAAATGCAATAGGGGAGGAAATAAAACAAGAGGAAAGGAAAATTGGTTTTAAACAAAAATGGTGTTGCTAGAGAAATGTAATGAAAGCAGTTGATGCAAAATAGAGATAAAAGTTGTCAAGTGTAGAATTTTGAAAGAACTTCAAAGTGTATTCAAATGTCACATTGTCTTTTCTTAAATCTTTAAGTAGTAAGTTTCAAAAGATAAATGTAATCCACAATTTACCCACACAAGATCCATCTATAGAGAAAATAAAGCACAGTGATTCTTCCATATAAAAGTATACTATGGTCAATATTTATTATTTATATTTCTTAAATAAAGATGACTTTCATAGCTTTGGAGACTAACATCTGTGAATATAATTTCCTATATAAGTTTGTTCAGAGTTTCCTTGAAACTGTCTCTGAAGTATCATAAGACAAACTTTGCAACTTTGTTTAGCATGTAAGAAGAGAGGGTGTATAATTTAACTCAAAAACTAAAAGATATAATCTTAACCAATATGGTAAATGCAAGATTTTCATGCACAAATATTTGAACAAAAGAAAATTTGTTATAAGGCTGAGGCAAAATAAATAATTCCTTTTAATCTTAATATATAAAAATCTCTGTTCAATTAATTTATCTGAATGGTCTGATTCTTAACATTTAATATTTTACAAGTCTGAGATAGCTTCTCATTTATAATGCAAGTTATTTCTAGGACATAAACTTGTAATAAGCACTATAGTTCTACCTGCTATCACCCAAATAAAGAAAATATTTAGAAAGCCTCTATATTTAGAATATTTAGAAAGCCCCTATCAATATTTACTTTATCTATACATCAGAGATTAACAATTTAACAATGAAATATATCTAGTCATAATGATAGACTGGAGTCTTAAAAAGCAAGAATAAATCTCAGGTAACTAAGATTCGAAGATCTATACTGATCTTTAATTTATCTCTTCTTCTAATTCTCTCTTGAGAATCCACACTAATCAGGAAGGTTATCAGGTTGTTCCCTGTTGCTAAAATCCAGTGGTCAATTCTCATCTGAGCTGACCTGGTAGTCACACTGTCATGGTTTCTCAGGCCCTTTCTACTTGAATATTTGCTCCCTGACTTTCATTTTAGATCATTGACTCATTCTTCTGCCTTTTTGCGAGTTTTTTGTATTATCTACATTTGCCTGATTTCTAATCATTTACATATCCTGCTGCTCAGTTCTTATATATTTCCCACCTATCTACACTCATTAAGTATTACTTCAATACTTTCTACATGCCTATGACTCAGAAACTGAACCCTTTCACTCTGCGTATCAAGATTGTACTCCCAACTTTTATATCTAACTTTTTACCTTAATTTTAATGAATGATAAACATCCCAAACTTATACTCAAAACAAAACTCCTATTCCTCCTCAGCTTTCCTAAACCTAATAAATGGGATATCTATTTTATCATTATTGAAGCACAAAGCCTTGGATTCATCTGACTCCTCGGGTTCTTTAACTCTCTACACAATATATTAGCGATGTGTTAGTACAACTGCCAGAATGATCATTTTACAATTCAAGGAACAGCATGGCATTCTTGTATTCCAAATTATTAATGGCATCCCATATTGCTCAGATGTAAAAACCATGTTTTCCTTCAATGGGCTACAAGATAAAGTTTGCTGCTACTTTTCTGAATTCACTTCTGCTTTGCTCACTACAACTGTCACTTTAAACTTCAGTTCCTAGATAACATCCAACATGCTGCTGTCTTTGCTTTCCTGATCCTTCTGCTTCGAAAGCTCATCCTTCAAATTTCTACTTATGTTATTCCATCATTTCCTACACTATGTTATTGATTGTTCCCTTGATAGTGGCTTCATATGACCTTGGGTACACTATCCTGATTTTCTCGTGTAATATTAGTGTTCGTCACTCAGTCGTGTCTGATTCTTTGCAATCCCACGGACTGTATCCCAGGATTCTTTGCAACTCCACAGATTGTGTGAGGGGATTTTCTAGGCAAGAATACTAGAGTAAGTTGACATTCCCTTCTCCAAAAGACCTTCCTGACCCAGGGATCAAATCTTGGCCTCCTGCATTGCAGGCAAATTCTTTACTGTATGAGCTATAGGGAAGTCCCAATTTTCTGGTATACATTTTTCTAGTATGTACAATATTGCTCAAATTTATTTTACAGAGTCACTGTAAGATTTAAATGAGATAGCAGAGGACCATTAATAAAAGGTGTAGGGATGATACATATCTCAGTCCACAATAAAATATGCTACTTCTGGTATATAAAAAGAGTATATAAAACCAAATGATCCTAAAATAAAGTTTATATCAGCATTGCTAAGTCACTTCAGTTGTGTCTGACTCTGTGCGACCCCATAGATTGCAGCCCATGAGGCTCCCTGGTCCCTGGGATTCTCCAGGCAACAACGCTGGAGTGGGCTGCCATTTCCTTCTCCGATGCGTGAAAGTGAAAAGTGAAAGTGAAGTCACTCAGTCGTGTCCGACTCTTAGCGATCCCATGGACTGCAGCCCACCAGGCTCCTCCATCCATGTGGTTTTCCAGGCAAGAGTGCTGGAGACATGATGACAAATTTATCTCATCTGTGTAGAAACAACTAGTAAAGGAAAGCGTAGTAACAATCCAGAAAAATAATCAAAGTATTTGACTAGACTAGAAAAATACATGTTATGTGTAAAGGCTTATATCATATGAAAGTCTAAAAATGGTATTCCTTAAAGTGATGTCTCTCAGAAGAGTTCACTGCCAAATTGGCTCAAATCAAATTCTTAGACCGTTTCAGAACCAACTCTGTCCCCAGAATTATCACCTACTGCTGCTGCTACTAAGTCGCTTCAGTTGTATCCGACTCTGTGTGGCCCCCTAGACAGCAGCCCACCAGGCTCCTCTGTCCCTGAGATTCTCCAGGCAAGAACATTGGAGTGAGTTGCCATTTCCTTCTCCAATGCATGAAAGTGAAAAGTGAAAGTGAAGTCGCTCAGTCATGTCCGACTCTTCGCGACCCCATGGACTTCAGCCCACCAGGCTCCTCCGTCCATGGGGTTTTCCAGGCAAGAGGACTGGAGTGGCATGCCATTGCCTCCTCCACTATCACCTACAATGGTAGTCAAATTTGAGAAGCAGTAATATAATGGATGGCACGGACTGTGGTGCTTGCTCGTTTGGGCTCAAATCAAGTCTTCTACTTACTAGAAGATGAGTGTAACATGGATACATGTTGAGCTAGTTATTCAATCTCTCTGGTTACCTAAGTTCTCTTCATTTAACATTCAGACTTGAAAAGTAGGAAGAACTGACTACATCCTCTTTTTTGTAAGAATTAAAAATTGATGATAGAACAGTGCCTAGATCATAGGAAGTGGTCAATGTAATTAGTGGTCAACTAATTACTAATAACTAATTAGTTATTAGTAATATTAACCCAGAGCCACATCTTTCGTAGAGCTCTGGATGGAGAATACGGTAGTTCCAAGGTACAGAACAATAGATACAGGTAGAGTCTAAAGTAAATAGATGTTTCTCCCAGAATTTTATGTCCCTAGCTACATAGAGCTATAGGGAATTATATATCCCCATGTTTTCTATGGCTCCAGTGATCCCAATGTATCAAAATCACTGACAAGAAGGAAGATAAGAAGCTATTATGCTGCATTTTATCTATCTCTTTTCAGTCTCCCCGGAGTCTCCACTTCTCAAGTCTGGACGGAGTCAGCTGGAGTCAAAAGTTGAGCTCATTGCATTGTATAGTCCTAGATGCAGATCTGAACCAAATTCCATTGAGGGACCAAGAAATGTAAATAAATTTTAAAAAGACATGGATTAACTTTGAAGTGCCCTGAAATTTAAAATTACCCTTTAGACCACTGAAGAATTTAGAACTCTTTAATTAGTACAGCTTCTTGGTGAGGCACTTAAATCTACCTGTTCTAAATTTCTGTTCTAATGATTTCTCAGGGACAATTTCTTTTCCATGAGCCTGCTTTTCTAGGAAGCAATAAAAATGATCCATTTCATTCTAGACCAAAGTTTGGGGGCAGTATATAAATCAGCTGAATCTTGAAGTGAGTGCTTCTCACTAGCAATTGAATTTTGATAAAGGATAAGAAAGGAATGGCTGAAATCTGTGGATACAGATAATTTTTATTTTTCAAGCAGCTCTATCATAGATACAACCTCTCCTCACCAATCATGTGTTCAGAACAGAGATTTTAATTAGTTTAAGATTATATTTTATATCTAGTATTATCAAAATGCAAATTTTTACTCCCATTTCTTACTATACTAACATTTTAATGTGTGATTGTTCTCTTTTATGTAGCCTCCATGTCTTCTGGCTAGAATTCTTGGCATTGGGTCTATGTATGAATGTGTATGTAACAGAATTGTAGGAGTATAAGGCATCATTATACCAATTTTGCTTTCATATAAATCATGCAGCATTTTAATTTTGAATAAATTGCATACTTCTTTACAATTCTTATTCATTAATTGGCTTTAGCATTTTATATATGCTATGAAAATTACTCTTTTATGATTTATTACCATAAAAAAAAAACTAAAGTGAAATAGTCACAGGTCTAGGTACAACTGTCCAATGATGTATAAACTTTACTGAAGAGCTGGAAGTATGTTGATCAGGGCAAATGAGCATACTCTTTAGGTAAATTCATACTATTGAAATGAATTTAGGAAAACTCTGAAATGGTGAATTTGAAGGGTATATTGCCTGTATTGTTTCCTCTATTTCAATTTTATCCAAAGATAATTAAATATTTAAAGTTTCATGTTCTTATATTAATAACCTTTTCTGAAATACTGACTGTTGAATAACATAAAAGATATTCACTTTTTAACAAATAAGAGTCTCAGAACATGCTCTCGGTAATTCATTCTATTCATGCATATAATTGGGAACTTGCAGGCTACAAAATACTCCTTTTTTCCTTAGAATTTTGAAGCTAACTATTGATAGTGCTCTAAAGAAAGTATAAGCTTGTGTTCAAATAAGTCTTTGTAGAGTGTTTTTGACAGGCAGAGAAATAGGGAATGAGAGCATTTTGATAACTTAACTTGTAATGACATATATATATGTGTCATATATATATATATCAGAAATAAAAATATGTGTCATAAAAATACAGATAAATAGAATGTGTTCTTAAGCCATATGATTTTCACAAAATGCCTGAAAATTTCCTGAATAATGAAGGAATCTTTGTGACGATGATGGACTCAGTTAGAAGTTACTTCCAAACAAATCAATTCATACAAACATAGAAAACAAAAAAAAAAAGTGCCAGTTGTATAATTGAAAAAAATGTGTTGAATGAAACAAGGGTCAGTAAATTTTATCTCACAGAACAGATAGATAGAGCAGCACATCTTTGTGAATGCTAGCTTAGAATGGACATGTTTTCTTTGGGGCTGTCGTTGTCTTCTCTCCAATGCAATTTGTAACTTATCCTATACAACTTTATGATTTGAATGGTAATTTCATAATTTCACTGTACTGTAAACTATCATCTTGTGTCCTGTTACCACTTATACACACGTGTTTTAAAATTTTCATTATTTTGATACAGTCTGAAAAAATGCTTTGGTGAGACAAAATTTTCTAAATGCTGGATACTGCTTCTTTTGAAAACAGAAAACACTACACATGGACAAAAGTATGTTCTCATTTATTATGCATTCCTTTAGTGTTATTCAGCATTTATTATATATAGGATGGTCTCTGACACACCCTGGAAGAAGGGTAGCTCTGTAAAATTTTATCTTTTCTTTCAAGAAATCTTACCAAGATGGCAAGAAAATAGTTGCTGCTGATTCCCAACCACTCTAGTCCGGCCCAACACTTCCAGGCATACTGCTAAAATCAAACCAGAAGTATTCTATCTCTCCCTTCATAGGTGAAGACTTGCTAGATGAGCTACAGATCTACCTATTTAATTATTGAATCTTTTGAAACACACAAACACACCCACTTATATACGCACATACCTTTTACCACTCTTGGCCACCGGACATTGCTGATAGGACATCGGCAGAGTTATTAAAGCCCATTTTGAGAAAGGAAATATTTCTCTAACTTGCTTACATTCAGAAAGATATAGTCAAAGTTGATTTCACTGTACTTTATGGCTTTCTTATGTTGAATATGCTGACCTAAGAATTAGGGTTTGTTATCATTCAGTTATACCCTTGACTTTCCAATGAATGTTTTAAAAACCTCATTTTAATCAAAATTCATTTTTTTCAAAGCATCACTTTTTCTGAGTCTTTCTATTATACACAATGGCAGGGAGCAACAAGTGAGACAATGTAGGGTATAGAGCTGTTAAATGATTCACTGCCTACACTAGTTTCTGAGCTGCAAATGGCTAACTCTGGGACATCAGGCAGAAATCTCAATTAGAAGCCCAGTATGGACCAAGAGACGGAGCACTGTACTACTGTCTTTTCCCTAGACATGGGACTTGGGAACGGAGGGTGTCATTAATCATCCTCCTAAAAACCCAAGGACTGACTTAATCCCAAAAGCCCAAATTTGGAAAAATGTACTCCTAAAGGACTACACTAATATTTGCTTTTCTATAAATGTGGTGGCAATTATTAGAAGAGCATTATGCAGTTAGGACGTGAGAAAAGAAAGGTCATACCTTATCAGAACAGTTAGGAAATTGAATGTTTCCTCATGTGGAAACCTTTTGATGAAAAACTCTAATTCTTTAGAGTCTCTTTTTATAAACTCTCAGGAAAGTTCATTTTAGGGAACAGCATGCCAGCTGTACAATGGGAAATGGCAAAACTAGACATGGTAGAAAAATTGCTCATTGTGCCAAAGCCTTTGACTGTGTGGATCACAATAAACTGTGGAAAATTCTGAAACAGATGGGAATACCANGAGTGAAAAAGTTGGCTTAAAGCTCAACATTCATAAAACGAAGATCATGGCATCTGTTCCCATCACTTCATGGGAAATAGATGGGGAAACAGTGGAAACAGTGTCAGACTTTATTTTTTGGGCTCCAAAATCACTCCAGATGGTGACTGCAGCCATGAAATTAAAAGACACCTACTCCTTGGAATTATGACCAACCTACATAGCATATTTAAAAGCAGAGACATTACTTTGCCAATAAAGGTCCATCTAGTCAAGGCTATGTTTTTTTTCAGTAGTCATGTATAGATGTGAGAGTTGGACTGTGAAGAAAGCTGAGTGCCAAAGAACTGTTGCTTTTGAACTGTGGTGTTGGAGAAGACTCTTGAGAGTCCCTTGGACTGCAAGGAGATCCAATCAGTATATTCTAAAGGAGCTAAATCCTGGGATTTCTTTGGAAGGAATGATGCTGAAGCTGAAACTCCAGTACTTTGGTCACCTCATGCGAAGAGTTGACTCATTGGAAAAGACTCTGATGCTGGGAGAGATTGGGGGCAGGAGGAGAAGGGGATGACCGAGGATGAGATGGCTGGATGGCATCACTGACTCGATGGATGTGAGTTTGAGTGAACTCAGGGAGTTGGTCCTGGACAGGGAGGCCTGGCGTGCTGCAATTCATGGGGTCGCAGAGAGTTGGGCATGACTGAATGACTCAACTGAACTGAATTGAACCATAACTAAATGAGTAACTAAATAGAGAAAAATCAAGTTTAGGCAAGGAAGGGACTTCCCTAATGGCTCTGTGATAAAGAATCCACCTGCCAATGAGGAGACATGGGTTCAGTCCCTGACCTGGGAAGATTTCCATAAGCTTGTCCACAACTCCTGAGCCTGTGCTCCAGAGCCCAGGAACAACAGCTGCTGAGCCCTCATGCCACAGCTGCTGAAGCTCTCACACCTCAGAGCGCATGCTCTGCAACAACTGCAGCCACTGCAAGGGGGAGATCACTCACCAGCCAGAGAGTAGCCCCACTGTCCAAAGGTAGAGAGAAGTCCACACAGAAAGGAAGACCCAGTGCAGCCAATAAATAAATTAAAGCACATAGGTATATATATAAATTCATCCAGGGGAAGGGGATAATGGGAAGAATAAGGATGAAATAAATTGGTTAAAAAAGAAAGAAAGAAAGAAAAGAGACAAAGTTTAGGCAAAATCGCTAGTGGAAGTCTCAGTCGAGCAGGGTGAGTAGGTGAGTTTGAATAAAGCTTAATTGTCATTGATTTCACTATTCCTCAGAGGAAAACTGTGCTAACAGAAAATGTTTCAAAGGATCTCGGAGAGCAGGCATTCACAAGACTGGACTCTGACCACGTGACCTCACATCTATCTAGTCTAGGAAAAGGTCTGCATGGCCCAAACAAGACAGAAGTGCCTCAGGCTATCCGAGCATGATGATACCAGCCATTTCAATTATAAAACTAATTATCCTTGAACTGATTTTTGTACCCACTAAACTAACCCCTGTTTGAAACTGGGCTTCTCACAGAAAACTTTCCTATAAAGAATGAATGTACTGGGTAGACACTGTGAACATTGCAGTTAGATTGCTCATTACAAATCAATATTGTGTGGTTCTGGTTATAGCTGAATCTTTTAAAAATATGATTATTGTGGGTTAGTTCTCAAGAGACTAAACTACTTGAACTGCATGGACAAAATTGTGATTCTGTTGCAGAAACACTGACAAGTAAACATATCCAATGCATCAAGTCAGACTTTCTAAATTTTTTACTCAGTTTTAATGTGCACTCAGCAAAATGCAGAGTTCTGAACTGTTTGCTTGATGGGTTTTTGACAAATCTATATGCACTTGTGTATAAACGCTCAAAATGGAATGTTCCTCCACCCAACACAGTATCCTCACTGTTTTTTTGATCCAATCTCTTCCTACAGAGGAACTGTTTTGACTCCTATCAGCAAAGATTCTTTTTCTGCCTCTTCTAGAACTTTATACGGTTGGAATCATAGGGCACATATTACTTTTTCTTGACCTTATCATTGTCTATGACAGCTATGAGATGAATCCTTATTAGCATTCAGTTTTCCTTGCCTAGTTTATGGTGGTGGTGGTTTAGCTGCTAAGTCGTGTCATACATTTGCAGACCACTGCATAAATGTACCAAATACATATATCCATTTTCTTGTGGATATATACCTTCTTTCCCCACCACCCCTCCAGTCCTTCAGGTTTACAGCTATTATAAAGAAAGATGTTAAACACTTCTTCACATACATTGGCGAGTGAATATGCATACATTCATGTATTTTCATTATACACCAAGAAGTGAATGTCTAAGGTTGCAGGCAAGGTGCATATGTAACTTACTTTATAATGAAAGTTACTCAGTTCTGTCCTACTCTTTGCAACCCCATAGGCTATACATACCATGGAATTCTCCAGGCCAGAATACTGGAGTGGGCAGCCTTTACCTTCTCCAGGGATCTCCCCAACTCAAGGATCGAACCCAGCTCTCTGGCACTGCAGGTTGATTCTTTACCAGCTGAGCCACCAGGGAAGCCCAACTTACTTTATGAGAGAGTACCAAGCATTTCTCCATGTTGTGGTTCTATCAGCAATATACAGCGTGAGACTCCTCAGTTGCTTCACACCTTCAAAACATTTTTTAATCATCTTAAATTTAGTCTTTCTAAAGAGACTATAGTGAGATGTCATTATTTTAACCTGCTCCTGTGATGGACCGCAATGCTGAGCTCCTTCCACATGCTTATTTTATTTTTCAGAGTGCTTGTTCAAGTCTTTTAATGGGGTATTCATGTTTTCAATCATAAACTGAAGGATAATCTTTAGATTCTCTGAATACAAGTCCTTTACCAGAAAATTTTACAAATATTTTTCCCAATCCATCTTGCTTTTTCATTTACTTAATACTGTTTATTAATGAGACACATTTTCACATCGTAATGAAGCCTAATTTATTAAAATTCTAAATTCTAACAATCTAGTGCTTTTGCATCTGAAGAAAATTCTGCCTACCCCAGGATTGTTGATATATTCCCCAGGATGTTGCTATGTTTTCTTTTATAAATCTTAAAATTTACCTTTTATATTTAGAACTATGACACATCTTTGGTTAATATTAAATATGTTTCAAAATATGGAGGACTTTCCTCGTGGCTCAGATGGCAAAAACTCTGGCTACCAATGCAGGAGACCCAGGTTTGATCCCTAGATCAGGAAGATCCCCTGGAGAATGGAAGGGCTACCCCTCCCAGTGTTCTTGCCTGGAGAATTCCACACAGGAGATTGGTGGGGGCGGGTGTTGTCACAAAGAATCAGACACAACTGAGCCACTAACATACTGGCAGCTGAGAGCAAGATATGGAAAAAGATTCACTTTCCTTGATTTTAATAGTCATTTGTCCCTACACCAATTAGTTGAAAAGACTGTACTTTCTCTTCGACTTGCACTGTCACTTTTGTTAAAAATCAATTTCCACAGTTATGTGAACTTAGAGACATAATGATTTCATGTTCAGTTATATTAATTTATTCATATATCCTTATTAATTTCTGTTCCTTTACAGTTCTTTAAAAAAAATTGAGCAGTAGAAATCACCCGTCTTTTTATGCATTTTTAAAGTTGTTTTGGTCATTTTATATCATTTACATTTTCATATAAACTTTAATTTTACCAATCATCTCCTCAAAAATCACTACTGGTACAATAATTGGGATTGCATGGTTAAGACAGTTACTTTTATATGTATTTTTGCTGTTGTTTTTTATTTCAACTCTGATTCTGTCAGAGAACACATTCTGTACTATTTTGACATGAGATTTACAGAAACTATTTTTTAAGGTATCTGTTTTGCTGTATTAAACACATGCGCTTGAAACCAAAGTGCATTCTATAGGAATTGAGTGTGACATTCTATAAATATGACTATAGGCCATCAGGCTCCTCTGTCTGTGGGATTTCCCAGGCAGGAATACTGGAGTGGGTTGCCATTTACTTCTTCAGAGGATCTTCCCAAACTAGGGATTGAACCCACCTCTCTCGCATTGCAGGTGGATTCCTTAGCACTGAGCCACAAGTTTATTTTGCTGTTTTAATCTTCCAAGCCCTTATAGATCTGTGTGTGCTAATTCTATGAATTACTGAGAGAGGAGGACCAAAGAGCTATTCATCAATTTTTGCTTTACAAAACTTGAAATTGTTAGTAGGTGAATAAACATATGTAATTGATTATTTTTATTATACAATTTCTATTCCACTGAAAATAATCCAGAAAATACAGACAAGAACAGCCTATATGATCTTAATGGCACCATCCCATGGACGGAGGACATGGTAGGTTGCAGTCCGCGGGGTCGCTAGGAGTCGGACACGACTGAGCGACTTCACTTTCACTTTTCACTTTCATGCATTGGAGAAGGACATGGCAACCCACTCCAGTGTTCTTGCCTGGAGAATCCCAGGGACGGGGGAGTCTGGTGGGCTGCCGCCTCTGGGGTTGCACAGAGTTGGAGATGACTGAAGTGACTTAGCAGCAGCAGCAGCTTTTTGTTGAGTAATGTTCTGCTTTCAAATCGTCTCTATCTTTATGTTTAATTAATATTTGTTTCTTATAAAAATTGTTTAGCTAAGTCTTTTCTTTAACCTAGTCTGACAATCATTGCCTATAAATCAAGCTGTTTAGTCCATTTACAATTTATATTAGTATGGTTGGGTTTAATCTATACTACAAGTTAACCAAGGCTTCCCTAACAGCTCAGCTGGTAAAGAATCCACCTGCAGTGTGAGAGACAAGGGTTTGATCCCTGGTTGGGAAGATCCCCTGGAGAAGGTAATGGCTATCCACCCCAGTATTCTGGCTTGGAGAAGTCCATGAACTATACAGTCCATGGAATTCCCTGATAGCTCAGTTGGTAAAGAATCCACCTGTAATGCAGGAGGCCCGGGTCTGATTCCTGGGTCCGGAATACCTGCTGGAGAAAGGATAGGCTACCCACTCCAGTATTCTTGGGCTTCCCTTGTGGCTCAGCTGGTAAAGAATTTGCCTGAAATTCAGTGTCCTGGGTTCAGTCTCTGGGTTGGGAAGATCCTCTGGAGAAATGAAAGGCTTTCCACTCCAGTATTCTGGCCTGGAGAATTCCATGGACTGTAAAGTCCATGGGGTTGCAAAGAGTAGGACACGACTGAGTGACTTTCACATTTCATTAATACAGTCCATGGGGTTGCAAAAAGTCAGACATGACTTAATGACTTTCACTTCACTTAGTTAACCAAGTAGTTTTTGTTATTTTATTTCATCTATTCTGCTTCTAGGTTTTTATTTTATGTTACTTTTATAGTGCTTATTTTAGTGATTATAATAATATGCACTCAACTTATTACTGTCTAGCTTGAATTATTATACCATTTCATGGATAGTGTAAAACTATTCTCATGCTTAGACTTTTTGGTATTTTTTGATATATTTGCAACTACATATGTTAGTAACTCCACAAAACAAAGGTATTAGTTTTGCTTAAAGTAGTTTATTGTCTTTTAATAAAATTAACAAAAGTGTTATATTTAATCCCAAATATACCACTTTTAGGGTTCTTCCCTCCTTTATTAGATCCACATTTTCATCTGATATATTTCCCATCATCCCAGATAACTTCCTGTAGCATTTCTTTTAGCATAGGTTTGGTAGTAATGAATCTTCTTATACTGCATTTAATTGAAAATTTCTTTCTCTGTGCTTGAGAATATTTTCACTAGTGAATTTCTATGTTCTTTTTTCTTTCTGTAGAGACGTCATTCTATTTTTGTCCATTGGTCAAGTGTGTAGTCTTACTTGTTGCTGATTGCTCTATGTCTTTTTATTCCTCTGCTATTTTCAAGTTTCCTCCATCACTTTAGTTTTCAGCACTTGACTGAGATGTGTCTAGATGTGGTTTTGTTTGTATTTATCCTACTTGGGGTTGTCTAATTGTTTCCTCAATCTTTAAGTGTATTTATTTCATAAAATTAGAGGATTTTCAGTTATTATATCTAAATATATATATTTTGCCCCAGTCTCTCTCCACTGAGGATTTCATTTACACATTTCAGACTGTTTAATGTAGTTCTATGAGTCCCTTAAGGCTTTGATGATTTTTTTTCTTCATTCTTCCGATTAGATTACTTCTATTGATCTGACTGCAATTTACCTCTCTTTTTCTGTCATCTCCAATTGGCTGTAAAATTCATCTGTTAAATTTTTCATTTCAGATATTGTAACTTTCTACTTACACTTTTACTTATTTTATAAAAGAGCTCGATTAAAGTGTAATCACATAGCGTACAGTTTTCCTGAGTATATAATACAATGCCTTTAAACAAATTTTTAAAGTTGGAAAGTTGGTTTTAGAATATTTCCATCATTTCAGAATGATTCCTTTTTGCAGTTGATCCCCATTGCTACCTCCAAATCCAGGCAGGAACACATCTGCTTCCTGTCTTTAAAGATTTCTCTCTTAAATACATATCTTAAAAGTGGTATCAGACAAGTAAAATCCTTTGCATCTGGGTTCATTCACTAAAGACATTGTTTATGACATTTACCCATAATACAACATATAACATTTTCATTTTCTGTATTTTTTTTCATTCACCAGTGATGGACATTTGAACTGTTCCAAATTTTTGTTTCTTATGAATAATGTCACTATGGAAATAAATATAAAAATCTTTGTGTGTATACATATGTTCATGCATGTACATTTCACTTGTGTATAGATTCATATGAATCATGTTTCTTGAATTATGGTGAGTTTAGGCTTTACTTTTTAAGCAACAAATTATTTTCCAAAATGACTGTATTATTCTACAGTCTAATCCCCAATATATGAGAGTTATGGTTCTTTCTCATCAATACTTATATTTTTTGATCTTTTAAAAATTATAGCTATCATAGTTTAAAATGGCATCTTATGGTTTTAAATTTTGTTTCCTTTTAATGGAGATATTGACTATTTTTAAGATTTTTTTATAGCGTATATTTTCTACTGAGAATTCCCAGAAGTTTTTTTCACTATGTCATTATTTTCTTCTCAGACATTGTTTCTAAAGCAGTATTACCACTCAATTAGACAACTATGTGGGGACGCTGTTTCACGCATCATAGGATGTTTAGCAGGATCCTCAGCTTCTACTCACTGAATGCCAGCAACACACCCACCAGTCACAACAATCAAAGATACACACTGTTTAATTTAGGGGTCAAGAAATACACCAGTTGAGAACCTATGCTTTAATTCTTTTATGGTAGTTTTAAATAACATTTATTCTAATTCCAATATAATGAAGTACATTTTCTTGTACCTTCAAGTGTATATACTGTAATTACTGATAATGCATTGGAGAGACTCTAGCTTCTATTATTTTCCTCTGATGAGCATTATTTTTGTTTATTCATTTAGTAGTCAATTAAATTGCTTGCTCGCTTCTTTAAAAACTGGGAACTTGCATTTATGATTTACTGATGTCGATCTGTTTTAGACTTTTCCTTCCTCTTGGAGTGAATCCTTTAGCTCAAGGATGTACCTTTTCTGCCTGATGTAAGTCTCTTTGGGCTTTTCAGTGGAAAACCCAAGGTATTTCCCAGTACTTCCACTCTGGTGGTATTCAGACTTAATTCTATGTTTCCCAAGAGATGGGCAGTAGCTGCAATTTCTGATCAGGGTTTTCAACATTCCACCTGTGTCTATCCACTGGGTTTCTTAAAGTCTTCCCGAAACTTACACAATTCTGTGGTCAAAGATTTGAAGACAGTTTTTAGAAACATTTTTAACTTCTTCATCCTCTTTGATATTTCCCCATGCTTGATTTTCCAGCTGTTCTGATAGTATTAAACTATTTTTATCCTCTAACTCCTCAAGCAGATAAAGATCTTAGATTTCTGCATGAGTTCTAACTATCATATGCAAAATACTACATCAATGTAGACCGCACAGCAAGATAGTCTCAGCTAGCTTTTGCTTATTTTTGTGTCAAATTCCCATTAATTTCCTCTTCCTTTAGTCACTCCACCATGCCTCTAAATAGTGGGTGCACACACATACATGTGTGTGTCTATGTGTGTGTGTATTTTCCAGAGTTTATAAAGATTATTTGTGGGCATGCTAGTTTAATTTGTTTATTCTGATATCATCTCTTTATGGTTAGCCTTTTAGATACAAATTTTACAGTGAGATTAGATAACATCTTCGGGGTCACATAGCTAGTAAAGTAATCCTCTTTCTATTTCACCATACTTTTATTTCCTAACACTGTTTTTTCTATCTATATAGGTTTTCTTTTTTTTAATGAGTCATCTGAATTTAAAAGTACATGATTTGCATTTGTTATTATAAATATTATAGATTGTCCACAATACTCAATCATAGGTATCCATCATTGGAAAATAGCACTAATATGTACGTATTTAATTAACAAATAATGTAGGAAAAGTAGGCTTCCATTACTATTTATGAATTAAGTAGGCTGTATCCTAAAGGCAATTTGAGTATATCAATTCCAAAAGCCTTTTAAGCTTTGTCAAAACAGTTTTCCAAATATGTGTGAGTCTAATTCTGGGATTTCTATTCCATTTATTTATCAATATTTTCCATCGTTGAGCCAGTACCCCACTGTTTTGATTATTGCAGCTTATAATAAATCTTGAAATCGCTGATGAAATCAGTCCAGTTAAAAAGAATACTAAAACCAAACTCATAGAAACAGAAAGTAGCAAGGTGATTATCAGGGGCTAGAAGGTAGGGCAAATCAAGATATACTGATCAAAGAGTACAAGCTTCCAGTTATAGGATGAATAAGTTCTGGGGAACTAAAATTCAGCATGATGAGTATAATACTGTATTAACACTTTGAAGGTGATCTTGTATGATGTGAAGGAGGTGTTAGTTTATGCTATGGTGGTAATCATTCTGCAGTATATAAGTGGATCAAATTAACATGTTGCATACCTTGAACTTAAAACAAAAACACTAGTACAATTTATTTCTTAGTTCTTAGGATTTCCAACACTTAAAAAACAATGAATGTTTTTGCTCCTTCATTGCAAAATGTTAACAACTTAATAATGAATTAATAGTGAAAGTATTAAACTTTTAATGTCTTTGTACATTTAAAGCTTAGCTTCACAAGAACCCACCCATTTCAGTGAGGAATCTTTAACATAAAGAGATTAACTTGAACACACAGTTAATAAATGGAAAAGTTGGAAATCAAATTTGGGCAGTTTAAGCTAGAGAGAGCTGAGTTCTTGGCTACCTTACCTCTCTTAGTAAGGAAACAGTTGAAAACTATGCAAAAGCATACAAAGAAATTACTATTTTTTATCTCACTCAACAAGAATAATCGCTGATATTTTGGCATACATTTTCTCCAGACTCTTTTTTTTTATTACCAATAGTATGAAGCCAAAAATGAATACATTCTGGAACGTGATAACACATATTGATCCACTCAGTCTAGAATCTAAATACAGTATTATATCCCAGACTTATTTAACTCAAGACTGTGTGAAGGAAACGAAGAAATCTTTTGAAATAACAGAACTTACATTCAATAATGAGAATTATATAGTTACTGGTGTCTATGGTGAGTATAATATATGCATCATACAATCCAAAGCTGCTAAGAGAGCTGATCTCGTATGATGTGAGGAAGGTGTTAGTTCATGCTATGGTTGTAATCATTTTGCAATATATAAGTGGATCAATGAACAAAGAAGGCTGTAAAGGACAAGGATATTCTTCATCGGATTTTTTTCTTCCTAAGGCAACTGACATGATCCTTAACCAGCAAAATTTGCCATAGGATATTGCTACATTTGGTTACTTTGTTAAGTAAACTCCCCATCCTGAGTCATCCATGAGACAGTGAGCTCGATTTAACAAAAGACCACAAGGTAACTGAAGTAGACAAGTTTATTACTAAAAGGCCTTAAAAGAAGGAGGAGATATACAGTAAGGGGAAGTCAAGACAAGGTGCGGACAGAAAAAGATAGGATCTGGGGCACATGCCTTTATCAGGAGCCATGAGTGAAATGCTTTGGGGTTCCTGGGTTAAGGCTAGATTGAATAAAGACCCTAAGGGTCTTAGCTAAGCAGTGCACAAGGTTAAGGGCCCTGGGAGGCAGGGGAGACTATCACAAGGGCACTTGGCAAAGTCATAACAGGAACCTACACTTACTGGTGACTGTAGGTTGTTGTCTAAAGCATGTGTTTGCATCAGGGGCTACTGTCAGTTTAAGGCCCCCACAGCTAGCCTGGCCAAAAGAAATGATGCTGCCAAGGTAGTAATACCAGAGTAGCTTAGCTAAACTCTGGACACATTACCATTGAATTCTTGGACTTCTCATTTTCACTCCAGGAAAAACTAGACCATGCTTCCACACTGTTTCTTTGAGCTATATGGGTGTGCCAGAACTCTCTTTATTGTGAGCGGTATTTTCCTGCTCTGAACATTTCCACTCTATCATATATAGAGTGCCAGGCAGTATGGAAAGATTTATTTTTTTTTCTGTTTAGATTTAACTAAACTTGAGTTCCTCATTTGTAGAAGTCAGGACACATCACTGTTTAATCACCTTCCCTCTAGAGATGTGCTTGTTTACAAAAGCTCAGGTTTCTGTTATGGCCTTGAACAATAAAACTAGAATAATTTCTATTTTGCCCATTTATTGAGCAAGTGATATAATGTATATGGTAATAGTATGTGAAGGCAATTATTGCGGTTGTTCAGTCACTAAGCTGTGTCCACTCTTCTGAGACCCATGGACTACAGTCCAGGCTCCTCTGTCCACGGGATTTCCCAAGCAAGAATACTGGAATGGGTTGCCATGCCCTCCTCCAGGGATCTTCCCAACACAAGGATCAAACCCGCATCTCCTGCGTTAGCAGGCAGATTCTTTACTGAGTCATGTGAGAAGCTTAGGTTATTACTAATAGGACTTTTTATGAACAAACTATCTCCCCAGAAACTGTTTCTTTTCCAAAGATAGGACACATAGTAACTGGGTACAGTGAGGATGAGGCAGAAGCTCACAAGCTAATAGTGTTTCCTTCCTACCCCTCCTCTGGGTGGGGAAACATAGGGCACAGCTCCCCATTTCCATCACTATTTCTAAGCGCAGCTACAGGAATAATACATCCCCAGCTGACAAGAATAACTGAGAGAATTAGCTGTCAAGTGAAAACAGATTATCTATTTTGTTTTGTTTAGTCACTAAGTTGTGTCCAACTCTTTTGTGACCCAATGGACTGTAGCCTTCCAGGATCCTCTCTCCAGGGGATTTCCCAGGCAAGAATACTGGAGTGGGTTGCTATTTCCTTCTCCAGGGGGTCTTACTGACCGAGGAACTGAATCCACATCTCCTGAATTGGCAGGCAGATTCTTTAACACTGAGCCATAAAGGAAGCTCCATCATCTGTTTTACTTAGTATTTTTATCTTACAGAAGTTTGAATGACAGTATGGCAGAAACCACCACAATATTGTAAAGTAATTAGCCTCCAATTAAAACAGATAAATTTTAAAAATAAATAAATCAATAAAAAATAAAATAAAAGACCTCTGAAATTTCATTTTTATTGTTCTAAAAACAAAGCAAATTTAAATAACAAAAAATGATGTCTAATCTAATCAAAAAGGATGTACAAAAAACTCCCAGATTCATCAAAGTTCCTATGTTTAGAATTGTTCTTGAGGATTAAACAAAGGTACAACTTCAATGATCTATGTTTAAGATAAAATATGAGAAAGATAGACACATTCTGGTTGGGGGATGTGTTCAACAGACATTTGTCTTGCCTCCATCAGGAAATAAAAGCTCTTAATCGCTCTTTATTTGGGGTAACCATGTAATGCTAAACTCCTCCCTTCATATGCACACTTTGGGAACACAAAAATATGCTGTCCAAAATATAGTTTGTTTCCTATAAACCAGTCATGTCTTACTAAAATTTTCTTAACACCAGTTACAATATATGTTAAGTATCTTAAAAATGGAAATGGGAAATTATATACTTGAGGCAGGGATGAAAATATGAATGAATCATTTGGGAAAATTCCCAGCATAACAACTTCTTATGAGAGCTTTACTGTCATAATAGCAATGATAAGCTTAATTCCTCTGGGTGCATAAAAATCACATGAGGATGGTACTGTAATTTTAGATGAATGAAAGTGTTGTGAAGGAGTGCAAATTGGCTCGTGCACACATATCCATAGCCCATGGGAGAAGAGCTGTGCCTAAAGCAAAATTGAGATTATAATGCTCAGTTTATGAAGCTTATATTTCATCTAGCAGGAAAATACACCTACTGAAAAAATCTTTTGTTAACCTTGCGTTGAGACTTTGCCTCACACTAGCAAACAGTGAGAAGCAGTCACTCACACAGCAAGTGGTTATGTTTGAAAAGAAATTGAACATTCCCAAAGGGTGAGAATATGACTATTTGCACCTTCAAAATGGAATTGTAAGCCTGGGGCCAAAAACATAGCTTTATAAGATATACGTTTGTCACAATGGACTACCTCTGCCTCCTCCAACACCTCCCAATCTCAGAAATACTATCATGTATTAGTACTTCTGTAGTTTTAATTACTCCAGTTTCTTTCAAAAGTTTCTCTTTCTGCTTGATAAATACTGGCTTTATTATATTTAACTGGCAGGTTGGCATTTTCATTGAGAAGTCCTTGGCTCAATAACTAAAGACTGTCTAGCTAAAATCACAATAATCTTTGCCTTCAAACTGCTCATCCATCCAGATTTTACTGTCAGAATCAATAACGGTACCATCATTTTTCTTGTTACAAATCAAATCCTTAAAAATATGTTTGAATTTCTTTCCCCCTATTTCACTTACGATAGCTCATTAGGTCAGACTCCAATTATTTTGGTGTAGGTAACCTCTTTATTATCTCTTTTTTTATTTTATTGCCATTTTTCTAGATCAACTTCTCATGCTTGGATAATTGTACTAGTCTTCTAACAGTTTCCAGCATTCAGTAAAACCATCTCATTCTGCACATCACCATCAGATTAATTTCTTCCTGCAGTGTTTTCCCCTCAATGAGGTGCTTACCACTCATCAAAATAAGCCTAAAAGGTTTCTAAATAACATTCACAATCATGACTCAATGTTCTCCTTTGCCAAACACAAATCTGTGTTTATTTTCCCTGTATTTCAAGACATATTTATTTCTAATATGCAAAATACCTCGCCCATAACTCTATGCTTCAATCTAACTTTTGAAATCCAGCATTATTTTCAACATGCCCTAGTCATCAGTCAATCAAATACTGACCCTCTCAATGCACTGTCTGCATCAAGGGTCAGCAAATTACATCCACGGTTCAACTCTACCCCCTTTATCATTTTTGGCTTGTTTGCAAATTAAATGGTTTTTTATACATTTTTTACAAGTCAAGCCCTGCTATGTACTCCTCTGCCTCACCATACTGAGAGGCAATCAGAAAAACATTAAATTGTTACATGAGTGGTAACAGGCAAAATTACTTATCCTTACTACGGAGTCTGAAAGGAGTTTAACAATGTAATCTCACTGAAAACAAAGCCAAATTATTTCAAGAACTAAGAAAGTTTGGTCAATATATAAGTATCTGTTGAAGGAAGAGTTTTTCCAGTTTGATTAAGCCTAGATCTTGAGAATGTATTTGAAAAAGACAGCTCCACAAAATTCTGTTTGAAAAGTTCTTACTCAAGAATCTAAAATATTACTTTGTGAACAGTACTTTCCAAATTCAACATTATTTGAAAGCTATTATGTGAATATATTGGTTTCTTGCTCTCTATCAGATTTCATTTATGTTCTTATTTTATTATCTAAAAATAATTTTAAAAATATTTATTTCTGTACCATCTGTGTAAACCCCTTTTAACTGAGTATTTCCATGTGGTTTCATTCCATGTATTCAGATTTTGGTTTGTAGTGATCAAAATTAAATCTAAGTGGCAGTGTTATATTTTAAATATTTTTCAAGCATGCCCTGCTAGAAACTGGGCATGAGAGCATTATGAAAAAAGCATTGCCAGGATTAGCACTGGCAAGCCTCACTCTTCAAATTTGATCTTTGGATAAGTATCTGAATTTTATAATCATAGCACAGGACTTTAGATTCTTAAATCAACATCAATTTCTAGTTGAAATTACTGTGCACAGAATTCATAGCTTCCATGGAAGTCTTGCAATGAAGATGGACAGGCAACTTACTAGGAAATAGAGAAAGCTAATTATCTTATCAGAGATTCCAAACACACCCCTGTTTCCCAAATATAAAATATAATATCCAGTGTGATTGACAATTACTACTGACCCATTATCCTATACTCAAATCCAGATATAAACTATGTTCAAATCTAAAGAGAAACAAAAATGAAAAACATCTAAATGGGGCTTACAGTTCAAAGGGAGAAATATTTTTTAGCTTGTGGAATTTTAAAAAAGAAGAAAGGATTCTATGACATAAAATAAGAAACATATATAATACCTCAATATTTCCTTGAGGAGAATATATTGTTTCGTTATGAGTATGTAAAATTACTAGTCATAGTCTAATATACACATGTCTATACCAATAAATCATAAAAGAGAAGGTAGAATATGTTGTTATTCTCTAAAAAACTGTTTATCAACCAGCAACATTCGCAGTAATTGAGAACTTAAAAATTTAGAATCACTGACCCCACCTCAGAATTGCTGAAAGAGAATTTCATTTTAATAAGTTCCCCAATGTGATTTGTATACATATTAACACTCAAGCTGTGCTTCAAAACAGAAAATTCTACACTCTATGTAGTCTTTCTTTTACTGAAAATTGTTTATAAAGGAAAAGAAAACGTCCTCTTTCCTCTCCCCACATTATGAAAGTTATTGATAGCAATAGCCATAAGGGTGCTATATCATTTAAAGAGAAAGCATTAAATATATGAGAACTTACCAGAAAGATTATATATTAAATTAAATATATGAGCACTGGCTTCATACTAAGTAGAAAGGGGAAAAAAACTTATATCTTATGCCTATCACCCATATATTTGGAGTCAGTTTATCAAATTTCTTCAAACATGATGTATCCTTCATAAAATAATACAGAGATTATAAGACCTAGGAGGTGTTACCTTTATTACTTTATATAATTGGTTTTATTCAAGTTGTTGTCCAGCATTTTAATATGTTCAACAACCAGTATGCTCCATTAGAAATTGAATTTTACATTGATATTTCAATTAGTATATTGAAGATTCTACTATCTTCAACAATCAAATCCTTTTAAAAATGGTGAACATACAGGGAGGGAGGTGGGAGTTCAGCATTAAATATATGAGAACTTACCAGAAAGATTATATTCTACCAATAGTCATTATATTGCTGTGTTGTTATATTTAAATATTACATATAAAACTAGATGTTAACTGTTTCAATTAGCATCAATTAAGGGGATTATTTTATAATAGGCAATGTAATTACAGTAAAACCATATGAAGTATTAATAATTACCAATCATGTCCTTTCTTCACATACAGGAAAAAATTACATAGCAAGGGTGACCTTTTTTATTAATATTATTGGCTACTATCAATTATAAAAATTATTTAAATGTTGGTTATTTAAATATTTTTGATCCACTTAGTTTTCTTGTAAGCTTAAGTGTATATATTCTTATGAAATTAATCTATCCAGTTTGCAAAATAAAACTAATTTCTTTCCTTGTTTTCACATTTGGGGGACAATTTTCAAGATATCAACTAATTCTTATTTTCATGACTTTGACAATAATAATTTGTTTTATTCATTAACAAAAGTAATTCCATCTGGTACCAAAAATTTAGCTAATAACACTGAAAACTAGTTCAATCATGGTGGTGTTTAAATAAAATAAAATGAAAATAGTCCTAACGTATTCCAGAAATTATGCCAAATTTAAGATTATATACTTTTTGAATGAATTTTAGCAGTATGAGTCTAAAACACTAAATGTGGTAGGATTATATATATATAATAATGTAAATGATTTTTAAGAAACAAACTGGAATTTATAGGTCTAAGTAGGCATTTACAAAGAGTCAATTTGGATGTATATATAATTAAGATGTTAACATAATTCAAAAATATGTACAGCTCTTTTGAAATTATCTTCACAGAAAATATATTACCATTGAAAAAGTACAAATAGTGTTTCTAATGTTCACCATTTTTATTTATTTATTTTTATGGCTCACTTTATTTATTTTACTTTACAATATTGTATTGGTTCTGCCACACATCAACATGAATCTGCCATGGGCGTACGCGTGTTCCCCATCCTGAACATCCCTCCCACCTCCCTCCCTGTATGTTCACCATTTTTAAATAGATTTGATTGTTGAAGATAGAATTTTCAATATACCAATTGAAATATCAATGTAAAAATCAATTTCTAATGGAGCGTACTGGTAGTTGAACGTATTAAAATGCTGGACAACAACTTGAATAAAACAAATTATATAAAGTAATAGAGGTAACACCTCATAGGTCTATAATCTCTATTATTTTGTGAAGGATACATCATGTTTGAAGAAATTTGATAAACTAATCCAAAATATATGAGTGATAGCCATAAGATATAAGTTTTCTTCTATTTTTTTTCCCTTTCTACTTAGTATGAAGCCAGTGCTCAAAGAAAAACATAATTACACAGGAATAGAAAGTGAAGTCAATAACATTAAAACACACAGAAGCCCATTTTGAAAAATGTCTATAGAGTTTTATATATTTACTTGAAAGAAATAACAAGTGACTAAAGAAAAAGTAAGAGTATGTGAAACTTTTTGGTAAATTAACTTGTTAATTTTCTGTTGTCATATGCTTGTTTGGTTTTACTTAGGAAAGAGTAGAATTTTCCACTCTTCAGTTCAGTTCAGTTCACTACAGTCACTCAGTTGTGTTCGACCCTTTGCAACCCTATGTACTGCAGCACATTTGGCTTCTCTGTCCATCACTAACTCCCAGAGCTTACTCAAACTCATGTCCATCAAGTTGGTGATGCCATCCAACGTCTCATCTTCTGTCGACTTCTCCTCCTGCCTACAATCTTTCCCAACATAAGGATCTTTTCAAAGGAGTCACTCTTCTCAGCAGGTGGCCAAAGTATTGGAGTTTCAGCTTCTCATCAGTCCTTCCAATGAATACTCAGGACTGATTTCCTTTAGGATGGGCTGGGTGGATCTCCTTGCAGTCCAAGGGACTCTCAAGAGTCTTCTCCAACACCACAGTTCCAAAGCAGCAATTCTCCAGCACTCAGCTTTCTTTAGAGTTCAACTCTCACATCCATACATGACTACTGGAAAAACCACAGCTTTGACCAGACAGATCTCTGTTGGCAAAGTAACGTCTCTACTTTTTAATATGCTGTCTAGCTTGGTCATAGCTTTTCTTCCAAGGAGCATCTTTTAATTTCATGGCTGCAGTCACCATCTGAAGTGATTTCAGAGCCCCCCCAAAATAGTCTCTCATTTTTCCATTGTTTCCCCATCTATTTACCATGAAGTGATGGGACCAGATGCCATGATCTTAGTTTTCTGAATGTTGAGTTTAAGCCAACTTTTTCACTCTCCTCTTTCACTTTCATCAAGAGGCTCTTTAGTCTTTCCTCACTTTCTGCCATAAGGGTGGTGTCACCTGCATATTTGAGGTTATTGATATTTCTTCCATTTTTCAGAGTCAATAAAATGTGGATTTTAGTATTCTGAAAATTAAGCCGTGTTTCTTTCCTGCAACTAGGTATAAACTATAGATCATTACAAGAATGAGGATACTATATAGACCTCTTTATATCCCCCACTCCAATAAATACAAAATAATGGGACATATTCTCACATTTTGCAGCACTTTTCCTTAAAAAGCAGCTAATAAATATTACTGAAGAAAACTGTTATTCTTTTTGTACTAATATAATACTAAGCACATAGTAACAATGTGATGAGATTATTTGTTCCAGAAAAACATAATTAATTTCTCATTGTGTTGAGACTGGGCCAGATACTTTTAGATACAGAATCAAATATTTCCAATCCTCTATTGTCCTTTCTGGATAGGAACAAAACAAGAATTATAATACATGTTATAAATATAAGCAAGGGAATATCTAACTCTGTATGTAAAATCAATTTCCCACAAGAGGTCATATTGGAACTAGGAAAAAGAAGTGCCTTAACTTTTATATGTATGTTTTTTCCAGACGAAACAACAACAAAAGATGTATAAATGTATGTACATATATTCAAAAGTTTATGTGATTATAAAGGAAGAAAATATTTATTATCAGCCTCAGCTATCTAAACTTAAAAACTTCCCCAAGATTCCCTTCTCCCTAATGAACAAAGTGAAGCTAGTTTTTCTTGCTGAAAATTTTCTAAAAACATTTTAGAGAAGTTATTCACTCTGACTTATATTAATACTTTCCCCATGTTTTAAATTCACCAGTGCTGATTCATGTTTATAAAACAGATACATGCTTGTTGAATGTGACACAATGAATGTCATATCTCTATTTCTAAACATTACAAAAGATATGAGAAAATAATTTATCTTAAAAATAATTTTTTGTATAGTTAAAATTAATAATCAGTACATGCTGGATAGGCTGTAGAGATTTTATTATGTGCTAAAATAGCTTATTTAAAAAGAGTCAACACTGAATGTTACCATGTTTTATGACTATAAAATTATGAAACAACTATCCAAGGTTTCCAGAAAAGACACACATATTTAACATCAAGTGTAAAATCCATGGGCATACACTCCTATATCAAAATATTTTCATCTGGCCCAGCTTCAAATAGGAATAAAGTGACATTGAATTCACTGTCTTCCTATACTCCTTACACATATTATTTCTTATTTTCCCACCAGTGTTTAGAAACAGTGTGTTAACCTATCTACTGCTGCATAACAAATTATCCAAAAACTGTTTATCTTAAAACAACATAAATTTATTATCTCACAGTTCCTATGTATCACCTTAGCTGAGTCATCCCATTCAGAGTCTCTTACAATAAAGCAGTCAAGATACTGGCTGGGGCTCTAGTATGAACCTTAAGGTTCATTTGAGGGAGGATCCACTCCAGAGCTCACTCACCAGTTGTTGGCAGGAGTTAATTCCTCACAAGTTGGTTGAATGAGGTCAGTTCATCACTGGCTGTTCACCAGAGTAAGTGAGTGAAAGTCACTTAGTCGTGTCCTACTCCTTGCGACCCCATGGACTATATAGTCCACAGAATTCTCCAGGCCAGAATACTGGAGTGGGTAGCCTTTCCCTTCCCCAGGGAATCTTGCCAACTCAGGGATCAAACCCACGTCTCCTGTATTGCAGGCAGATTCTTTACCAGCTTAGCCACAAGAGTTGGCCAGAAGTCTCAATCAATTCTTTGCTATTTAACTCTCTCTATAATTTAGCTTACACATGCAAGGTGGTGTCCCTTTGAGCAAGCGAGAAGGCAAGAGAAAGTGAATGAGACAGAAGTCACAGTTCTTTTGTCATCTAATCTCAGATGTGATATTGAATTCCTTTTGCCCTATTCTATACATCAGTAGTGGAACACTAGACTCGGTACACGTTGGAGTGGAGGGGATTACATGAAGGTGTAAATGCTTGGAAGTGAAGTCTGCCTCACTATTTAACCCACAGACTCTCGTTGTTCAGTATTTCAGTCATGTCCAACTCTTGCAACCCCATGGACTAGAGTATGCCAGGCTTCCCTGTCCATCATCAACTCCCAGAGCTTGCTCAAACTTATGTCCATTGAGTTGGTGATGCCATGCAACCACTTCATCCTCTGCTGCCCCATCCCCTTCTCCTATTGCCTCTATCTTTCCTAGCATCAGGGTCTTTTCCAGTGAGTCGGCTCTTCACATCAGGTGGCCAACATATTGGAGCTTCAGCATCAGTCCTTCTAATGAATATTCAGGGTTGATTTCCTTTAGGATTGACTGGCTTGATCTACTTGCAGTCCAAAGGACTCTCAAGAGTCTTCTCCAACACCACAGTTCAATTCTTTGGCACTCAGTCTTCTTTATGGTAGACTCTAGTTAGCACTTATATATCTTCCCAATAGCTACATGAATTTTTCTTACTATAAAACATTTCAGAAAAAAACAGGAGTTCAAATAACACAAAAATGATTTTTATAGTGAGTAATAACTTCCTATTTCTTAAGCCAACTGAATTGGTTCTAAGTAGCATTAACCTTTGCTTTACTCACTTAATCTAGTGCAGAATCCAATATAATATATCTAATTATCACTATTCATCACCTGTCTTGACTGGCTGATTTGTCAAGATGACTGTAAGCTGTGCACAAAGAAATACATTTTTCATAGGTAACCACAGAAATTCTGGTTTAATATTACCATCACATTTTTACATGAAAATATTGTTGGCCATCACTTTAATTCAGTGCTTCCTATGTTAGTGGCTTGCTGGTAGTGACAAACATTGATGAGTGGAGATTTATATCCTCAGTCTCAAAAGTTCTGCACATGCACATATATATACATATGCACACTTTTATATATATGAATATGCTCTGCTAACTTTTAAATACAGATATTCCTAAAAGCATAAGCTTGTGTCTGAAAGACTATTGTTCATATGAAGTAATGCATTTATTGTTTTCTACTTAAATGGAATTTTCCTCAGCAATTTAAAACAAAATGCTGTTACCAGTTCCATTGTGTGCTCTATTTTTCCTGAAAATAAGACTAAAAATTAAGAATATATATGAAGCAGTTGTCCTTGAAAGAGAAACTATTAGCTAATCTTTGCAATGTTTAACTAGAATATCTTTGAAAACTAAGAACCTAGACATTAAAATTACTCTTTGCAATGTTTAACTAGAATATCTTTTGAAAACAAAGAATCTAGACATTAAAATTACTCTTTGCAATGTTTAACGAGAATATCTTTGAAAACTAAGAAACTAGACATTGAAATTACTCTTTGAACCATCACAAACATAATCTACTATAAACAACTTAGTAATAATTTGGTATCTTTGAGGGGGAGAAATGGTGAATAACAACGGAAGAAGGAGAATAATTTTAAATGCCCTTTCTCAGTAACCAATATAATCGATCAATTTTTGTACATGCTTTCACTTAAATGGAAGAGTGGCCAAATTAAAAAAAAAATGTTGTCTGCCATTCATATCTCTAAAAATCCTGTTGTTTATGTTTTTAATTCTAATATGCATAATTGCATGCTATTTTCTTCTTAGTTGCATATAAAATACTAGCGTGTAGCCTCTGGTCTTCCGGTTCCTGATTTGCATCCATAAAATTTTGTTGGTAACACTATGAGAACTGAGACAAAATATTCAAATAACTGTAGTTAGTGCTAATAACATAAACAAACTTGATTTTAAAATACCAAAATGTATATTTTATAGCTCTTTAAATTTAGAATTTGCTTTTGTTTACACACAGCAGCTATTCAATGTCTCCTTTATAATGGGATGAACAGCATCCTCCCAAAAGAATTGTCCAAGTCTTAACCCATTGTACCTGTAAATGTGACCTTTTGTGTAAATAAGGTAGGTGGATACATAACTGTTAAGGATCTTGAGTTAGTATCTTCTTGGATTTGGGGTGGGCCTTAATCCAATGACTGGTATGCTTTTTAAGAGAAAGGAGCAGAATATTTGGGACACAAGAGAAGAGGGGCGCATGAAGACAGAAGCAGAGATTGGATGTCATCTGTATGCCATGGACTGCCTGCAGCCACCCAAAACTGACAGGGAGGCAAGGACTGGTCTACTCCTTAGATCCTTCAGAAGGTACCAACCCTGATCACATTTTTATGCATCTAGCCTCTAGAACTGTGAGAAAATAAATTTCTAATGTTTTAGTCAATCAAGTTTGCAGTAATCTGTTATGGCACCCCTAGGAGAGCAACACAACCTCATTTAACATACACTCTAAAACAGAGGTTCTTATTTACCCAAGATGAAAGTTAATTAACTGAACTTACAAAGGTATCACTGGCTTAGAGAAGAGTGAAATATTCTTTCAATATATGCTGAATTTCTATTTCTCTTGATACACTCTTGAGCACTATAGTCTTCTTCAAAGCAATTATCATTAAATTTGAGCTGGTTTTTTGGAAACATTTCCTCAGACAAGGGAAACAGAAAAAAAATAAAATAAAATAAATGGGTCTACATAAAATTTTTCACACGGCAAAATGAAAAGCCTGCCTACTGAACAGGAAGAGGTATTTGCAAACAACATGTCTGATGAGGGGTTAGTATACAACATATACAAAGAACTCTTATAACTCCACATCAAAAACACAAACAAAAAACTTGATTTAAAAAAAAAAAATGGGCAGAGGATCTGAATAGACATTTTCCCAAGGAAAACAGAGAGAGGAACAACAGGTACATGAAAAAATGTTTAACATCATTAATAAGAGAAATATAAATCAAAACTACAATGAGACATCACTTCATATCTGTCAGAATGGCTATTCCTGAAGAGATAGATAACAAGTACTGGCAAGGATGTGCAGAAAAGGGAACTCTTCGCATTTTTGGTGGAAATATAAGTTGGTGCTGCCGCTACAGAAAACCGTATGAATACTCAAAAATTAAAACTAGAACTCTCACATGATCCAGCAATTTCAATCCTGAGTATTTATCCCAAGAAAATAAAATCACTAATTAAGAAAGATATATGTACTCCCAAGTGCACTGCAACCTTTTTTACACAAGTGAAGATATGGAAGCAACTTAAGAGCCCATCTCTAGATGAATGGATAAAAACGATGTGATATTATACACATAATACATGCACACACAGAGAAATATTGCTCAGTTAGGAAATAAAAGATGACACCAGGCCACCTGTGGCAATATGAATGGACCCAGAAAATGTTACGCTAAGTGAGCTAAGTCAGACAAAGACAAATACTGTGTGTGGACTCCAAGATACAAAACAAATGAAGAAACACAACAGATAAAAAAAAAAAAAAAAAAAGAAACACAACAGAATTTTGAGTAAAGTTTTAAAAAAAAAGAGTCAGACTGAAAATAAATACATGTTGGGATCATATTAACCAACATTTTAGGTATGCTTTCTTTTATAATAAGAGTGAAAAATAATAAAGGTGGGCTAATTTTAAAGTTGTGTTAACTAGTAAAATTTTAATAAAATGAGTAATAGTATAGGGCGACAATTTAATCACCAGGATTTTCCTTTGAGAGGAAACACAAAGCAGTGATGTATCTTGTCGTCATTCTTTGATTTGATGACCTATTTGTGACTGTTCTGTAAATTGAAGGAGGATTAGAGAGAAGTTTTTGTAACAGGTCTTTCTAAGGATTCTTCTCTCTCATACAGAGACCTGAAAATGTCACACTGTAACTTGTCAGAGTTGCCGAATAAGTGTTTTTTCCAGCGAGGAAGTTTGTTACGAGTAGATGCTAATGTTATACTCAGGAAATTCTATTCTATAGAGACATGAATTTTCCTTTATTTAGAACGAGTATTTTCTTCTAATTTCATGGTTATATTTTTGATGGTTTGTATGTTTGGTTTTACATTTAAATTATTAAAAACAAGATAAAAGTTGTAAAACTGTCATAGGTGGTTCTGAACTAATGCTTTTCAGACTAATTGTGTTTTAACACAAGAAAGTGAGGACTTCAGTTTTAAAACGGTAATGATTTCAACAATCTAACGGTGACTCCTATGTTTATACTCTGTAAAATCTTCTAATCTGGAATGTGGACTAGATCTGTGATTTGCTTGTTACTGATAAAACATGGGAAAGGTGCCGAAATGTCATTCCTATTATTATATTCACATATGTGTTTATATAAAATACACATAAATATATTATATACATATATGCATATGTAGATATAAATCTGGATCCACGTTGATACTGATTTTTTTTCATGTCAATGCTATTGTTCATTTGCTAAACTGTGTACCGTTCTTTGTGACCACACACACTATAACACAACAGGTCCCTCTGTCCTCCACTATCTCACGGAGTTTCCTCAAATTCGTGTTCACTGAGTCAATAATGATATCTCACCATCTCACCCTCTGCTGCCATCTTCTACTTTTGCCTTCAATCTTTCCCCATATCAGGGTCTTTTCCAATGAGTCAGTTCTTCGTCTCAGGTGGCCAAAGAATTGGAGCTTCAACACCAGTTCTTCCAATGAATATTCCAGGTTGATTTCCTTTAGGATTGACTGTTTTGAGCTCCTTGCTGTCCAAGGGACACTCAAGAGTCTTCTCCAGCACCACAGCTCAATCAAATCTTCAGCACTCAGCTTTCTTTACGGTCCAACTCTCCCACCCTGACATGACTACTATGGAAAAACCATAGCTTTGACTATACATGGACCTTTGTTGACAAAGTGATGTTTGCTTTTTAATATGCTGTCTAGGTTTGTCACAGCTGTTCTTTCAAGGAGCAAGCATCTTTTAATTTCATGGTTGCAGTCACCATTTGCAGTGATTTGGGAGCCCAAGAAAAGAAAATCTGTTCTATTTGCCATGGGGTGATGGGTTTGGATGCCATGGTCTGAGTTTTTATTTTTAATATTGAGCTTCAAGCCAGTTTTTTCACTCCCCTCTTTCACCCTCAAGAGGCTCTTTAGTTCCTCTTCACATTCTGCCCTTAGAGTGGTATCATCTACATATCTGAGTTTGTTGATATTTCTCCCTGCAGTCTTGTTTCCAGGTTGTGATTCTTTCAGCTCAGCATTTCAAATGATGTACTCCACATATAAGTTAAATAAGCAGAGTGACAATATACAGCTTTGTTGTACTCCTTTCCCAATTTTGAACCAGTCAATTGTTCCATGTCCAGTTCTAAATGTATATACTATATACCAGTATATATGTACATATATGTATATATTTGTCTCTTTATATCCCTATATGAAAATACACATACACACATATTTATGAACATATTTATTATGCAAGCATGTACTTCTCTATAAAAATACGTAAGCATGGTTTGTAAACAAACCCATCAAGAAGATGTCTTTCTCTTCCTGGTTTTGATGGAATAAGCTACCATCTTAAAAGAATACTTATGAGAGGGCCTTGTGTCTAGAAAATAAAAGCAACATATACGATCTTCAAGCAGTTCCAGGTCAAGCACCATCAAGAAAGTGAGGACTTTAGTTTTATAACTATAATGCCTTCAGCAGTCTGTGAGAGTCTGGAAGTGAATTTTTCTCTAGTCCAGGCTCTGATGAGAATGTGGTCCTGGTGAATACCTGGATTTCAGATTATCCTTGACCCATGAAAACTGAGACAGTAAGTATATATGGTTAACAGAGAATGACAGACGTTTCTATTTTATCCTGTTAGTCTGTCAAGTTTAACATATTCTCTACAGAGAGGAATGAGGCCTTTTTTCCCCACTCTGTTAAGTTTTTCTGTATTTTTTGCGTTTGTCTCAGTATTTATGGTTTGACAATCTCTTGAGAGGTCCTCCTGCCCATGCCTTCTTCCTCCTTGGATTTGTAGCCAGACCCCATAAGCAGTGAAACACTTTCCCAAGTACCAACTGATGAATGATGTGATGTGGTATTCGGCTTCCCTGGTGGCGCTAGTGGTAAAGAACCTGCCTGCCAACGCAGGTAGATGTAAAGAGACATGGATTCAACCCTTGGGTCAGGAAGATAACTTGGAGGAGAGCATGGCAACCCGCTCCAGGATTCTTGTCTGGAGAATCCCTTGGAAAGAAGAGCCTGGTGGGCTACAGTTCATAGGGTCACAAAGAGTGTGTCGCAGCAGCAGCAGTGAAATGGTATAATGTGTATTTTGCATATTCCAAATGTCACCCATAGTATTTACTGGGTTTTATAAAACGTCTAAACCATTTTTATTGGCTATAATTTTCTCTTTTTACATTTGATTCTTGAATCCATGGAAATCATTTTAAATTCAAACTTTAAGTAAATGAGGAGAATGAAGAAAACTGGCTGAGAGTATAATTCTTGAAATCAGACAGCTACGGCTTGCTGACTTCAAATACTTTCTCTGCTATTTACTGGCTCTAGGACTCTGGACATGCAAGTCAGTCTCTTGGAGGTCAGTTCCCACATCTCTCAAGCGACCATCACAAGAGTGCTTCCTCATATAACAGATGAAATGAATGAGGTGATATATATTTTAGCACCTATCAAAACACTTGGAATATAATTTGTTCTTAATAAATAAATTTGCTAATCTATTTATTGGGCTTTCCAAGTGGCTCAGTGGTAAATAATTCACCTGCCAAGCAGGAGATACAAGAGACTCAGGTTCAGTCTTTGGGTTGGGACGATCCCCTGAAAAGGAAATGGCAACCCACTCCAGTATTCTTGCCTGGGAAATCTCATGGATAGAGGAGCTTGGGGGATTACAGTCCATAGGGTCACAAAAAGTCAGACACAACTGAGCATGAAGATGCAAGAATCTACTTACTATTATTAATATAACTATTAATACAAGAAGGCATTTTTAATATTGATATCATTCTTAACCATGGGTACTTTGTCTCCCAGGGGACATTTGGCCAAGTCTAAAAAGATATTTGGTTGTCATGACCAGGTTTATGGGTAAGGAAATTCTACTGGCATCTACTGGGTAGGGGACAGGAATGATGTTAAATATCTTACAATGTCTGTGACAGTCTTCCACGAGGAAAAGGTATCCATCCCAAAATGAGACCAAGGCTGAAGTTGAGAAATTCCACCAAAATTCTGTTTGTTCATAGACCTTCCTTCTCCAGCATTGATGGTTTTCATTTAAAATCATTTTATTTTTTCTTTATGTGCTTTAATGTCTTGCTTATACTTCTGCAAGTTAACTGACTTAGAGTAAAACAAATGCCAATATCATGCAAAATATTAGGTACAGGAAAAAACAAACAACTGAACATACATACAACTTCTGATTCTATGATGATTAAACTCTTTTCTTACAAGGTATATTACTCATTATTAACCAAATCATGATGCGTTTGGCATTTATTAAGATATATTCATTTAGAAAGCCATATTAAATAGCAGTCATCATTTGTAAGTTATTTAGGTGTCTATGCAATTATACTTTTGCATCGGTGAGGCCATCAGCCATCTCATCCTCTGTCGTCCCCTTCTCGTCCTGTCCTCAATCTTTCCCAGCATCAGAGTCTTTTCCAGTGAGTCTGCTGTTCACATCAGGTGACCAAAGTATTAACTGAAACCCAGAAAAATGTTATGCTTAAATAAAACAAGTTGAATCAGCTTATTATTGCATTTAAGTTTTTTCAACAATGACCAGTTAAATCATTGCAGGCTTTAACAGTGTGTTTAGTCCGTACAATTAATCATCATTAGTGTACACTTCATGATCAATCACACTCAGTTTTGTGACTAGGATTGATCACCAAAGAATGTATTAGTAATCATCCACAAATTTAAGAAAACAAGCTTTTTTGCTCCCATTTTTAAGTCACTGAAAATCTTCCATTAGTAGCAACTATTTGAATATTTTGGGTATTTTTGAGTTTGAATTAATGTTGATTGACAGAAGCAGTTATATTTAAACATAGTATCTGCAAATTAAACAGATGTCCTAAGCTAATTTGTGTAATGACATGAAATTTTTAGCCTTTTTTATTATTTAGCCTCTATTATTTAAATAGAATATATATATATATATACACACACACAGCTTATGCACATATATAAACACATACATTATATACTTTAAATATATATATATTTTTTTCCCCAACAGGTTTACTCAAATGCCACTTTCTCAGTAGCATTTGATAAGTTTCTTTAAAACAGTTTCCCCATATACGTTTTCCCTTATTTTTCTCCCCTGTTGTATTTTACTCCATGACATGAATGATTATCTAATTATTCCCTCGGTGTTTGTGGGGCATTGGTTTCAGGAACCCCTGCAGATACCAAAATCTGCCAATGCTCAAGTCTTTTATATAAAATGGCATAGTACAGTCAGCCCCCCATATGCACAAGCAAAACCTGTGGATTTGAAGAACAGACTGTATGTTACTACTTTATTTTTAATATGGGAGAAGGAAATGGCAACCCATTCCAGTATTCATGCCTGGAAAAAAAATCCATGGACATAGGAACGTGGCGGGCTACAGTCCGTGGGGTCGCAAAGAATCGGCCAAGATTAAGCACATGAGCAAATATGTAACATGACCTCTCTTTCTCTCTCTCCACACTAGCACATATATGAAAATGAGCTTTGCAGTCTGATGTGCTAGGTTTCGATTACAGCTCTGCCTATTACTAACTGTGGGAGTTGGGACTCACAGTTAATAACATTTGTGCCTCATGTCTCTGGCAATAATAAGGCTACCTACCACATAGGATTGTTCTGAAGTTTAAGTTAATTATTTTAAAAGTACTTAGAACACAATAAACGCTGTGTAAGTGTTAGCTTTAATGGTTAATCTTCACGATGGTAGAGCTTTGTTTTTCACCACTGCATCTTCAGACCTGTAGCGCATCTGGCACATGGTGAACAGACTCGCTTAAATATGAATTTGTCCTTAGTTACCAAAGGTTCTCTGATTTTATTTTGTCACAAACAACTTACCATGGTCTTTCACAAACTGTCATGTACTCTAACTCTTCTCAAAATGGAGCAAAGAGAGAGTGAAGCAACAGTTACAATCAAACTGCAGGGGAATGCTTTTTAAATTGCCTTCTTTTCTAGTGGCATATAATTGCTTCACAATGTTGTGCTAATTTCTAGTGTACAACAGTGTGAACCAGCCGTACATGTACATATACCTCCTCCCTCTTGAACCTCTCTCCCACCCCCTATTCCACCCCTCTGTTCATTACAAAGCATAAGGGGAATATTTTTAGATTGTACTTTATTTTCCCTATTTTACAAAGTTGGCCCAAAAGTTCATTCAGGTCTGTCCATAAACCATTACAGAAAGCCCCAACAAACTTTCGGACACCCAGTATATTTTTATTGATTACCTTTGTCATTTTCATCAAAGTATAGCTGAAAGGACAGAGCCTATAGCAGGTAAACAAATAAATACTACAATTATAAAAACAAAGATTCTTCTGAGAAGGCAAATTACAACATGTTGATTAAAAACAGTTTTCTACTTAGATAACTGTAATGTGAAAATTGAGCTTAGGTACACATGTGACTAATAGAAACGAAAGATTTCTGCTTTGTAGCTGACAAACCATGTGCTTGTGAATCTGTGCTTGATTTATTGTTGAATCTTGCAGAGGACATAATAAGTGAAATTAAACTTATAGAAAACATCAATTTATTTTCTTCTCATTTATACTTGAGAATGAGGAGTTTTATAATTCTAATGCATTAAATTGTTCACATTGTGAATACAACCAATATAACCATTTTTAGATTACATTTTTATCTTTTTTGATTTCATACATCAACTCTAAAATAATGACAAGCTAAGATGCAGGCCTAAAACCTCATTAAACCCTCATAAAAACCTGAAGTAGGTTTTATAATAACAAATTATAAGGAAGAAATTGGAATTCAGAAGATTAAGTAACTTATCCAACATCCAAATACAGGTGTATCAGACTGTAAACTCCATGCTTTACCACTATCTCAAGCCTTAACTTCACTGTTAGAACTAATATCACAAAGGCTTTACCATTAATATAGGTCTTAAGCTTTAAGATTTATTCTAGTATCAATGCTATACAACAGATTTCTGCTATGATCCATGAAGAAAAAACAAGGACAGAACTTCCCACCATAAACAACTAGAAACTATACAAAATACATGAAACTATTTCAAGACATCAGACAACATACAGTGCAGGCTTGCAATCCTTGAAAGATAGAATATAAATCAAATGAGACAACCAAGTCTCCATTTCTTTCCTAGAGACAATTCAGACCATTAATGCAAAAAGGGAAATCCAAATGGCCCTGGCATTTTGACATGCCAAATGGGAAGATGAAGTGCAGGTTTCTGGGGAGTCTGTGTCACCTAGAAGTGTAAGTCAGAGTTCTGGAGAGGAGGGAACTACGTTCACAGAGGACTCTGGAAATTTTTAGATTCCTGAGTCTTTGTATTAGGCTGTGTACTAGGCTATGCGTACACGGAGCAAAACTCTAAAAGACAGGACAAAGAAAGACCAATGATGTGTATGCATAGCAAATCCAAGAACTCACACAGGGCAGGCAGACATTCATGCTTCAACTGGCCACAAGTAGAGACACTACAGTAATCAGTGGAGATCAGTGCTAGAGTGAAGATACTCTTTGACTCGTATGAATATTCATGCAATAACAAAGCTTAAAAACAAACAGAGGTAAAATTTACCCAAATAATCTGTTTCAGGCAAAAAAAATTTTTTTTTAATCTAATAAAATTATAATGTTCAACAGCCAATCAAAATTACTACACAAACAGCCAGAAACTGTGACACAAAATCAGGATAAAATTGACTTTAAAAAAGACCCAGAAATTACGGGATGACGGATTCATCAAAAAATGCTAAAAGAGCTATTGTAAATATATATAAGTATTTATAAAATAGAAGCCTAATAAATAGAAATGGGATATTTTTTAAAACACCTCCCAAAATTTCTAGATATAAAAACTAGATTATCTAAAATTAAAATTTTATTGGGTGAAACTAAGAGTAGATTTGGCATTGCAAGGGGAAACAAAGGATCAGTAATCTTGGAAGAACAGTAATGCAATCTGTCCAAAAGAATTGAGCTCTAGACCTACAGAATAATTCAAAGCACTGCAAAAATAATACACAGTTGACCCTTGACCAACACAGTTGTGAACTGCATAGGTCCACTTACATGTGATTTTTATGTATTGGAGAAAATTTTGGAGATTTGTAACAATGTAAATAAACTTGAAGATGAACCTCATAGCCTGTAAATATTAAACATATTAAGATAAAGATATGTCATGAATGCATAAAATACAAATATTAATTCATTTTATCACAGAGCACATACACATCTACTATAAAAAGTAAACATTTATCAAGTTCTATGCGCACAAACACAGACCTTACATGGTGCCATTTGCAGTGGATGGAAATGTAAACAAATGTATTAACTCATCACTACATAAAATTAACTGCTTTACATACTGCATCATGGTAATAATTTCAAAACCACTTCCTATTGCTACTGTGGTGAGATCAAGTATTGAGAGCATTAGCTTAAAACATCATGTAATACTAATCATCTTCATGTAAGCAGTAAAACTCTCCAGTAAATTGCATATCACAATAAAGTATCTCTCCGTTTACACGTGTTTTCATTGTGTTTAGTGCCATGCAGCAAACTCTGAATAACACCAAGGAACCCATATGAAATGCCACTAGTGATGCTAGCTGTGCTACCAAGAAACAGAGAAAAGTCCTGATACTGCAAGAAAAAGCTGAATTGCTTGATTATGTACTACAGATTAGGTCTACAGCTGCCACTGCCTATCATTTAAACATAAATAAATACCGCATAAGGGCAAACATTAAAAAATAAAAGGAAATTTGTGAGGTTGTAGCTGCAGCTATGCCAGCAGGCACAAAAACCTTGAACATTATGGGGAATAACTTTTTATCTCCTATGGAAAACACAGTTTTCATGGAGGTGCAAGATTGCTATAAGAAAGGCATACCTATAGACTCTGAAATGATTTGATTAAAAACCAAGTCATTATACAAAAACTTAGAGCAAAAAGAAGGTGAAGGAGCTAAAGGCAGAGAAGTTAATGCCAGTAAAAGATCATCAGATAATTTTAAAAAGAGGCCTGGCTTAAAACAATGTCAAGATAACAGGAGAAGCAGTTTCCACAGACCAACAGACAGCAGATAAGTTCCCAGATGCTTTTTGGAAAACCATTAAGGAGAAAGTATATCTGCCTGAATAGGTTTTGAGTGCATAGAGAAGTGCCCTATTTTGAAAAAAAAAAAAAAGCCACGAAGGACATTTATTAGAAAGGAAGTGAATTGCTCACCAGGATTTAAGGCATAAAGAGATACTCAAATGCAGTCATATCAACACTAGTACCTCGAAAGGAAAAGGTCAGCACAAGCTGCAGTTTTTTGGCTGTACCACAACAAGAAGGCCTGGAGAATGTGAATCCTCTTTCTGAGCTGGTTCTGTTTATGCTTTGTCCCTGAAGTCAGGAAGTACCCTGTCTGTAAGGAACTGCCCCTTAAAGCTTTTTTGATATTGAACAATGCCCCTGGCCACCAAGAACTCCATGTGTTTAACAGCAAAGGCATCAAAGTGATCTGCTTGCCCCCAAACACAACCTCTCTGATTCAACCTCTGGGTTAGTGGGTCAGAAAGACCTTTAAGACTCATTATACACCGTATTCTATGGAGAGGACTATTCCAATAGAGAGAACATTATAAAAGTCTGAAATATTATATAACTGAAAATGTCATAATTGGTATAAAAATCTGTGAAAGGCATCAAGTCCAAAACAGTAAATTCCTGCTACAGAAAACTGTCCAAAAATTATGAATGACTTTACAGGATTTGCAACAGAGCCAGTTAAGGAAATGACGAAATAGATTGTGGATTTGGGGAAAAAAGATGGGGGTGAAGGATTTCTACACATGCATTCTAGAGAAATTCAAGAAATAATGAACCAGAGGAATTAACAGAGATATCTTGATGACAATGAGTACTTCCAAAGCAGTGTCAGACAACGAGAAAGATATAGAAGGAGTGCAAGAAAAACAAACTGACAATCTAGTAGAAGGGTTCTAACTATTCAAGACTGCATTTGACTTCTTTTATAATACTGATCCTCCTACAATATGGCAAAAAAGCTAAAGCAAGTGGTAGAACCATATAGAAACAATTTTAGAGAAATGAAAAAGCAAAAAATCAGACAAATTATGATGTATTTTCATAAAGTTACACCACAAGTGCCTGTTTCTCCTGCCTGAAGTTTCACCTTCTCCAGCTATTGTACCTCTGCTACCGGAGACAGCAAGACCAACACTCTTCCTCCTCCTCCTCCCCAGCCTAATTAAGGTGACGACAATAAGGATGAAGAGCTTTACCACTATCCATTTCCACATGAGGATAGTAAATAATCATTACACCCTATAGTTAAAAAACTTAAATGCTGTGTATGCACGTACCTTCATGTGAAAATTCGATAATGGTAAGGCCAGAAATGTATGAGAGTTTTTGTCTCATCATCATGATTGTCACTGTCTAAAGGAAATCAACCCTGAATATTCACTGGAAGGACTGATGCTGATGCTGAAGCTGAAGCTCCAATACTTTGGCCACTTGATGCGAAGAACTGACTCACTGGAAAAGATCCTGAGGCTGAGAATGATTGAAGGCAGAAGGAGAAGGGGACAACAGAGGATGACATGGTTGGATGGCATCATGGACTCAATGGATATGGGTCTGAGCAAGTTCTGGGAGTTGGTGATGGACAGGGAAACCTGACTTGCTGCAATCCATAGAGTCACAAAGAGTCAGACACAGCTGAGTGACTGAACCGAACTGAAAAATTCATCGTGTAGAACACTGTTTGCAGGACTTGTATTGAAGTGGATAGCCTATACTTACATAGGCATGGTGTGATGATATTTAATATAAAATTAATAATGTGCTGGGGTTTTTTTTATGTTTTATACCTTTGCTTTCAAACAATTATTTTACAACACTGTATGCCTCTTTCTCATAATTGGAGAAACTGCGTATCAGCCTAACATCACCGGTGAGTGGCTTTAAAATAATATAACAGTGTTTCCAGTATTTTACTATGGATTTGACTGTAACACTGTATGCCATAAAAATTTTATAATCATTCATGCATTAGTTTATAACTAAGTTATCAGGAAGCAATTCTATTATTCTGTGTCACCATAAAGCAATCATATTGTTGTTTCTTCATTCAGTTCAGTTCAGTTGCTCAGTCATGTCTGACTCTTTGCGACCCCATGAATCGNAACAACAGACAGAGATGTAAACTTTGATGCATGGATGAATAAAGAGAAAGAACTTGAAAATATTCATTAGACCTTAAAAAGATATATCTAATGAATTATCTTCAAAATTTTCTTAGACAAATAAATTTTAGAAATATGGAAGCTGGAAAAAGAAAGGGCTTCATTGCATGTGATCTAGCTTCTCAGTATTACAAATTGACAAATCTCAAAGACGTGAGTGTTGGACTGTGAAAAAAGCTAAACGCTGAAGAATTGATGTTTTTGAATTATCGTGTTGGAGAAGACTCTTGAGAGTCCCCTGGACTGCAAGGAGATCTAACCAGTCCATTCTTAAGGAGATCAGTACTGGGTGTTGTTTAGAAGGACTGATGCTAAAGCTGAAACTCCAATACTTTGGCCACCTGATGCAAAGAGTTGACTCATTAGAAAAGACTTTGATGCTGGGAGGGGTTGAGGGCAGGAGGAGAAGGGGATGACAGAGGACGAGATGTCTGGATGACGTCACCGACTCGATGGACGTGAGTTTGAGTGAACTCCGGTAGTTGGTGATGGACAGGGAGGCCTGGCATGCTGTGATTCATGGGGCTGCAAAGAGTTGGACACTACTGAGCAACTGAACTGAACTAAAAGATATAATTATCCATTTTAGTGCTTTTTTTTCTTTTCTAGGTACAATTTTTGAAGTACTTTAATAAGATATTTCTTTCCTATTCAAAGTCCCTCTCAAAAATATGTTTTGATTTTCCAATTATAGAGTACAGAATCAAAAACATAATACCTAGTTACCATTACTGAAATTATTACTTAGATAATTGTTTTAGAATTAATACCTGTAAGCTGTTTAAAATTTGTAAGATATTAAGTACATCATATATTGAATATTAATATCCAATAATTTTCTCTCCTTTGCAACAAAGGAAATGATAGCTAAGAAAATATACATTTGTGACTATAAAGTAGAAAACAATATGTATTGCAGGTAAAGAGATGAGAAAATATTTACTAAACGTTTGCTTTTTAAAATATTTCTTGCTAACGTAGAGATTAAAATATATTCATGTGTGCTCTGTGCTAAGTTGCTTCAGTCAGGTCCGACTCTTTATGATCCCATGGACAATAGCGTGCCAGGCTCCTCTGTCCGCAGGATTCTCCATACAAGAATACTGGAGTGGGTTGCCATGCCCTCCTCCAGGGGATCTTCCCATCCTAGGGATCGAACACGAGTCTCTTAAAACATCTCCTGCATTTGCAGGCAGGCTTTTTACCATTAGCACCACCTGGGATGTCCAAAATATATTCATGGTAACTATAATTTTATTTACTGACTGTTCACTTGTGTTAAATAATAGAAGAAAACAGAAAAACTATCAAATAGAAGAAAACAAATTATTAAGTATAACATTTATATCCTCTAACTTAAATTTAAATTAACTTCTATTTACCAAACTGTTCAAATAATGTTGAAAAATTTTATTCTAATTTGCATCGATGTTACACACTCAGCTGCATTCTTGTTGGAAAATATCTCAAGAAACCACTGACAAGTTTCCACTTGTCTTTGTAATTAAAAAGCATGGAAATTAAAATATATCTATATATGTAAAATATTATGCATCTATATTATGAGATATAGGTAATTTTTAAATATAATGTGTACTATATTTAGTTTTGATAACCTCTGTTCACAATGCTTGTTTTAGACAATTTATAACCTTTTACTGCATTCTATTATATTATGAAAATCTGAAAGCAAGGCTTCTCTATTTCAACTACTAAAAGGTTTCATCTCACAGATAATTAAACTTTTCCCAATGTATTTCCAGATTCATTTTAAAAGATCTAGCACTCATGTCTTTTTATGACTTAAGTTAATCTTCCACATGCTACTGTTGCTTTTCAGAAAATTATCTTAATGATGATGTTATGTGGAAAGGATTCTTGGTATATAAATGTATAAGAATGCAAACAACATCTTTGTGAACTCAATTTCCACCAGTAGAAGCTATGTAAAGGAATTATTGGTTTTTGTGATTGTTACTATTTTTGCTTAATGTAGCTTTTGATTAATCATTTAAAAGTTTAAGAGTTGAGGATGCTCCAAACAGGCTAGTTCAAAATCCTCCCAGACTTTAAATTTCAAAACTATAGAAAGGTTGAAAAAAATAGCAAAATGAATACCTGCAAGCACTTCAGCTAGATTTACCAAATATTAGCCTATGCGGTCTCTTTCTCTCCCTGCTCTTCATATATCTGTTTATTTCTAACCATCTGAAATTAGTTTGTAGATATTATTCCACTTACTCCTAAATAATGCAACATATCTTCTCCTAAAAACTGCAAGACTCCCCTATATAAGACCAATGACACAATCATACTCATTAAATAAAACACTGACCTAATTATAACGATGCTATAAGTCCAGGTTCAATACTTCCTAATTATCCTAATATTGTTCTTTATAACTTTTAGTTGTTGTTTTTAAATCTAGAATCCCATCACAAATCTTGCATGGCATGCTGTTGTTTTGTTTTCAGTCTCCTAAAGAAGAGTTCCCCAGCCTCTTGTTTTTCACATTTGATATTTTGAACAACCCAGATCAGTTGTTTTGCAGAATACTTCTCTGACTGTCTCTATGTAAATAGAGTCAAATTAAGTATTTTGAGTAAGAATACTGCAAAGGCAAAATACTACATAGACACCTTCCATTTCATCACATAAAGGTCAAGTAATGTTATTTTATCGCATCGTTAAAGATGCTGGTAATGTCGATGTCTGTCAAGTCCTTCCATTTTAAAGGCAAAGACTTTTGTAATTAATAAGTAATCTCAGCTGTGATGACTTCCATTTATGTTCAAGCAACCATTAACGATACTTTGATGAATTAAGTTTACATTGGAAGTTTTAAAATGGAAATTTCTAATTTTACAATTTCTTGTACATTTATAGGTATTTGTTAAGAAATGTTTCTTTCTTGCAGATACTTCATTTTAGTATTCAAAATAGTATAATTAATTACTATGAATATTATGTTTTAACTTTTGATTAGGAAAAAATTTTAGAGTAACAGAAAAGCTGAAAAAAATAATATACAGTTTCCATTTGCTTTCACTATTTTCCCCTAATGTGAACATTTTCCTTATCTATAGCACAATGATCAAAACCAAGAAGTTAACATTGGTGCAATACTTTCAATTAAAGTAGAAATTCTATTTGGACTGCAGCATTTTTTGCTGCTAATTTCCTCTTTCTGTGATGGGATGCAATTCAGAATACCACACTGCAATTTGGCCTTTTTCATCCTTTTCTTATCTTTCATGACCTTAACACTTTTGAAGTATCAGTTCAATTCAGTTGCTCAGTCATGTCCGACTCTTTGTGGTCAGTTATTTTGCAGAATGGTCCTTAAGTTCACCTAAATGTTCAAGATTAGGTTATATATTTTAGGAAAGAATATTAAAGTTAATGTGTATTATAATCAGATGTTGCATGATGCTGTTATAATCTAAGGATGGTAGTTAAGGTAGTATCTTCAGAGTTTCTCCAGCACAAAAGTATTATTATTCTCTTCGTAATTAACCAATATTTGGAGGAAATACTTTGAGAGTATGCAAATGCCCTCTCAATCAATTTGCCCACCTATTTTTGCAGCCATTGGAAGACTTTACCTGCAGTTTGGTGTACTAATGATAACTTTTTATTTCCCTCCTTGCTTTCATATATAATCATTATAAATATTAAGTATTTTTAAGTATAAACATTGATTTTTCTTCCTCTTGTTTTAATGTCCAAGGGAGGGATTTCTGGAACATATACTGTTTGTTTTCCATAATGACTTTATCGTGTTGCATTTTCACTAGCAGTATATGGGAAATCTAATTGCTCCATGTTCCTGTCAGGACTGGGTTCTGTCACTGTATATGATTTTAACCATTCTAATAAGTGTGAGTGCTATTTTACCCTGTGTGTGTGCCCATGTGTGTGTTTTAATTCAGTATAACAATCACCGTAATCAATATTCCTCATGGTTCCCATACATAGATCCCTATCTACACACATCTAAACCACTGGCTATCTACCACTGATTAGTTCTCCACACTATATATATATTTTTTATTTTGGAGAATTTAAAATAAATGGGGTCACATGTCATATATTTTGAGACTGACTTTTTTCACTTTGTATTATACATTTGATTTATACACACATGCATATATAATATGCTGTAGAGTTATATAAACATATATGCGCCATGCCATACTTAGTCCAGTTGTGTTTGACTCTTTGTGACCCCATGGACTGTAGCCCACCAGTCTCCTCTGTCCATGGGGATTCTTCAGGCAAGAATACTGGGTTGCCATGCCCTCCTCCAGGGGATCTTCCCAACCCAGGAATCGAACCCACATCTCCCGCACCAAGGGCAGATTCTTTTACTCATAGTAAAAATATAGTGTTGAATGTTACAAAATAATTTATTTTTATCAGAGTAGTATTCCAATGTACATGTGCACCACAGTTTGTANGTCCATGGGGATTCTTCAGGCAAGAATACTGGGTTGCCATGCCCTCCTCCAGGGGATCTTCCCAACCCAGGAATCGAACCCACATCTCCCGCACGAAGGGCAGATTCTTTTACTCATAGTAAAAATATAGTGTTGAATGTTACAAAATAATTTATTTTTATCAGAGTAGTATTCCAATGTACATGTGCACCACAGTTTGTATATCTAATCAGAAGCTGAAATAAGTTTGGGTTATTTCCCTATTGAGGGTTTAAGCACATTATCTTATAAAACACATGTTTTTCTTTCTTTCTTTCAAATATATATGCTCTGTACTTCAATTTCTTACCATATTGCCATATTGCACTGGCCATGATTTCTAGAACTGTAGGAATGAAGAGTGGTGAGAAGGACATGCATGCTTCATTCTTGAACTTAAAGGCAGAAAGTTAAGGCNTATATCTAATCAGAAGCTGAAATAAGTTTGGGTTATTTCCCTATTGAGGGTTTAAGCACATTATCTTATAAGACACACGTTTTTCTTTCTTTCTTTCAAATATATATGCTCTGTACTTCAATTTCTTACCATATTACCATATTGCACTGGCCATGATTTCTAGAACTGTAGGAATGAACAGTGGTGAGAAGGACATGCATGCTTCATTCTTGAACTTAAAGGCAGAAAGTTAAGGCTTACATTGTTAAGCATGATATTAGGTATATATAGTGATTTTTATTGTTTGTTTTAAAGATGTCATTTATCAATTAAGGATGTTTCCTTTCATTCTGAGAATACTCAGTGTTTTTATCATGAATAAATGTTGGATGCCTTAAGTGATTTTCTGCATATTTGAGACAATAAGGTTTCTAATTTTTAGTTCCTTTATATAATAAATTATATAATTTTTTGAATTTTTGAGCAGCTTGCATTCTTGGGGTAAATTCCACTTGCTTCTACTGCACTTTATTTTGCTGGATTCAGTGTTAATATTTTTTGAGAATTTTGTGTCAATGCTCTTGAGGTATATCAGTATTTAGCTGTATTTCATGCAATATCTTTTTTTTTAATTTGTATTTGGTCACATCATGTGATTTATGAGATCTTAGTTCCTCAACGAGGGATCAAATTCAGGTCCATGAAATGAAAGCCTGAGTTTGAACTGCTGGGCCACCGGGGAACTCCCTGTTTTTAGTAATATATTTTATCTGCTTTTAGCTTTAGAAAAACATTGTGCTCATGCTCAGTCACTAAGTTGTGTCTGACTCCTTACAACACCTTGGGCTGTAGCCTGCCAGGCTCCTCTGTCCATGGGATTTCCTAGGTAAGAATACTGGAGTGAGTTGCCATTTCCTTTTCCAGGGATCTTCCTGACCCAGGGATTGAACCTGTGTCTCCTGTGTCTCCTGAATTGGCAGGCTGATTCTTTACCACTGAGCCATCTGGGAAGCCCTTAGGGAAACAGGATTCATTAAATAAGTGGGTATTGTTTTCATCTTGTCCATCATCTGTTCTTGCAAGAGACTGGCAGAATTTGCTTTCTTCCCAAAAGGATATGTGAATTCACTGTGAATACATCTAAGTCTGATTTCTTTGTTAAAAAGTTTATAGTTACATATTAAAACTTCTAATTGATATTGGTCTATTAAAATAATCTATTTCTTTTTTAGTAAGTTTTGGTATTCTTTTAATCTAAAGAAATTGATCCACTTAATCTAGGTTGTCAAATGTATAGGCATAGAGTTATTTGTAGAAATCCCTTATCATTTTAATATCTATATACTGTATAGTGATTAATATTTCATTTTTAAAACTGACACACATACTGTCTCTTTTGTTTCTGATCCATCTTGTTAGAGATGTACAAATTATTTTTAATTATATTTTTATTGATATTCTCTTTATTTTCTTGTTTTCAATTTTATTGATTCCGCTCCTCTTTCTTATATAATATGACCTCTTGCTTTGGATTTAATTTGTTTTGTTTCTTACAGAAGATATTTAAATTACTTATTTAAGACCATTGTTCTATTCTGACTTGAGTATCCAATACTTTTAATGTCCATATAATCACTTTCACTGAACTTCATAAATTTTGATATGCTGTATTTTAATTCATTCAGTTCAATATTTGGTAATATCCCTGAAGATTTCCTATTGACTCTTGGATTTTTCAGAAGTGTCTTTAATTTTCATGTTTGGATTTTCTAGGTACTTCCTATTATGGATTTTAAATTGCAGTCTATTTTGTGTAATTATATATTTTTTAGTTGCTGTGGCTTATATAATGGCCTAGAAAATAGTCTATTTAAATGTTTAATGTGCATGTGAGAAAATACGTACTCTGTTATTGTTGAGTAAAGGATCAATTTGATCATGTTTTTCAGGGCTTACAGATTTTCTCTCTCTATGTTCCATCATTTGATGAGAGAGGAGTGTATAACACTCCAAATACATTTTATTGTTTACATATTGTTTATTATCTGATATACAGCAGTGAATTTATTTCTTTAGAGTATAGTTGCAGATATTAAAGTATTTGCAAATATTAAAGGCTATTCTTAAATTATTACATAAACTATACAGAGTTTTTATTCAATAAACTAAGTGGATTATTATACTATATCATGCTATTGTTATTTCTGTAAATAATATAAGCATATTAAGCATCTCATTTCTGTAACATCACTTCCCTGTTTTCCATATATATATAAAGATCTAGACTCAGACATGAATATATTTTCAAGAAAAGTTGATTATAACATCAGATGTTCTTTGTAAGAGGATCTACATTGTTGAAAATCTTGCCAATTTTTTAAAACTAAAAAATCTATTTTATCCCTATTTTGTACATGGAAATAAACATATAAACCAAATTTAATACATGTTACCAGCCTACTATACAGGTATTATGGTTTACATAATCATGAGATAATTAAATTGACCTTATGATACTTTATTGCATTATGGAAACAAGCAGTAGTCAATCTCAGTTATAAGCAGAGCAGCGAACATTTACTAAATTTACCCATGTCTTTCTAACTGTATTCTCTTTCATGATTACAGTTGTCTATTACTTATACGAAGGGAAAAAACAAACAAAACAAACACAAATTAATAAAATAAAATAGGTGGCTCCTATAATTTGCTCTCTAGTATTAATGTACGAATATAATTTGTCTCCTTTTCAATTTTTGTTGTTTGCACAGTTACAACATTCCTGATTAAGTTATCCAAGTTCCAAATTACTCAATAATTGTAAGTTACATATATTTTTAGCTGATAATTATATTTTAACAAAATATTATTGGGCACTGAAAACAAAAAGGAGATAAAGTGATATTTGATATAGAGACATTCACTTAAAGTCTGAATAAATAATCTCAAAAATTAAATCAGTGAAAAATCTTGATTCTTTTGAGGAAAATAACATTTTGATTTTAGATTATTAGTGGATCTTCTACCCCTGTATTAGTCTTCAGTTCAGTTGATCAGCTGTCTCTGACTCTTTGTGACCCTGTGGACCGCAGCACACTTGGCTTCCCTGTCCATCCCGGAGCTTGCTCAAGCTCATGTCCATTGAATGGGGGATGCCATCCAACCATCTCATCCTCTGTATTNGTATCTGACTCTTTGTGACCCCGTGGACCGCAGCACACTTGGCTTCCCTGTCCATCATCAACTCCCGGAGCTTGCTCAAGCTCATGTCCATTGAATGGGGGATGCCATCCAACCATCTCATCCTCTGTATTAGCCTTAGAACCTACTTTTGTTTTGCTTACATCAAATCGATAATATTCTGGTTTCCCACAAAGAAACACCTTCACTTCATCTTAACAGCTCTTACAATCTCAAAATGATCTTTGATTTCATACTTGTTCTCCAGATTGCCTTACTCTTCTGTGACTAACAGGTTTTTTCTTTTAGGGCTTTACACTTGTGCTTCTCAGAATGCTCTATCTTAAGAAACCTTAAGGATGTTTATCTGCCTCTCAGATCTCTGTTCAGTTATCTTATCAAAGAAGCTTTCCCATACCATTTACTCTGCTCATTTTTTGTTCATACACTCTTATTATGATCTAGAATATTACATGCAAATTTTCCATTTGTCTATTTTCTGTCCTGACTTCCATTAATATTAAAATTCCATAAGGACAGAGACTGTCAGTTTTGTTTATGTCTATATCCCCAGGGCCTAGAGTTCTATGAGCAGGTCATAGGCACATAAGAAATATTATTTTTCATATTATCTGATGAGTTAATGAGGAGAATATGCCATAAACTGATGTTTATAAGATCACATTGCTATGAATTGCTAATGCATGGACATGTTGAAGTACTGTATATTTGTATCCATATATGAACCTATACAAATTGAGTTACAAAAAAAAGTAAAACAAAACTAGTGCATGGTCACTCACATCCATAATTCACAATACTTGTTCAAAACCTTCAAAATATATGAATATCATCAAAAATAGGAATTAAAAATTAAAAAATTAACTAAACTGAAAGCACACATTTATTCATGTGTTGTCTCCAACGTGTTAAAATTCCCTACAATAGTTGAGTAGTTAATAGCTTGAAAAAGAAAGTAAAAATGTTAGTCACTTAGTCACGTTTGACTCTTTGAAATCGTATGGACTGTAGCGTAGGTACTTCTTATAGGCTGGAATGTAAGTAAGGAGATGTTAAGAGAAGCACGTTAGATTCCTAGGTCGGGAAGATCCCCAGGTCGGGAAGATCCCCAGGAGAAGGAAGATACACTATATGTTATTATTATTATTATTTTTAATGTTAACTTGTCTACACTTTGTTTCCATCTCAAAAGCCCTACAGCAGATGAAAACCTGTCTCTTTGCAAACTAAGAAGAAAAAAAAAGTAAGAAAATAAACCTTAGTATCTAAGACTCAGAGAGTGTACGAGTTTCTTCAGTTTTTCCCTCCTTCTCCTCTTTCTTCCCTTCTCTTCTGCTTTCCACCCTGTCTCCTCCCTTCCAGTCTTCATTTTGCAAAAAAGATAAATGTTGCAAAGAAAATGTGGCCTTTCTGTATAGAGAGATAGATCTTCAAATTACTAGCTTGCTGTTGAGAGCTTTGAATTATCATTTTGAATGCTCTATGAGATGCTATAGAATGTACCCTGATCAACATAATACCCCGTCCCCATTCCATGATAAATCAGCAATACACTTTAGCATCTAATATTTATAGTCACTTCAACTTGTTTGCTGAGTTTTCATTTTCAGCACCCAGAAAGATGAAAGAAATTAGTTTTACTATTAATGACTTATAATTACGGACAAGCTGGGGAAGGGGTGAATTCAGAGCATGTGACCCCAAATCAATGTTATATTCAACTAGTTCCTGTTAAAAAGTGCTAATTAAAAGTTTTGTCCTTACAAGTAATCTTGAATCAGTCATTTTCTTACATCCATATATGTTAAAACATCCTTACTATAAAGGTCACAACAGAAAAATCAAACAGATAATTTTGAGGAATAATGCCTCTGACTTTTGCCCACACATTCACATAGAGAGACACTTTGAACAGCAGATTCCTTTTGAGTGAACGTCTAAAACCTATGTATGTGACTCAACCTGCAACTTTAATGTACAACACATTCATCTATGAAGGTTTCTTGGGAGATAGGTTTCAGAATGAAAATAGTTAATGTTCTGGTTTCCAAGCATCTCCCAGTAATTCATGTTGTCCAGACAGCTTTACAGAGTTCTTTCTCCTGGTTACCTTTGTGACCCCTGCTCACACAAAATAAAATGAAAATTCAAGTTTAAAATATTCCAAAAGAAAAATAACTTTTAAAAATTTTCATTTCTACATAAAAAATAATAATTTAATACAATGAATTCCTAGCAATGTTAATCAACTTCTTGAAAATCATCAGGCTAAAATAATTATTTGCCCTATATTATCATTCTGGCCTTTTTTGTGACTGAAACCCTACAAATAAATGATGTGGCATTTCCTTCATTAAAACGACCTTTTTCTTTCTTTTTTTTTTTTTTTTACCATTTCCGTGAAACATACATTAAGTTGCTTTGGAAGTCACAAGTAATAACCTTGCCCTTTAGACCTTAGCTTGCAGAGATAATGAGTTGGGGTTTGCTGAAAATTTCATCTTTGCTTTAGGTCAGGGTATTGAATGACCCACCCCAGTAAAACATACTGCTATTTTTTTATTCTAATCACAATTGGGAAGTAAAATTTCATTAGCTGACTGACTGGAGAACTCTAGATGGTTAACTTAAGTATAATTCATTAATTGGGAAGCTTTATTGCTTTTCTAGATCTTTCAAGTCAGGCAGGACAGAATAGTCAGAGAAGTTCCAGCAGTTCTTCAGTAGGAAGCTCATTTAGCCCTTAAATGCTATTTCTAGAAACTAAATACAAATTAATTGTATTCTCCAAGGTTTTCTCAAAATGTTTCTCTAAGTACGGATAGAGGTAAGAGGGATTAGATTCTCAACCTATTTATTGCTTAATTATAAATTTATCAAAATATTTATAGTCAAAACACAAATATCTTACTTTAAATACTGGGGAATATTATAAAATTTAATATCTCATTGCCATATAACCCTGTTGGTAATTCTAATGATCAGATAAATCAATGCCAATCAATACATGACTTTGGTAAAACTGAATGGATTGCTTCATCTACATGTCAGGTAATATTCACTGTTATACTGGGCAATGTAAGAAACATAAAAACAATACATGGGGCCCACATTCAAACTGAGGAGATGGGAAACAACCAATAATTATAATACTGCATTAAAGACTGTAGCAGAAATAATCAGTATATATTTACACATGTATAACTATTTATAATTGGAGAGCGCTTATAGTCTGAGATTCATCAGAGATTTGCTTTATAGTATTTTGTTTTTACTAAAAGCATTAATATTCATGCTTATTTTTGAGCATGCTTGAATTTTCAGAAGTATGCCTGATTTCCCACATTTTATACTCCAGTAACAAGCATGTTTGACTGCTTTCTTAATAGTCTCTTTCACAAACAGGTGTCTGCATACAAAGTACCAAGGTTAGTTTTGTTCAGGGAAGACATGGAGTGAGACTATCATATGCCTGTCTCCAGTCCTCTCACTTGCTAAGACACATGTGATTTGCAATAGCCATGTCCTGAGGATGAGCAATTTTACATGATTCTACAGTCTCAAACCACACCATAAAAAGACTGATCTGAGATTATCCTGAGGTCTTTCTGACTGGGCCTGGTTGTTCAAAGGTAATGCCTTTGGTCAGTTCACTTGGCTAATGACTTTTCTCTTTGGCTGCCTTCCATAATGGTAGCTCAGCAGATGGGAACACTTCTTCCTACTCAGCTGGTAGGCACTTACCTCTTTTCTTCAGGTCAGAGTGCTCTTATGGAATGTTAACTCATGTGTACCAAGCACACATCTTCTATTCTAGGAAAAGCCCTTAAATTAATTCACTGCAACAATCATTTACCCAAGGTCTCCTGGAAATGCCTGCTATCTAAGTTCTTCTTCTATCTGATTAAACCACAACACAAGCTTTTCTACCTTCTAAAGAAGTCCATCTCTTTCTCTACTTTGCCACTGGTAAACAAAAGACCATATAAGCATTCTCACTTTTGTTCCTTGAGATCACTAGTGAAAGAGTTTATCCTTGATTTCTTTATATAAAACAGGAAGTAATTCTAAGTAAAAATAACTAAAACAATTAAACAAGAACCCAAGGATATGAGTATTCTTGATCTTGAGTATATTGTCTTACCTCTGAAGCTCTACAGAGTCGGTCCAGTCTATGAAGACCCTTTTCCCTGCTTCTCTTCAGTTCAGTTCAGTCACTCAGTCGTGTCCAACTCTTTGCGACCCCATGAATTGCAGCGCGTCAGGCCTCCCTGTCCATCACCAACTCCCCGGAGTTCACTCAGATTCACATCCATCGAGTCAGTGATGCCATCCAGCCATCTAATCTTCGCTCGTCCCCTTCTCCTCCTGCCCCCAATCCCTCCCAGCATCAGAGTCTTTTCCAGTGAGTCAACTCTTCACATGAGGTGGCCAAAGTACTGGAGTTTCAGCTTTAGCATCAGTCCTTCCAAAGAAATCCCAGGGCTGATCTCCTTCAGAATGGACTGGTTGGATCTCCTTGCAGTCCAAGGGACTCTCAAGAGTCTTCTCCAACA
>SJYA01001316.1:1264153-1293347 GCA_006410615.1 Neotragus moschatus | reverse complement strand
TCTTTTAATTTCATGGCTGCAATCACCACCTGCAGTGATTTTGGAGCCCAAAAAAATAAATTCTGACACTGTTCCCACTGTTTTCCTATCTATTTCCCATGAAGTGATGGGACCAGATGCCATGATCTTCGTTTTCTGAATGTTGAGCTTTAAGCCAACTTTTTCACTCTCCTCTTTCACTTTCATCAAGAGGCTTTTTAGTTTCTCTTCACTTTCTGCCATAAAGGTGGTGTCATCTGCATATCTGAAGTTATTGATATTTCTCCCAGCAATCTTGATTCCAGCTTGTTTCTTCCAGTCCAGCGTTTCTCATGATGTATTCTGCATAGAAGTTAAATAAGCAGGGTGACAATATACAGCCTTGATGGACTCCTTTTCCTTTTTGGAACCAGTCTATTTTTCCATGTCCAGTTCTAAGTGTTTCTTCCTGACCTGCTTCTCTTAGGTTTTACTTTTTAAGCCCTTTCTTAAATATACCTTTCTCCAGATTTCTTAGATACATGAAAATATATTAGATGTTCTTGTTTTGTGATTCACATCAGTTTTACTTTTATTACTATAATTTTCAATACAGTTTGCTTATAATACTGTTTTCCTTTGTAAAACTGACTTAAGGAAATTTGTTCACCATTATAGTTACATATAGAGTCCTCAACAAATATTTTTGAATAAATAATGATTAGATCAGTAAATCTAATGATTATAGATAACACCATGTCATTCATACGGAGTTCTATCATATCCTTATCATTCATATAGAATTCTATCATATTCAAAGATAATGGAAAATATATATAGAAATCAAAAGTTAAAATTATATAATATATGCAGCTTATTCTAAAATTGTTAAGAAAAACTAATAATATGTATATAGAGAGATTACAAGTCATTTTAGCAAATTTAATTAATTAATGAAACTAGGGAAAGGATAAAGGCTGTCTCTTATACACATCTATAGTATTTTGNATATAGAAATCAAAAGTTAAAATTATATAATATATGCAGCTTATTCTAAAATTGTTAAGAAAAACTAATAATATGTATATAGAGAGATTACAAGTCATTTTAGCAAATTTAATTAATTAATGAAACTAGGGAAAGGATAAAGGAGTTTCTTTAAAATTTCTTGCAATTATTTCTGTTATTTTGAAATTGTCTTAAATAGATATATTTTAATATTTTAAAATTTAAAAATACTTTATTAAATTGTATTTATATTCTTTATCAATAATAATGTTTATTTGAATATATACACATAAATTAAACCTTTCCAACAATGAATTTGGATTACCAGAACATTCCATTCTATATACAAGCTAGATAAGAAAAAGGTGCTTCTTGAGTTCCCTGGTTGCCTAGTAGTTAGGATTCTGGACTTTAACTGTCATGGCCTGGTCTCAATCTCTGGTCTGGAAATGTTCCCACAAGCTACGATAGTACAGGAAGAAAAAAAAAAAAAAAAAGTCTGGTTCTATTTGTTTTGAAAGAATTCACGACATATTACCACAAATAAGTGACTATGGTATATCGATTATTTTGAGTGCAAAGATACTTGGGAAAACAGCAGGAAAAGACTTTCTCTGCCTTGTCTTGACTTTCTAAGGACAGATCCTGCAAAATGAACTCATTTATCATTGCTATCCTCCTTGGGAGTTTCATCAACTATAGGAGGTTGACTCTTCTCACAGAAGAGGAAACTGGAAGTCCACTTCACACTCAGACAACTTTGTCACAAACTATCATACTTCCCATCTGTTCTTCTAAGGGCCCATTCATCTTTCCTAAAAATCATTCCCTCTACCCTTATTTCCCTGGTGACTCAGACAGTAAAGCATCTGCCTACAATGCGGGAGACCCAGGTTTGATCCCTGGGTTGGGAAGATCCCCTGGAGAAGGAAATGGCAACTCACTCCAGTATTCTTGCCTGGAAAATCCCATGCATGGAGGAGCCTGATAGGCTACAGCCCATAGAGTCGCAAAGAGTTGGACACAACTGAGCGACAACCCACTCACTCACTCACTACCCTTAGTTGCTTACATCCCTCCTTCCTTTCCCCCTGTTTAAATAGTACACATGCATGTGTGCTAAGTCACTTCAGGTGTGTCTGACTCTTTGGGACCCTATGGATTGCAGGCAACCAGGCTCTTCTGTCCATGGGATTCTCCAGACAAGAATACTGGAGCAGATAGCCATTCCCTTTTCCAAGGGATATCTCTGGCCGAGGCAACTGAACCCACATCTCTTAGGTCTCCTGCAATGAATGGTGGGTTCTTTACTGCTAGGATCATGTGAGAAGCTCCTTAGATAGAATCCATTCAGTTCAATTGCTCAGTCATGTCAGATTCTTTGTGACCATGGACTGCAGCAAGCCAAGCCTCTCTGTCCATCACCAACTCCCAGAGTTAACTCAAACTCATGTTCATTGAGTCAGTGATGCCATCCAACCATCTCATCTTCTCTCATCCCATTCTTCTCCTGCTTTCAATCTTTCCCAACATCAGGATCTTTTCAAATGAGTTAGCTCTTCTCATCAAGTGGCAAAAATAATGGAGTTTCAGCTTCAATATCAGTCCTTCCAGTGAAAAGCCAGGACTGATCTCCTTTAGAATGGACTGGTTGGGTTNCTTCTCTCATCCCATTCTTCTCCTGCTTTCAATCTTTCCCAACATCAGGATCTTTTCAAATGAGTTAGCTCTTCTCATCAAGTGGCAAAAATAATGGAGTTTCAGCTTCAATATCAGTCCTTCCAGTGAAAAGCCAGGACTGATCTCCTTTAGAATGGACTGGTTGGGTTTTCTTGCAGTCCAAGGGACTCTCAAGTGTCTTCTCCAACACCACAGTTCACAAGCATCAAAAAGCCAGGACTGATCTCCTTTAGGATGGACTGGTTGGGTTTTCTTGCAGTCCAAGGGACTCTCAAGTGTCTTTTCCAACACCACAGTTCACAAGCATCAATTCTGCACTCAGCTTTCTTTACAGTCAAGCTATCATATCCATACACACTACTGGAAAACCCATAGCCTTGANGCTGACTGTAGAGAGCTTCTTCATCTTTGGCTGGGAAGAATATAATCAATCTGTGGTGTTGATCATCTGGTGATATCCATGTTTAGACTCTTCTCTTTTGTTGTTGAAAGAGGGTGTTTGCTATGACCAGTGTGTTCTCTTGGCAAAACTCTATTAGCCTTTGCCCTGCCTCATTCTGTACTCCAAGGCCAAATTTGTCTATTACTGCAGGTGTTTCTTGACTTCCTACTTTTGCATTCCAGTCCCCTATAATGAAAAGGATATTTTTGGGGAGTGTTAGATAGAATATGAGCTCTGAAATTGTACCAGTTTTGGTGTATTCACTTTTTTCCGTACAAGCTCATTCACTTAATTTTAAAAATTAAAGGGGGGGGGCAGGGTGGGTTCCAGCTTAGGGCTTCCCCAGTGGTTCAGATAGCAAAGAATCTGCCTGCAATCTAGTCTGGTTTGATCCCTGGATTTGAACTTGGGTTAGGAAGAACACCTGGAGAAGGGTATAGAAACCCCCTCTAGTATCCATACCTAGTGAAGAGGCATGAATGGACAGAANGGCAGGGTGGGTTCCAGCTTAGGGCTTCCCCAGTGGTTCAGATAGCAAAGAATCTGCCTGCAATCTAGTCTGGTTTGATCCCTGGATTTGAACTTGGGTTAGGAAGAACACCTGGAGAAGGGTATAGAAACCCCCTCTAGTATCCATATCTAGTGAAGAGGCATGAATGGACAGAGGAGCCTGTTGGGCTATAGGCCATGGGGCCACAAAGAGTCAGACACAGCTGAGCAACTAAAACACACACCCACACAAATTGGCTTGGGGTTTCCAGCTTAGATATAGGATGAACGTGAACTCATATCCTCACATGGACACACTGAGACTGTATCTACTGGTTGAATGGAAACTACACATCAAGCAAACAAGAAGAAAACCACACTGAGACAAGAAAGAGAGGCTAGGTCACAACCTCACTAGAAACTCCCTCCCTGGTACAGTGACTGCCAGCTGGTGGGAACTCGTAACCTGGAGCTTCTCTCTGAGGAGCAAAGGGTTCAAAGCTCACATTGGGCATCATAATTATTAAGACACACACTTAAGAGATGAGCCCTCAAAATATCTAACTTTAAAACACCCATAATACTGAAGCAATCCAAGAAAATTCTCTTTATGGGCTTGCACATGTGGACTCACCCACGTCGGGGCCCAGCTCAGAGGCAGGCAATTGTTCAGAGACTTAAGGTAAAGGAAGCTCACCTTCTTATACTAAAGCACTGGCCTGAGGAGCAGGCATCTAATTTAACACAGACACTTAAGAGCCTGCTGAAATATACTCTGGGTATAGGAACTGGTGGGCATCACCTTTGCTATGCTTCAGAGCACTCATAACTCCTGCAAGGGAACTTTTGCAAACATCTTGTGATCCAAATTTTATGGCTGCCACTTAGGGAACACTTTTTGATTGCCTGGCACTGAAGGCCAAAGGAATTTACATTCCTGGTTCCCTGGGATTATATTAATCTGTAATAATTGATGTCACTCAGAAAGGATCTCATTATCGATTCTGGAGGCCCCCATTTTTGGGACTGGTTTGAGGTGATACCACAGTATCACCTGGTTCTTATGGCCAGTGGGGTTTAAGTCCACAGGACTGTAACCAACAGAGAAAGTTTTTAAATAGCTACCATCTTCAGGGCACAACAAGAGGCAACAGAGCCAGAAGCTCAGTCTTTCCATGAAGTAGCCTATTAGCTAATCATCATAACTGTGATCTGATGAGCAGCTTCTAATTAAATGTGTATTTAAGAACTGAGTGTAATCCTCTCCAGACACCTTGAAAGCGTGGGCATTATTTTTGTGCTCAACCTCCACAATGCTCCAGAGTATCAATGAATCCTGCAGGGAAGTTTTGCAGTCTTCTTTTTTTTTAATGTCTAAGCCCTGGTTCCTACAACTGTATTTCAAAGGACACCCCTTGATCTGAATTTGATGGCTGAGGGCTTACATTCCTGGATCTCATGGGACTGCAACAATCAGAGAAAAAGTTCTTCATAGGCTACCAACCCCAGGACTCTATACAGAAAGCAGCCTGAGGCACCTCCCCACAGCCCTACTCAGTCTTTCTGTGAAAAGGGCCTTTTGCTTGTCCCAGAGCCTCAGCCTTAGGGACAAGTTTCAGGTTTGGCACATATTTAGTGGTCTAAGGAGCTTCTCTCAAGGAAAATAAGTTATGGACACCATTTTCTGCTCTCCCTCTCTTCATTTCATATTGCTGGTATCAGCCAGAAGTACTTAAATTCATCAGGAGTCCTAATTTTTGTGACTAACCACCAGATCACCTCTGGTGGACAGTAGGAAATCATAGTGAAACAGAAAATATCAACAGACCAAATAACAGTAAGGTCATAGAATCAGTAACCAAAATTCTGACAATAATCAAAAGTCCAGGATCACACAGCTACACTACTGCATTCTGCCAAACATTAAAGTACAAATGAATAACGATCCTTCTAAAACTCTTCTCAGAAAAGAAGAGGAGAGAAACCTTCCAAAATCATCTTAGGAGGCCAGCATTAGCCTGATAACAAACCCAGACAAGAATGCCACAAGAAAAGAAACGTACAGGCCAATATTTCTGATGAACATAGACACAAAAGTTCTCAACAAAATGTTAACAAATCAAATTTAGCAATACATGTACAGGATCATACATCATAATCAAGTGGGATTATTCCAAAGATGCAAAGAAATTTGAAATCCACAAATCTGTCAGTGTGATACACCATATTAATGAAATGAAAAATAAAAACTGTATGACTTTCTCGACATATCAGGGAAAGCATTTTACAAAATACAACATACAGTTATGATAAAAAAAACTCTCAACAAATCAGATGTAAAGAAATATAACCCAGCATAAAAAAGATCATCTACAATGACCCCACAGCTAAAATCATACTCAATAGTGAAAAGCTGAAAGGTTCTCCCCTAAGATCAGGAAAAAGAGAAAGATGCCCACTCTCACTCCTTTAATTCAACACAGTATAAGATGTCTTGGTCAAAGCAATTAGGTGATAAGTTCTTTGACAGAGATTTTGGTCCTACTTTAAAAAAAAAAAATCTGACAACAAAAGCAAAAACACCAAATGCAAATATTTTTTTTAAAGGGAGATGAGCTCAAACTAAAAATCTTCTGCACAACAAAGAAGACCATTAACAAAATGAAACTGCAACCTACTGTATGAATAAAAACATTTTCAAATAATATATCTGATAAGGGACTAATATTCAAAACATATTAAAAAAACCTCATAATTCAACAGTGGAAAAAATCCATTAAAAACAAGCAGAAGATCTGAATAAACTTTTTTAAAGGATACAGATGGTCAACAGGTACAGAAAAAGATGCTCTAAATCATTAATCATCAGGGAAATGCAAATCAAAATCACAGTGAGGTATTACTCATTCCTGTTAAGATGACTATTTATCTAAAAGACAAGAAATAACAAATGCTCATGAGGACTTGGAGAAAAAGGAATCCTTGTGCACTTCAAGTGGGAATGTAAACTGGTGCAGCCACATGGAAAACCATATGGAAGTTCCTCAAAATATTAAAAGTAGAACTACCACATGATCTAACAATTCCACTCCTGGGTACTTATCCAATAAAAATGAAAACACTAACTAAAAAAGATATATACACCCCCATATTCACTGAAACGGTATTTACAATATCCAAGATATGTCAGCAACATAACTGTTCATTGATGGATGAATGAATAAAGAAAGTGGTATATACATATATATGTATACACACAAAGACACACACATACATGCACCACAATGGAATATTATTGAGTCATAAAAAAGAATGAAATTCTGCCATTTGTAACAACATGGATGGACCTCAAGGACATTATGCCAAGTGAAATAAGTCAAATTAAGAAAGAAAAATACTATATAATCATTCATATATGCAAAATCTAAAAGAAAATAATAATTTAAAAAAAGCTCAAAGATACAGGGAACAAATTGGTGATTACCTATGGTGGGAAGGAGGAGGTTGTGATGCGGGAGAAATGGAAGATAAACTGCTTTTATTTTCTTTTTTAGTTTAAATAGACTGAGTATTTTTTCAATTTATAAATTTGTATACTTTATCTCCAGTCAGTCTACCTATTGTCAGTTTATTTCATAGACCCATAGAATCTGAGATTATAAAAGAAAAAAAATTTTCTCCCTACAGTGTCATTAGATATACAACTAAAAAGTATTCAAACTATAAAAGCAAAAATGTTAACAAAACAATACATAAATATATTATCATGAATATATTTACCAAGTCTTTATGGAACTTGTAGTGAAGTGATCATTCAAATATTGACAATTATTAGTTATGTAATCATGGGCAAAGTGCTTGACTTCTCTACCAAGTAAATACATTTCTTAAATACTTTGCACATAAGTCTAGGAAATATTTTCTACTTTTCTCCTCCATAACCCATAGATTCTCAGGAAAAGCAATACCCACTTAATGCTGAGAAGCATTTCATAAACTACAGTTATTTTTATCTAATATGGTCTAATTGGAAACAAAGATAAATCCAAGTAAAAACCACTTCTACTTAAAAGAAAAGGAAATCCCAATCGAGTCAATCAAAAAACCCAATACACACATACATACAAATTAAAACACTATAGAATCTACATTGTCTGAGAGTTATTCAAATATATTAAATCATTTTAAGTGGATAAAAGCAAAGTGTAAATATAGAGCTAGTGATCTGTAGTGATCTGACCCTCTTTCCTGAAACATAAAATATTCTGTATACTTTTATTTTCTCTTTTTACTAGTGAATTTTATTCACCTTAGTTTAAATATGCTCCTTTATCAGTATGAAATATAAATGCTTTTTTAAAAAGATGAGCTGATTACTTGAATTTGAGAATTATTTTTTCACTTTTTAGAATTATAAGATCAAATGTGTAAATAAACAAAATAAATCTTTTGGGCAAGAATATTTTTGTTTTACAAAAGTTTAAAAAACAGATTGGATATTTGGTGGTTAAAACAGTGTTTTATCCTTTATCCTCAAAATTATAGTAATGTGCAAATGCCATACTTATTATGAATCTGTGTTAGAAATTAACTTGTCAGGATAGACCTTGCTGTTACCTTTAAGTGTTATTTGTTTTTTGACACATATTTATGATTCTGTTATAAAATTATATAGCTATTAAATTTAATTTTAATTCCATGGGTTTTGTAGACTTCTCAAAACATAAGAATTTGAACTCTGGCAATATCTATGGTCTAATTATAAAGATTTAGGGTATAAATTTTCTACTTCTATTGTCTATTGAATACATATTGGCAAGCTTTGTGTCATATTTATATAACCTATTTAAACATCAAACTTTTTTTTTTAAGTTTTTTAAAGCCAAATTTTATTCACTACTTATGATATACCAGGTTATATTCTAAAAGTATATATTGAAGAAAAATTTTAAATGGGTTCTTTTATATAAGATTATATTTTTATCCTCAATTTATAAATGAAGAAGTCCAGCACAGTTCAGAGAAATCCAATAGAACATGGTTTTTGAGCCCAAGAAAACTAGCTTTAGCATCCATTTTCTTGAGCCATTTGCTATATGCTAGTTGCTGTTCAATGTATTAAGAATATATGGTGTCATGGCTGAGTTGTACTTCCCCCAGATTCTAAAGTCCTAACTTCCAGTACTCAGAATTATAATTATATCTGAAGACGGAGGCAGCCTTCAAGGAGATTAGTTAAAATGAGGCCATTATGGGTAGGCCCTAACCCAGTGTGACTGGAGTTACTATAAAAAGAAACTAAGACACAGACAAGACAGACCATATGAGAACACAGCAAGAAGGCAGCCAACTGTAAGCCAAGGTGGAAAGCCTCAGAAACAGCTGAGCTTAATCACACATTGGTATTGGGTTACTGGTCTCCAGAATTGTGAAAAAATTGATTTTTGTTGTTTAAGCCATTCAATCCATAATATTTCATTATGGCAGAAGTAGAAAACTATAGTATACAGTCACAATCTTAACTGATAAAAAGTTCATATTAACAACAATATCCCCCACATCTTCATTGCAACAGACCATAACAACCAGGGGCATTTTACCTTTTAAGATGTTTGTAAAAAGTATTATGACCTAAAAGTCTCATCTTATCTACTAGAAATAATGAATAAACCACATAACTAGAAGTGTGAAAAGTGAGATGAGGAATGTAAAACTTTTAGCATATAGCAAATCAGGTAGCAAGCANAGGCAGCCAACTGTAAGCCAAGGTGGAAAGCCTCAGAAACAGCTGAGCTTAATCACACATTGGTATTGGGCTACTGGTCTCCAGAATTGTGAAAAAATTGATTTTTGTTGTTTAAGCCATCCAATCCATAATATTTCATTATGGCAGAAGTAGAAAACTATAGTATACAGTCACAAGCTTAACTGATAAAAAGTTTATATTAACAACAATATCCCCCACATCTTCATTGCAACAGACCATGACAACCAGGGGCATTTTACTTTTTAAGATGTTTGTAAAAAGTATTATGACCTAAAAGTCTCATCTTATCTACTAGAAATAATGAAGAAACCACACAACTAGAAGTGTGAAAAGTGAGATGAGGAATGTAAAACTTTTAGCATATAGCAAATCNTATATTAACAACAATATCCCCCACATCTTCATTGCAACAGACCATGACAACCAGGGGCATTTTACTTTTTAAGATGTTTGTAAAAAGTATTATGACCTAAAAGTCTCATCTTATCTACTAGAAATAATGAAGAAACCACACAACTAGAAGTGTGAAAAGTGAGATGAGGAATGTAAAACTTTTAGCATATAGCAAATCAGGTAGCAAGCACACAGTATATGATGTTGCTTTTCAAATCACTAATTATAAAATAAGCTATTTCACACCATCAGAATAAATTATTTCCTAATCAGATTTAATTCTAAATAGAAATTCAGAAATAAATTCATATGGGTCTAACTTCTATTTTTACTGTTCAAGTTTGCTTTTGTTTCTAGTATTTTCCATGATTTTTCTACTTTTTAAACTTTTTTCTAAGTGAAGTTGAAAAAACAATAAGCATTAGGAAGAATATTATCAAGAAATGTGACTAGACTCCACATAACTGATAACTAATTGAGAAATGAATGATATTAATGGATTAGTAGACAGCATAGGTCTTTATTCTCAACAAATTAAAAATCATAAAAGAACTAGCAATGATTTCCCTCCAAAAAACAGTATCATCCATATATGATGCAAATAAAAATGCCTACAGATATTGCATAGTTGATGCTAAGTAAAAAAAGTTGAACTATCTGATGTATATCCAAGGAACACTCCCATTTTAGTGGTTTGGTAATTGTTAACACTCAACAATTAGAGTAGAAGGTATAATCCTAGGATACCATTTGGCTTTGCAATGCATACTATTCATATAGTCACGATGATTAAAAAACTCCTTTATTGTTATTTGTTAGAATCAACTGGTAGACAAAATATAGAAGACTAAAATATAGATTTTAAAGGGATTAATCAATGCTAAAAAGACAAAATGAGTTTATCTTTTAAAGTATACATTTGATATAGATAAAAGGTCTAGATTATTGAAGTTGAAGTTATAGGGAATAGTACACAATACACTCATCTTCATAGTAAGAAGTCATGAAATGCTGTTTAATTAAAGGAAGAAGATAAAGATCTTTCTTTTTCTTTCTTTTCTTTTTAAAAGAACTTCATATATATCATATTTACAGAATTAAGTTCATATCACATTATCAGCATCATTATGTCCAAAGCCCTCCTTGAATTTGTTTTATTTTTCTTTGTCCTCATCCTTTTTCAGTTACAATCCTCTTTTATTTCAATCCTACCTCTATAATATTGAGTACATAGTTTTCCAATCCATTCCATTGCCAATATGCTTATTTAGTTGTAAATATGTCCTAGGAAATATACAGTGTTTTGTGACATAGATATGTACATGTGTGCTATTTAGTGTGCTAAATCTTTCATTATATGCTCATACTGCATTTAATTTCTCATTTTTCATAGCAAGGGATGCCTAGGTTATCTGTAATTCTTTGCTACAAGAACTGAAATCATTTTAAACATTCATCTTATGTACCCTTGGAGAGTTTCTTTATAACCTATATGTGGAAGAAACTTTCACAAAACATTCCTTCTTTTGTCAAAGATAAGGTGTCCATAGGTGTGTAGATTTATCTGGGCTTTCTATTTTGTTCCATTGATCTNCTGCTGGGAGGGTTTGAGGGCAGGAGGAGAAGGGGACGACAGAGGATGAGATGGCTGGATGGCATCACTGACTCGATGGGCGTGAGTCTGAGTGAACTCTGGGAGTTGGTGATGGACAGGGAGGCCTGGTGTGCTGCAATTCACAGGGTCGCAAAGAGTAGGACACGACTGAGCGACTGAACTCAACTTAACTCAAGTGACAACTACACACAAGGCAAATGAGAAGAAAATCACACTGAAACAGGAGAGGCTTAGACTCAATTTGCCATAAAACCCACCCCTTGCAATAACGACCCACAATCACAAGGGAACTTAGAATCTAGATCTTCTTCCTGAACCCTACAGGTGGTATCCCAACTTTACAAGATCTTCACTGAAAGACAAGATGCATATATTTCTGTCTGGCATCCTAATTTTTGTGACTATTTCTAGGAACCCTCTTGTATTTTTAATTAACATAAAGTTTCCCAAATTTATCTACTAGAGTAAAATATTGATATTATTGTTAATGTACTTATCTGATTCCCCATTACCCTGATAAGGAGGGTTTCAATCCCTTTTAAGGTGTGCTGCACATGCCATCTGCTACATGTAATCAATCCAACTTGGACCTGCTTCTGCTCTTTGCTTCTCTGACGTCAGCTTGTCTCCTCCGGTTAACTTGTCAAAGGCTCTCATTGCAACATGCCACCCAGGCCACTATTTCACAATATTTCATCCTGTTTGCAGATGTTTTCTACTTTGGTGGTGGGTCATTTTGCTCCTCTGAACTAGCAAAACAACCACCTGTACCTGCCACATCTTGATATCATCCAAGATATATCTGGTCAGTTTCTAAACGGAATGCTCCAGGAGTAAATATTCTCAAACACCAAGGTATAAGGGCTGCTCAGCCAAATGGTNTTTTCTACTTTGGTGGTGGGTCATTTTGCTCCTCTGAACTAGCAAAACAACCACCTGTACCTGCCACATCTTGATATCATCCAAGATATATCTGGTCAGTTTCTAAACGGAATGCTCCAGGAGTAAATATTCTCAAACACCAAGGTATAAGGGCTGCTCAGCCAAATGGTGGTGAACAAGATGAAGAGAGAAAGGCCCTTTTCCCCTACTGTGCTGTTAACACAGCATCTTTGTGATTAGGATTTTTGTCTATTGTGAATAAAGCTGATATGAATATTCACATAAAAATCTATATAGAAATACCTTTCCACTTCACTTGGGAAAATTCTTAGGAGTGTAGCAGTGCTGTCATAAGGCACATAGGTATTTAATATTTTAGGAAACTTCTAAAATTTTATGGCTATTCCACTTCTACATTTTGAAAAGTTATATATGTTGTTCACACCCATCCCAACACTTGGTATTATTAATATTACTTATTTAAGCCACTTTAATGAATAGATAGTGATATCTCATTATGAGTTATATTTCTGACTTTTATTAAGTATATTTTCATGAGTCTATTTGCCAAAAATTTTCTATTTTGAAACCCTTTTATCCATTGTAATTGGCTTACTTGCTCTCATTATTAAGTTATAAATCTTTATTATTGCTCAACCATATATTTATTCAAATTATGCTTTGGCACTATGGTGAATCACTTTCTAATTACTTATTGTGGCATATATTTTCCCATTTATATGGGTTGCTTTTTCATTATTTTAAGGTGTCTTTTGAAAAGCTAACTCTCTTAATTTTCATGAAGTTGAATTTTTCATTTTTTCTTCGTGGTTCATGCCTTTTATGTTCTATCTAAGGAAACAATAGCTAACAGAAATTTTCAAAGATTTTTCCTGCTGGAAGTTTTATATTTTTACCGCTATAATTGTGAGGCATTTCAAGAGAACTTTTGTGTTTTATATATGATATGGTTTAATGTTTTCTTTTTCTTCAGTGCTATCCAGTGGTTCCAACACTATTTGTTACAGATTTTTTTTTTTTCAGCCATTGAATTACTTTAGGACCATTGACAAATATCAACTGATCATTTATGCACAGATTTTCTTCTGGATTCACTATTCTGTTCTGTTAACCATTTGATATGTCTATTATTTCATCAAGGCCATGCTGTCTTGATTCTTGTAGCTTCATTTGTTGTTGTTCAGTTGCTAAGTCATGTCTACTCTTTGCCACACCACAAACTGCACCATGCCAGGCTTCCCTGTCTTTCACTGTTTCAAGGGTTTGCTCAAACTCATACTCATTGAGTCAGTGACACCGTCCAGCCACCTAATCCTCTGTCACACCCTTCTCCTCTTGCCTTCATTCTTTCCCAGCATCAGGGTCTTTTCCAATAAGTCAGCTCTTTGTATCAGGTGACCATAGTGTTGGAGCTTCATAGCAAGTCTTAAAGTCAGGTAAGGTATGTCTTCTTTGTTCTTTTTAAAAGTGACTTTGGTTCTTCTGAAATGTTTGCATTTTCATCAATTTTCATATCAACGTATTAATTACTACCAAAAATGCTAAGGTTTTGATTGAGATTGGGTTAGTTCTATGGATGGATTTAAAGAAAATTAACATGTTAACAATGCTAACTCCTCCAATCTGTGAACACAGTGAATATCTCTATTTAGGTCTTCTTTACTTTCTATCAGTAATATGTTATAGTTTTTAAAGTGTATAGCTTTGCTTATATTTTATTAAATCGATTACTTGTTACATTATATTTTGGCATTATTTTAAACAGAATATTTAATTTTCCAGTTGTTTTTCTTTGTTATATAACAATGAAAAAGTTTTATACATTAACCTTGTACCACTTTGATAAATTAACCCATTACTTTTAGTAGTTATTTTGTTAGGTCCTTGAGGATTTCCTATGTAAACAATCATGTTTTACTGAAATATGAACTTTTTTTTTTGTCAGCCATTATGCCTTTTTGATACTCATTTCATTATTGTAATAGCTAGGACCTCCAATATTAAAGTTAAATGGTAACAGAGAGGGCAGACATTCTTGCTTTATTCCTAATCCTAGGGAAAAAATACCAAATATTCACCCTTATTTATGAGGTTAGCTGCAGATTTCCTATAAATGGCCCTTAGAAGTTTGTGGAAGTTCTCTTTCTGCATGTGGCTTAAAGTCTTAAAAATGACTTGGTGCTGAATTTTGTCAAATATACTTCTGCATCTATTGAAATGGTTGTTTTTTTCCTTCTTTATATTGTGAATATGGTGAATTACACCGATTGATTTTAAATGTCAAATTAATCTTACATTATTGAGGTGAGTCCAACTTAGTAGTGATGTACTGGACTTTATACATGTTACTGGATTTGATTTTGCTAATATTTTATTGAGGATTTTTGTGTGTATCCTTATAAAAAGTATTGGTCTATAACATTTACTTCTTGAAATGCATTTGTTGAGCTTTGATATTAGGTTGATAGTGACCTCATAAAATACGTTGGAAATTATTTCTTCCTATTCTATTTTCCTGAAAGAGTTTGAATAGAATTGGCATTTATTTCCTTAAATGTTAGAGAGGATTCATTATGAAAGCCATCTGGGACCGGACTATTCTTTGTTGGAACATTTTATACTACTTTCATGCTTTCTAAAATTGATGAACTTACAATGATCTCTCATATTAATATATATATATGCACATATTTAAATCAAAGAACATTTTTAACTATGAACAACTTTGTCTTTTTAATTATGAGACATTTGCTGAAGGAAATTTGCTTTTCCTTCCAAGAACATAAAATATTCTCAAAGGCAGGGTCAGTGGCATATTTGTATTTATTCTCTAGTGCTTAACAAAGTGTTCTATGCAATAGTATTTAGTGTTTATTTAAATGAATGATAAATGAATTAATGAAAAGATTAGTGATAAGACCCATGCTTTAATCTATTTAATCCTCTTTAGGTTATGGTTTTCTCATCCATAACATGAATGATTCTGTATGGATAGTATTTAAGTTCCAGTCAGTTTGAAACCCCCTGAAATATATTTACGTCTTACTAGTTTGAATATAAGAAAAGGAGAATACAACAGCAATTACTTTTTAATTCAACTCCCAAGACTTCCCTGTGCACAGATTTCAGTTTTTCCCTCATTTTTTATCTCTTCAAGTAATTCTTAGTATTGATATCTGCAATTGTGTCTCTAGAATATTCTGAATCTGTGGTTATTTTCTATTTTGTGTTTTAATCACAAAGTTTAAATATAAAGGTACTAAGAGAACATCTAATCAAACCTAATCACTGAGCAAAACAATTAATTGAGTCTCAGAGAAAATAAGTGTTTTCTACCTCTGTAAGTAACCTCTTGCTAAATGCAGGAGGCAATAGAATAGAAAGGCTACTAAAGGAGACAGTACTACTAAGGTATTTGAAGTTTCATTACCCTCTTCACCCCTCATGCTCACTGATCTGTCAGAACAGAAACATTAAGACCAAAAAAGCTTTATAAAGTCACTGTTTGTGGCAGTCTTGAGGGCATAAATTTGTCAATCTATGTAAAACATTTAAAACCAGTTATAGTTTCTCCCATCCCAGCACTAGTTTTTCCACAATAAGATCAAACAGTATATTTTATAATTGTCTCTTCTTTAGAATATTATTTTTTCAGTGCCAATCTCAGGGTATCAAAGACCCCATATTTCTTTTACAGCTAATTCCCACAGTGAAGTTGCAGTTATATAGTGCTGTGAGTTTATACATGTGTGTATGTATACACTCATGCGTAGAAGTATAGTTTTTAGTGTAAAAACTGTTTCATTTCCCCAGCACAAATAATAACTCCTTTCCTTGAGCCATAGATTTTTATAGTTAATACATCTATTTATCTTTTGTTTCTCTCATTTCTCTAAGAGGAAGCACATAGATATGTACACTTCGTTAAAGCTAACCTGAGCCCCTGCCTTCAACTTTAAATCACTTTCTAAACAACCCTTCAACATTAAATCATTTTCTAAAACAAACTGATTTTACTTAAATCCCTCCATGATTAACTGAATAATCATTTTTAGGGTTCATTCATAAACTAGGGAAAGTTTCTATATCGGTTGTCCAGGAACTACGATATTAGGAAACTGCATCTTGAGATTCCACAGATAGGAATAATTGGATAGGCAGCTGTTTCTGGGAAACGGGAAAGCACAACAGAGGAACACTGCTAACACTGGTGGCAGATAATTAAATTGTTCAATTTACGTTCATCTAGAATGTTGCCTGTCTTTAATATCATCTGACAGTGCTTTTAGTTGTGTCACGTGCTAATCGAGAGTGGTCGGTGAAAAATAAAAGCTGACAAAACATCTTCCTAGTTTAATAAGCACTATTGTGTGTAAGCAGAATGAAAACAGAAGCGTAGAGGAAAATGAAAGGAGACATTTGGTCTTTCATGTTATATATATGTTTTTACCTTAGGAAGGAAATAAAAACAGAATGAGACTAGCTTCTTGTTTTTGTGGTTAAGATATTTTTCTTAATATTCTAATTTTAAAAGTTATTTATGATGTTCACAGGACTTCTATTTCTAAGAAATGTTCTAAGAGTGTGAGTTTTCCTTTTTGCCCTGCCTCTGTGTCAGATTATAGCTAAAAGAGAGAAGAGATGGAAAAAGAAGAGATGAATTTTGAAGAACAGAAACAAGAGAGTCAAATACATAAATTACTATGCACTCATTAATATCATAAAATTAAGAATTATTTTCACACTTTGAAATATTTAACCATGCTTTAGTATTCAAACTCAACTGTCCTTGAGTTTAAACTGGGTTTAAATAGGTCCCTTGGAAAGTTATGGTAATGCTTTAAGTCAGTAGCATATTAAGTATATTATGGTAATGTTCCACATTGATAGAGAGGCACCAACTTGCCTACAGGCATGCAGATGGTGAGTGGAGCCTAGTTTTGTCTCAGGTAGTCTTGCTCCAAGTCTGTGCCCCCATGATAACAATATGCTGCCTCTCACATTGCAGAAATATTTAACATTACAACTCTGGTTACGCTGCCATTAATTCCTTTCACATGAACTTATCTTGAGTTCTGCATGTGTTTGTGGCTCTAAACTTGTCATTTCTGTATTTTAATATATACCTTTGGGAACTCTGAAGAAATAAAAAAAAAAAAATAAGAAATTCAGATTTTTAGCCATCTTGCTGCTCCCTAATCATCTATAGTAGGGGAGAGGGATGTTGCTAAACATTAATCAATTGATTCCATCTTATTAATTATCAAATTTAAAACTGCACCTTAAAAACAACACTCAAAACATATTTTCCATATTGAGTAAATGCATCCTCTATTTAGAAAATTACCAGAGTGAAATATGTACACAAAATTAATACTGTCAAAATTAATATAGTTCTTTGAACATGGAGGCTTGGTGATAGTAGTTCATTAGGAAAATAATGCAATTATTTGTAGTAGCATTAAGATGGATATTAAAAAATTTTTTTTCTATTCCTGTGAAAAATATCTCCTGGAACTTTAATTATGAAAGTAGATAAATTCTATTCTAATATAATTTAGAGATATAGCCCCTTGAATAATATATCCATTGATGTTCCATGGCAGAAAAAAATTAACACATAAATCAGTATTGAAAGAAGAGAACACTATTCCCTAAAGAAATAACACCAAGAGAATATATATTTGAAATCTTTCTATAAGTGATTAAATTGCCTCTTTGGAATTTTTTTGAGAAATAATAAAAAAATAGTCAAGGAATGACTTAAAAGGATAAATAACATTGTATGGAAAGTTATTCATAAACAGCAAGTTTTTTAATAATATATTCATAGCTTCCATATTTCTTTTATACATGAGATAATGTGTGTAAAATGTGTCATACCTAGTTGAGACTCAATCAAATTAGCTTTAGCAGTTGATTGTTTCATCATTTTTAGAGTCCTCTACTGTTTTTATTTAAAATAACAAGTTTTTAAAATCACTGCTTATTTTGCCTCCTGGANGTATTAATTACTACCAAAAATGCTAAGATTTTGATTGAGATTGGGTTAGTTCTATGGATGGATTTAAAGAAAATTAACACGTTAACAATGCTAACTCCTCCAATCCATGAACACAGTGAATATCTCTATTTAGGTCTTCTTTACTTTCTATCAGTAATATGTTATAGTTTTTAAAGTGTATAGCTTTGCTTATATTTTATTAAATTGATTACTTGTTACAATATATTTTGGCATTATTTTAAACAGAATATTTAATTTTCCAGTTGTTTTTCTTTGTTATATAACAATGAAAAAGTTTTATACATTAACCTTGTACCACTTTGATAAATTAACCCATTACTTTTAGTAGTTATTTTGTTAGGTCCTTGAGGATTTCCTATGTAAACAATCATGTTTTACTGAAATATGAACTTTTTTTTTTGTCAGCCATTATGCCTTTTTGATACTCATTTCATTATTGTAATAGCTAGGACCTCCAATATTAAAGTTAAATGGTAACAGAGAGGGCAGACATTCTTGCTTTATTCCTAATCCTAGGGAAAAAATACCAAATATTCACCCTTATTTATGAGGTTAGCTGCAGATTTCCTATAAATGGCCCTTAGAAGTTTGTGGAAGTTCTCTTTCTGCATGTNTCATTTCATTATTGTAATAGCTAGGACCTCCAATATTAAAGTTAAATGGTAACAAAGAGGGCAGACATTCTTGCTTTATTCCTAATCCTAGGGAAAAAATACCAAATATTCACCCTTATTTATGAGGTTAGCTGCAGATTTCCTATAAATGGCCCTTAGAAGTTTGTGGAAGTTCTCTTTCTGCATGTGGCTTAAAGTCTTAAAAATGACTTGGTGCTGAATTTTGTCAAATATACTTCTGCATCTATTGAAATGGTTGTTTTTTTCCTTCTTTATATTGTGAATATGGTGAATTACACCGATTGATTTTAAATGTCAAATTAATCTTACATTATTGAGGTGAGTCCAACTTAGTAGTGATGTACTGGACTTTATACATGTTACTGGATTTGATTTTGCTAATATTTTATTGAGGATTTTTGTGTGTATCCTTATAAAAAGTATTGGTCTATAACATTTACTTCTTGAAATGCATTTGTTGAGCTTTGATATTAGGTTGATAGTGACCTCATAAAATACGTTGGAAATTATTTCTTCCTATTCTATTTTCCTGAAAGAGTTTGAATAGAATTGGCATTTATTTCCTTAAATGTTAGAGAGGNTTTGATTTTGCTAATATTTTATTGAGGATTTTTGTGTGTATCCTTATAAAAAGTATTGGTCTATAACATTTTACTTCTTGAAATGCATTTGTTGAGCTTTGATATTAGGTTGATAGTGACCTCATAAAATACATTGGAAATTATTTTTTCCTATTCTATTTTCCTGAAAGAGTTTGAATAGAATTGGCATTTATTTCCTTAAATGTTAGAGAGGATTCATTATGAAAGCCATCTGGGACCGGACTATTCTTTGTTGGAACATTTTATACTACTTTCATGCTTTCTAAAATTGATGAACTTACAATGATCTCTCATATTAATATATATATATGCACATATTTAAATCAAAGAACATTTTTAACTATGAACAACTTTGTCTTTTTAATTATGAGACATTTGCTGAAGGAAATTTGCTTTTCCTTCCAAGAACATAAAATATTCTCAAAGGCAGGGTCAGTGGCATATTTGTATTTATTCTCTAGTGCTTAACAAAGTGTTCTATGCAATAGTATTTAGTGTTTATTTAAATGAATGATAAATGAATTAATGAAAAGATTAGTGATAAGACCCATGCTTTAATCTATTTAATCCTCTTTAGGTTATGGTTTTCTCATCCATAACATGAATGATTCTGTATGGATAGTATTTAAGTTCCAGTCAGTTTGAAACCCCCTGAAATATATTTACGTCTTACTAGTTTGAATATAAGAAAAGGAGAATACAACAGCAATTACTTTTTAATTCATACTCCCAAGACTTCCTTGTGCACAGATTTCAGTTTTTCCCTCATTTTTTATCTCTTCAAGTAATTCTTAGTATTGATATCTGCAATTGTGTCTCTAGAATATTCTGAATCTGTGGTTATTTTCTATTTTGTGTTTTAATCACAAAGTTTAAATATAAAGGTACTAAGAGAACATCTAATCAAACCTAATCACTGAGCAAAACAATTAATTGAGTCTCAGAGAAAATAAGTGTTTTCTACCTCTGTAAGTAACCTCTTGCTAAATGCAGGAGGCAATAGAATAGAAAGGCTACTAAAGGAGACAGTACTACTAAGGTATTTGAAGTTTCATTACCCTCTTCACCCCTCATGCTCACTGATCTGTCAGAACAGAAACATTAAGACCAAAGAAGCTTTATAAAGTCACTGTTTGTGGCAGTCTTGAGGGCATAAATTTGTCAATCTATGTAAAACATTTAAAACCAGTTATAGTTTCTCCCATCCCAGCACTAGTTTTTCCACAATAAGATCAAACAGTATATTTTATAATTGTCTCTTCTTAGAATATTATTTTTTCAGTGCCAATCTCAGGGTATCAAAGACCCCATTTTTTTTACAGCTAATTCCCACAGTGAAGTTGCAGTTATATAGTGCTGTGAGTTTATACATGTGTGTATGTATACACTCATGCGTAGAAGTATAGTTTTTAGTGTAAAAACTGTTTCACTTCCCCAGCACAAATAATAACTCCTTTCCTTGAGCCATAGATTTTTATAGTTAATACATCTATTTATCTTTTGTTTCTCTCATTTCTCTAAGAGGAAGCACATAGATATGTACACTTCGTTAAAGCTAACCTGAGCCCCTGCCTTCAACATTAAATCACTTTCTAAACAACCCTTCAACATTAAATCATTTTCTAAAACAAACTGATTTTACTTAAATCCCTCCATGATTAACTGAATAATCATTTTTAGGGTTCATTCATAAACTAGGGAAAGTTTCTATATCGGTTGTCCAGGAACTACGATATTAGGAAACTGCATCTTGAGATTCCACAGATAGGAATAATTGGATAGGCAGCTGTTTCTGGGAAACGGGAAAGCACAACAGAGGAACACTGCTAACACTGGTGGCAGATAATTAAATTGTTCAATTTACGTTCATCTAGAATGTTGCCTGTCTTTAATATCATCTGACAGTGCTTTTAGTTGTGTCACGTGCTAATCGAGAGTGGTCGGTGAAAAATAAAAGCTGACAAAACATCTTCCTAGTTTAATAAGCACTATTGTGTGTAAGCAGAATGAAAACAGAAGCGTAGAGGAAAATGAAAGGAGACATTTGGTCTTTCATGTTATATATATGTTTTTACCTTAGGAAGGAAATAAAAACAGAATGAGACTAGCTTCTTGTTTTTGTGGTTAAGATATTTTTCTTAATATTCTAATTTTAAAAGTTATTTATGATGTTCACAGGACTTCTATTTCTAAGAAATGTTCTAAGAGTGTGAGTTTTCCTTTTTGCCCTGCCTCTGTGTCAGATTATAGCTAAAAGAGAGAAGAGATGGAAAAAGAAGAGATGAATTTTGAAGAACAGAAACAAGAGAGTCAAATACATAAATTACTATGCACTCATTAATATCATAAAATTAAGAATTATTTTCACACTTTGAAATATTTAACCATGCTTTAGTATTCAAACTCAACTGTCCTTGAGTTTAAACTGGGTTTAAATAGGTCCCTTGGAAAGTTATGGTAATGCTTTAAGTCAGTAGCATATTAAGTATATTATGGTAATGTTCCACATTGATAGAGAGGCACCAACTTGCCTACAGGCATGCAGATGGTGAGTGGAGCCTAGTTTTGTCTCAGGTAGTCTTGCTCCAAGTCTGTGCCCCCATGATAACAATATGCTGCCTCTCACATTGCAGAAATATTTAACATTACAACTCTGGTTACGCTGCCATTAATTCTTTTCACATGAACTTATCTTGAGTTCTGCATGTGTTTGTGGCTCTGAACTTGTCATTTCTGTATTTTAATATATATCTTTGGGAACTCTGAAGAAATAAAAAAAAAAATAAGAAATTCAGATTTTTAGCCATCTTGCTGCTCCCTAATCATCTATAGTAGGGGAGAGGGATGTTGCTAAACATTAATCAATTGATTCCATCTTATTAATTATCAAATTTAAAACTGCACCTTAAAAACAACACTCAAAACATATTTTCCATATTGAGTAAATGCATCCTCTATTTAGAAAATTACCAGAGTGAAATATGTACACAAAATTAATACTGTCAAAATTAATATAGTTCTTTGAACATGGAGGCTTGGTGATAGTAGTTCATTAGGAAAATAATGCAATTATTTGTAGTAGCATTAAGATGGATATTAAAAAATTTTTTTTCTATTCCTGTGAAAAATATCTCCTGGAACTTTAATTATGAAAGTAGATAAATTCTATTCTAATATAATTTAGAGATATAGCCCCTTGAATAATATATCCATTGATGTTCCATGGCAGAAAAAAATTAACACATAAATCAGTATTGAAAGAAGAGAACACTATTCCCTAAAGAAATAACACCAAGAGAATATATATTTGAAATCTTTCTATAAGTGATTAAATTGCCTCTTTGGAATTTTTATTGAGAAATAATAAAAAAATAGTCAAGGAATGACTTAAAAGGATAAATAACATTGTATGGAAAGTTATTCATAAACAGCAAGTTTTTTAATAATATATTCATAGCTTCCATATTTCTTTTATACATGAGATAATGTGTGTAAAATGTGTCATACCTAGTTGAGACTCAATCAAATTAGCTTTAGCAGTTGATTGTTTCATCATTTTTAGAGTCCTCTACTGTTTTTATTTAAAATAACAAGTTTTTAAAATCACTGCTTATTTTGCCTCCTGGAAGTCAGTTCATTCAAAGCTGCTAATTGATTGGTCTATTTTGGTTGTTAAAGTTGCAGAGAGACACTTTACAATTTTATTATGAAAATAATATATTCTTTTCCAGAATATCAAAGTCTTTACTTTTCTAACAATTTCTAAAAGCACCATAATAGAGAGCTATCTAAATTATTTTGAGAAGGTATATACACACTGCTATTAGAAACATGGTTGTTATTACAATAATTTTGATGTTACAATTCTGACATTATTCTGCTGTTCTATACAATCTTTACATGTTTTCCAAAAAAAAGAAAATTCAAATGCTAGGTCAAAATTGACCTAGAAATATATTTATAGGAAAGTGAGTTTGAATGTAGCTAAATTTCAATCAGACAAGCTATAGAAATAATTAGATTCCTCCTCCTTCCTATCCACTTCAGCAATTATGAAAGCATGGTCCTTATTTTCAGTTATGATGTATCCACTTGACAGTCTGCATTATTATAATTCACTTGGTCATTACTCATTATCATTTGTTTATTAGCACAATGTCTGCTACTTAAGAAAAGGAGGGATTCCTGAGATTTGTAGAGCTTCTTTCCCACCTACTTTCTTGCTTCCTTAAGACATTTTATGTCAAATTGTGAGCTGGCAGCTGCATATTTGAGCATGAACTCCTTGGTTTACAGTGAAATAGCACATCCATTGGGATAATATTGCTTTGGAAAGGAGATGACAGGAGCCCTATTGGTTTGGCTTTGATATAAATTACAGCCCTTGTAACCTTTAGTTCATGTCACATTTGTGAGGCACCTGCCTGTATTTTCTCAGGATGGATAAGAAAACTTATTTGGATTCTAAAGGAAAAATAAAAATACTAAGTTTGGTCAATGCTATTCTTCTATAATCGGAACATGTTCTTAGTAAAACTGCACTCCACATACAATACCAGGAAACTTCCTTGCTTGCTGCTCCAATAAATTCTCTAAAGCTTAAGATTATCAATTCTTGGTGTCAGGACAATGACTGAGGAAAAATTTTTTTTTTTTTAAAGCGAGAGAGATAAAAAAAGAAAAAATTAGTTTTCAGGCTTTTCTCTGGGGATTGGGAATAACAGTACTGATTTTGCACATCTTTATGGGATTTAACACATTGTACCTAGAAGAGTCACTGGTAGATATTTTAGGTGCTTAGCAAAATGAGTGACAAAGACCTTCTGGGAATCCCACATCCATCCCAATCATCTTTCCCTTTCATTGCTCCATTGTAGACACTAAAGACAGAAACTATTCACCTTGCTAACCTCTACAGATCTAGCCATGTGATTGCTTTCTGGAAAGTGAAGCATAAGTAAAATACGCTCAGTGGTTTCTAGGAAACCTTTTTATTTCCTGATAAAAGAGATGGACATCACTGCTTCTCCTCTCCCTTGGTGCTCTGAATGACGTGTGCTACTTGCTACTGCAGGAGCCATTTTCTGAATGAGAGGAAGGCAAAGAAAGAGAGGACTTGTGTCGATATTTGAGGCGGACAAATGAGGTACCGCCCATTACCCCCTTCAAGGAAGAACTGGCTGCTAGCTGTGGAGAGTGGAATCAGCAGTGTGTGCTGCTAAGAAGCTTCAGTCACTTCTGACTCTTTGCGACCCATGGACTGTAGGCCACCAGGCTCCTCTGTCCATGGGATGCTCCAGGCAAGAATACTGGAATGGGTTGCCATGCCCTCCTCCAGGAGATATTCCTGACCCAAGGATCAGACCCATATCTCTATGTCTCTTGCACTGGCGAGTGGGTTCTTTATCACTAGTGTCACCTGGGAAGCCCCAGAATCACTAGACAGCAACCAAACATCCGTTTTTCCGGGCCTAACTCAGCTGCTGAAAGCTGTCTGGCTGAAGTCACACTCTTCCAGTGACAGAGCAAGATGGAGCTCGCAACCTAAGACAGATCCAGCTCTNTGCACTGGCGAGTGGGTTCTTTATCACTAGTGTCACCTGGGAAGCCCCAGAATCACTAGACAGCAACCAAACATCCGTTTTTCCGGGCCTAACTCAGCTGCTGAAAGCTGTCTGGCTGAAGTCACACTCTTCCAGTGACAGAGCAAGATGGAGCTCGCAACCTAAGACAGATCCAGCTCTTCCAGGGCAACATGAGACCCTTCGCTAGGCAGTGTTCTGTGAGAATGGCTGAGGTTTTCTTGGGCACACATTTCAGGCTTTATCTGCCCAATCCTGCTGGCTCCCACTTTTCCCCTTAGGTGTTGATCCCCACATTATAAAATGTGAGGATTTTATAACCCAAATTTCATCTCAAACTCTGCTCCAGAGAACTCAACTTTCAATCATGAAAACAATGATACTTACCTACTTTCAGATATTTTTCATGTGAGAAAACAATTTATTCAAATCACAGTTACAAAGTGCAGTTACCTGCTGTCAAATCATTCCTCGTTGTTAGAAGATACTTCCAGAATTTCCTTAAGTGTTTCTCTTTAATTCTCACAATAAATAGTAGTATTTATAAAAGCATATAAATTGTACTAAGGAGGAACATCAAATATAATTTGATCTAAAGTCTTTGGGTTACTAATAAGAAATCTGAGGTACAGGAATATGAATGAAAATCACAGTAGATCCAAGTCAAAAGATCCAAGAAAGTGGACATGTTAAATTATTTATTTAGTGATTTTTTTTCCCCAGTATAATGCAGCTCCTTCATTTCTTCCCCATATTTTACACTATGATCTAAAGGAGATGTTCTCAAGTGTGGTTTTTAAATTAGCAGGGTCAGCATAACAGGGAAACTTGTTAGAAATTAAAGGCAAATTTGGGAAGTCATTCTTTGAATATATTGAACCAAAAATTCTATCAAGGAGGAAGTAAAGTTCAGTAATCTGTGTGTTAATAAGAGTTTATTGGACAAAGAGAAGGTTGAAACAAGTCAAGGTTTCTAGCAAAAGGCTTGTGCTTGTATCAGTAAAGGTTCTCCAGAGAAACAAAACCAATTAGGGGTATGTGTGTATGTGTATGTGAGAGAGAGAGAGAGAGAGANAGGCTGCCAAAACATTCCAGTTGTCGTAGGCCTCCAAACCTCACCTGGTGAACCTCACCAGCCACTCACGCCTGCCTCTAGAGTATCCAAGCTCTCTGCAGACCCCTCAACTCCAGCTCTGTCGCCCTATTCACCTGACGTCCTGCAGGGGATGATGGGATCCGCAGCCGGAGCCCCAGTGAGCCCAGTGTGCCCTGGACTCCTAGTCCAAGTGAGAGTTCTCTACAACAGTCATTGTAGAGCTCCGGCTGTGGGGCAGTGACAGCAGCCAGGGCAAGGACAGTCAGCCTTTGGTGATATCACCGCTGTGTACATCCACACAGCCACCAGCCTTGATTCAAGCCTGCCGTGCCCTTCACCATCACCTGTATTCAATTTAGCTTGGCCAATTTAATTGCCTTTTGCCTGTGCCCAAAGGAACAGAAGTGTCTGTGTTTTGAAAGCTTTCCCTGTAACAAGGGAAGTAAATGGACAGAAGAGCTGAAACTTCAGCTTCTTCATCCCTGATGCACTTCCTGCACTGTAGATGGTCCTCAGAAACTAGTGTNCCATTTAGCTTGGCCAATTTAATTGCCTTTTGCCTGTGCCCAAAGGAACAGAAGTGTCTGTGTTTTGAAAGCTTTCCCTGTAACAAGGGAAGTAAATGGACAGAAGAGCTGAAACTTCAGCTTCTTCATCCCTGATGCACTTCCTGCACTGTAGATGGTCCTCAGAAACTAGTGTCCGGTGGCCTTGGAGATGATCTTCTGACATCCTGCACTTTTAGGTAGGTCTCTGTTATGCCCGAGGTCCAAGTCTCCAAAACTGAGAGAACAAAACCTCCACAGCAATGCAAAAGCAAAAAGGGGTTTATTGCTACCTCGAGCTAGGGCTCAAACCACAGCCAACATAGTGGAGTCGAGCAAGAGCCCCGAGCCCTGAATTACAGCAGTATTTATAGATTTAGAACAAAGACAGGGAATTGACAAAGGCAGATTGGTTGCAAGGATTTCCGGGCATTCACTAATTGGCTAAATTTTCATGCACGTGGGCTTTCTTGGGGGATGTCCATTACGTCCTGACAGGCTCAAACCAGGCTATGGGAAACATGCTAATTGGTCAAGTCCTGACACCCATGGAAGATGATCTCAGTTCCTCCTAGGCGATGTCTCGGCTTCTTGATAAATGGAACTTAGGCCTTAAAGCCTGTCATGGCATATGTTAGGTCCTAACAGTCTCACAACCTTGACATTTAGCTTTTAAAAATTACCACCTCTCCTGTAACTATCTCACTGCTTGTATCCCTTCTCTTAGTTCTCCTTATGCACAGTCACCCACTAGCCTTATGCAAGGTTTCTGCTAGGAGCTCCCAGTCCACCTTGCTCCTTCCCAAACACACACACTCAGAGATGTAGGCCTGTAAGTCTGGGTTCTACCAGAGCTCTCTGGACCTTTCTAAAAGCCCGTCTACCTGTCTCCACAGGTTTAGTATGAAAGGGTAGGGTGGGGTTGCCAGGACAAGTATCCCAGTTACCCAACATACTTGTTTTGCCTTTCTCTCCCTTTCCCCCTCCATCCCCCACAGTATTTTGGATTGGAAGTGCTGGGTTCAGGCTTTGGGGCTTTCCCTTCTTGTAGTTCTGCCCTCCTAATCCCTATGGTAGTAAACATACCCAAGTAAAAGTGCATTTTTTCCCCTTTACTTAAAATATATATATATGATCTAAATATTCCAGACTAAAGGAATTTAGAATGCCCCTACCTTCCATCCCGTAACAAGGCCTGATTTTAGGGAGGGGTAAAGGTAGAAAGAAGGAGATACTGCTCTATTTTATCTTCCCACTGCTGCACATATACCTGGGTATACCCTCACTATTTTTTTTTTAAAGTAAATTGAGAGGTCCTGTCCAGAGTACTGTTGCTTTAGATGAACATTTTTGTGAAGGCTGTGCAAATTTCATATGACTTTTCAAAAGTGTAATATATTAGACTTCAGAAACAAGAACAGTGTGTTTATAACTATTTTACTATTTATATATAAAATATATTTTGATGCATAAGGGGTAACTTAGAATTAGGCATGTAGAGACATGTAAGGACATCCTATAATGCACTACATGAGACTTAGGGTTTTGCTGTAGAAATGTCTCTCAAATCTAGAGAGTAATGAATTCATTCCCTCAGGGGTTTTTCTCTGTTGTAAATTGTGATGAAGCAACAACTGACAAGCTTTGCAAATGCCTGAATTGTTTACACTATCGAAAACCAAATTTTACTATAATAAGCTACTACTCTGGAGTTTGGACTAAATGGAGATGCAGTAAAGAAGAAAGTCCAGATGGATTTAAGATGCATATTCCAATCTGAAGGAGGGAGTTCTAAGTGGACAACATGCCCTTCCTCATTGACCAATCGGAAAAGAACACTAATTATTTTACATAAAAATAAAAAACACCTAGGTTTTCTATTTTCCTGACTGGTAGGGATAAAATAAAACACGTAGGGGTAGATATCACAGAAGGCAATGACACCCCACTCCAGCACTCTTGCCTGGAAAAATCCCATGGACAGAGGAGCCTGGTGGGCTGCAGTCCTTGGGGTCACTAAGAGTCAGACACGACTGAGTGACTTCACTTCCACTTTTCACTCTCATGCATTGGAGAAGGAAATGACAAACCACTCCAGTATTCTTGCCTGGAGAATTCCAGGGTCGGGGGAGCCTAGTGGGCTGCCAACTCTGAGGTCACACAGAGTTGGACATAACTGAAGCAACTTAGCTGGGGTAGATATATGTTTATATATATATATATATATATATATATATAGAGAGAGAGAGAGAGAGAGAGAGATCTCTATATAGATGTATGTAAAAGATAATGAGAAAAGAAAATTGAATTTAATTTCTGCCTCCACAGTATATTCAGAACACATCAATACAATTAAATAATATATAATTGATATATATTAATTGATGGTTAACATGCTATTAATATATTAATATAATTAATATATATTAATTGATGATTAATATAATTAATCAT
>SJYA01001316.1:1161487-1263999 GCA_006410615.1 Neotragus moschatus | reverse complement strand
TTAATCATCAATATAATTAAAAAGATAAATTGAACATACAATGCATTTGAGATCAAGAAGCTAGGAAATATTTAGTGAACAAAGAGAACTTAATAATTGATACAACAGCAAAATTATGAAGTGTGTACATATTTGAAAAAATAATCATTATTTTGGTAATATTTTGTTTATATTTGACAATGTTACATTTTTAATAAGATAACAAGAGTTGCTAACACGGAGCAAAGCCTGTCTTGTCAAGGCTCTGGTTTTTCCAGTAGTCATGTAAGGATGTGAGAGTTGGACTGTAAAGAAAGCTGAGCACAGAAGAATTGATGCTTTTGAACTGCGGTGTTGGAGAAGACTCTTGAGAGTCCCTTGGACTACAAGGAGATCCAACCAGTCCATCCTAAAGGAAATCAGTCTTTAATGTTCATTGGAAGGACTGATGCTGAAGCTGAAACTCCAATACTTTGGCCACTTGATGTGAAGAGCTGACTCATTTGATAAGACCCTGATGCTGGGAAAGATTGAAGGCAGGAAGAGGAAGGGACAACAGAATATGAGATGGTTGGATGGCATCACTGACTCAATGGACATGGGTTTGGGTGAACTCCAGAAGTTGGTGATGGACAGGGAGGCCTGGTGTACTGCAGTCCATGGGGTTGAAAAGAGTCAGACACAACTGAGCGACTGAACTGAACTAGAAATTAATTACTTTAGACATGTCCATATGTCACAAAAGCATTGCACATTTTCTCCAAGCCTGGATTAGAAGGGGAAAGATTTATTCTGGGAAGACTTTTGAGATAGTAAAAGAGATGTTGATGTAAAAGTCTGAATCAAAAATGACTTTATAGAATTCAGATCTTCAAGGCACAAAGTTGCATTAAGAACAACTAGATGAATTTTCTTCGATACTTATTCACGTACTTAAAATAAATGGAACAATATCTAAATGGTATTCCTTCAACAGCCAAAAGAGTTCTTGAAGTGCAACAGGAACCAAATTCCAACAAGGCATTACCAACTGATTCTACACACCCATGTATTAGTTCAAGCTGGTATAGAGAAATGATTAGTAAGTCACAATCTTAGAGTGCATGTATGAGGTCTAAATGTAAGATATGACCCAAAGTTTAGTTTTAGTGTGAAAGATTGAAAATCGCCCTTTGTGTTTTATTTCTTAAATATTTTTCAGTGTTAGTATTTTAGTCCTCTAAAATCACTGTTAATTTTTATATTGATATTATTTTCACTACTAAAATAAATCATCAGATTTTAAATATGCATTTTCACCTGGAGAATCAATAATAATATTTTTTAATGAAATTATCAAAATGAACCCAATGTGTTTTTTTTTCCCTCTAAATTGGCCCTTATGTAAGTCAGGCTTGGTTCTCTCAGGCTGGACACTATTACAACCCTGATTTCTAATTCTAATAACTTATTTTCTGGGAGATATAGCCAGTGACATAATACCCATTTCCCATGTGAGACCTTCCTTTTGAGCTGTTGCATATTACAAAGAGTCCACATGAAGGGGGAAAACTTTAAGAAGACCTTATGTGTCTACAAGGACAGAGGCAAGTAATATTAATACATTAAAACAGTAAAATTGCAGGAATCGACCAGCAATGTCTAGATTCATGATAGAGACACAATAGAGAATGATATGTATTAAAGAATGATATGGAATAATGTGGATTATTAAAAGTCTCAATACTTGCCATACTGGTCAAAAATCATAATTTTATGTGAAATTTCACATTTTAAATATTTTAAATTAATATTATTTAATTTTTGGATATTTGGATAATTGAAAATATTTGGATTAGTTACAAATCATTGAATCAGTTCAGTTCGCTTTGTGACCCCATGAATCTCAGCACACCAGGCCTCCCTATCCATCACCAACTCCTGGAGTCCACCCAAACCCATGTCCATTGAGTTGGTGATGCCATCCAACCATCTCACCCTGTGTCGTCCCCTTCTCTTCCTGCTGTCAATTTTTCCCAGCATCAGGGTCTTATCAAATGAGTCAGCTCTTCACATCAGGTGGCCAGAGTATTGGAGTTTCAGCTTCAACATCAGTTCTTCCAGTGAACACCCAGGACTATCTCCTTCAGGATGGACTGGTTGGATCTCCTTGCAGTCCAAAGGACCCTCAAGAGTCTTTTCCAACACTGCAGTTCAAAAGCAGCAATTCTTTAGTGCTCAGCTTTCTTCATAGTCCAACTCTCACATCCATACATGACTACTGGAAAAACCATAGCCTTGACTAGATGGACCTTTGTTGGCAAAGTAATGTCTCTGCTTTTCAATATGCTATCTAGTTGCTCATAACTTTCCTTCCAAGGAGTAAGTGTCTTTTAATTTCATGGCTGCAGTCACCATCTGCAGTGATTTTGGAGCCCAGAAAAATAAAGTCTGACACTGTTTCCACTGTTTTCCCATCTATCTGCCATGAAGTGATGAGACAAGATGCCATGATCTTAGTTTTCTGAAAGTTGAGCTTTAAGCCAACCTTTTCACTTTCTTCTTTCAGTTCCATCAAGGAACTCTTTAATTTTTCTTCACTTTCTGCCATAAGGTGGTGTCAACTGCACATCTGAGGTTATTGATATATCTCCTGGCAATCTTGATTCCAGCTTGTGCTTCTTCCAGCCCAATGTTTCTCATGATGTACTCTGCATAGAAGTTAAATAAGCAGGGTAACAATATACAGCCTTGACGGACTCCTTTTCCTATTTGGAACCAGTCTGTTGTTCCAAGTCCAGTTCTACCTGTTGCTTCCTGACCTGCATACAGGTTTCTCAAGAGGCAGGTCAGGTGGTCTGGTATTCCCATCTCTTTAAGAATTTTCCACAGTTTATTGTGATCCACACAGTCAAAGGCTTTTGTTGCAATTAAGTATTTAAACACAAAGAACAAGCAAAAATATATACATTTCACCAAACAAAAATATTTTAAAACTGAATTCAACATTCCCTCAGACAGATACTTGCACCACATGCTAATACTTTTAGTATCATCTGCTCTATGGGCAAAGAAGAGATTATTTTTTGAACATTGCTGTTAGATTTACACTAAAATTCTCAGCATTTAATTTGTATCAGAGTTGCCTGAATAAGATTGTAGGATACAATAAAAGATGACCAGTTAAATTTGAATTTGATAAAAATAGTGCATTTTTTTTTAGTATATGTCCCAAATATCACATTGGAATTACGAAAAAGTAATCATTTGTTATCTGAAATTCCATTCAGGTGTGTATACTGTACATTCATTTTCTAAATTTGTCAATTGTGTACCTGGGGGCTTGTTAAAACCTGGGTTGCTGACCCCATTTGAAGAATTTCTGATCCAGCAAGTCTGGAATAGGTGCTGAGAGTTTGCATTTCTCACAGATTTCCTAGGGGATACTGATACTATCGGTTCCAGAAACACACTTGGAGAACCATTGCCTTAAAATAACATTGAGTCCATTTTAAAAAAATAAAAAACAAACTGATTTACAGTTATTTACATCTTACCTTTTAATCAAACATTTTATTATTTCAAATATGTAGATATTTTTTATTTTCCTAATGACTCAAAGTTAGTTGTGAATCTATATTCATGATTTCATTTTACTTTAAACTCAAGATCACCTCTCATGCTTCCAGAAATATCTGCTAGGATCTTTGCCCAGTACCTTTGTTCCGCCAGGCATCTTAATGCTTGACTATAAAGTTTTAGTAGCTGAATTTAGCCTGAAAAGAGAATGAGTTTCTTGGGACACTAAAGCATGACATCTGCTATCCTGCATCATCATCTTTTTTGCTTATAAAATGTAAATAAGATATGCTAGCTATATTTAAAGGGGTGGTAATACCTTTACATATATGAATCATGATTATATTAATTTGGCTAAACGTGAATCAAAAACTTTCCAGGAGCTTTTCAAAATTTCATCTTTTAAATGCAACTTGCAAACTATGTGTTACCCTTATCTTTCTAAATATATACACACTTTTTTCATAAACTGCTTTGCTTTTGATATCTTCTCTAACCAGGTGTTTTTGCTGGCATCCATTTGGCTGAGGTCATTTTGAGTCCCTGGAAAGAAAGGAGGAGGAATATTAGACTCTTTTGTCACAGGAAATCTACCTATTATCATAACTATTGAAATGTTGCTTTATTTCTTATTGTCCCCAACTTCTTGCCTCTCATCTAGATCCTTTCTTATAGGGAAGTTCTGGCCTGTATTATGTACTTTTTTGGTTCTGATCCTCTGGGGTATGACTCTTTGCTTGTTTCTTAGTCCATGTAAACATCTGTCTTTTCTCCTCTGCCAATCCCCACAGCTGGAGTCATTTTGTCACTACCTGTAGCACATCTGAGGCCTTCATAACACGGCCCAGAACCAAACTACTGTCTCTGAGCCTCAAGCCTCATGACCTGTCGCTGAGCCCATCACCTCACTTCCCCCTGTGTGAAGAACCTCTGAACTGCATAGCTGCTAGACTGCTCCATTATGCTGTGTCAACATGCACGCCCACCTCCTGAAGGTTGCAGGCCCAGTGCAACAGAATAACACGGTGTGCTCCTGATACTACTCTACATTGCCTTGATTTTGTCCTTTTCTTGTATTATTCCCCAATAGCAGGAGGACATGGTGGTATGGGTCCTGCACATTAAACAACATACTGGACTCATGGAAATAACATGTTTAGGAGTGCAAAAGCAAATTGTTTCCTTTCATTGTACACAGTTTTTAAACACAAAGAACTGGAAATGACTAACCATAATATATTTTGACCAATTCTGTTATATAGTTATGGTTCCAAATAGGAAAAGGAGTATGTCAAGGCTGTATATTGCCACCCTGCTTATTTAACTTATATGCAGAGTACATCATGAGAAACGCTGAACTGGAAGAAACACAAGCTGGAATCAAGATTGCCGGGAGAAATAACAATAACCTCAGACATGCAGATGACACCACCCTTACGGCAGAAAGTGTAAAAGAACTACAAAGCCTCTTGATGAAAGTAAAAGAGGAGAGTGGAAAAGATGGCTTAAAGCTCAACATTCAGAAAACAAAGATCATGGCATCTGGTCCCATCACTCCATGGGAAATAGATGGGGAAACAGTGGAAACAGTGTCAGACTTTATTTTGGGGGGCTCTAAAATCACTGCAGATGGTGACTGCAGCCATGAAATTAAAAGACGCTTACTCCTTGGAAGAACAGTTATGAGCAACCTAGATAACATATTGAAAAGCAGAGACATTACTTTGCCAACTAAGGTCCGTCTAGTCACAGCTATGGTTTTTCCTTTGGTCATGTATAGATGTGAGACTTGGACTGTGAAGAAGGCTGAGCACTGAAGAATTGATGCTTTGGAAGTGTAATGTTGGAGGACTCGAGAGTCTCTTGGACTGCAAAGAGATCCAACCAGTCCATTCTGAAGGAGATCAACCCTGGGATTACTTTGGAAGGAATGATGCTAAAGCTGAAACTCCAGTCCTTTGGCCAACTCATGTGAAGAGTTGACTCATTGGAAAAGACTCTGATGCTGGGATGGATTGGGGGCAGTAGAAGAAAGGGACGACAGAGGATGAGATGGCTGGATGGTATCACTGACTTGATGGACGCAAGTCTGAGTGAATTCTAGGAGTTGGTGATGGACAGGGATGCCTGGCATGTTGTGATTCATGGGGTTGCAAAGAGTCGGACACGACTGAGTGACTGAACTGAACTGAACATCCCTATGGTGGTGGGCTTCCCAGGTGGCACAGTGTAAAGAATCCACCTGACAATGCAGGAGAGGTAAGAGACATGGATTCATTCCCTGGGTCAATAAGATCCCCTAGAGGAGGAAATGGCAACCTACTCCAGTATTCTTGCCTAGAGAATCCCAAAGGCAGAGGAGCCTGGGTCTCAAAGAGTTGCACACAATTGAGTGAGTGAGCACCACCACCACCAGTTTCTATGGTGGGTGCTATGAAGAGGGTTTTTTGAGTTTAGTATCTACCTTTGTAGAATTTTCAATAAAGGTCATTGAAGATATTCTAACTAGGCCCACAAAAGAAACATGTTTTTGCTTATAATAAAGATGCTGCTAAATAGCAGGAACAAATACATTACTTACCAAAAGCATGTGTGCCTTAGGTGTCAGGCACATAGCAAACTCTAGAGAAAAGATGTCATAATGAATTACTCAGATTTTATTCAATTCTGGTGACCGTAGTTCAGCCCAAACAACAAAGTTGCTCTGTCTAAGAAAGATGCAAGGGACTCCATAAAGTGTTGGCTCAGTATGGCTTTATAGTGACAGTTGATAACATTAACCACATAGTTCCTTCCACGTCTGAATCCTCATTGAATCTGGAATTATTTTGCTCATTATCAATTATTTCTACTTTAAATCCTAATGGTAATTTTTATGATAGCTGTATGACTTCCTCCCAAGTAGGCCGTTAGCTCTTGAGTAAAAAGCCAGGAGTTGTTTATTCTTGTGCCCTCTGTATCTAGCAAAATGTTTGAACATATGATGGATACTCTATAAATGATGAATGACTAATGTGACCCTAATCCCAGTAGAGCTGACTCATTGGAAAAGACCCTGATGCTGGGAGGAATTTGGAGCAGGAGGAGAAGGGGACGACAGAGGATGAGATGACTGAATGGCATCACAAACTCGATGGACGTGAGTCTGAGTAAACTACGGGAGTTGGTGATGGACAGGAAGGCCTCGCATGCTGCGATTCATGGGGCAAAGAATCGGACACGACTGAGCGACTGAACCGAACTTAACTGAACTGAATCCCAGTACCCACATTTTCATTCTTTTTGTCCAAAGATTTTTCTGTCAACTGGATGAACCGAATTCCTAAATTATGAGTGCTTTGTTATGGTCTTGTCAATTGTCTCAGTTCCTTTTGTCCTAGGTTCCTATCTTACTCTCCTTTCTCCTCCAGGAATCTAGAGATTTGGCATCCCAGTCCTTAAAATTACTATGAAACTTCTGATGCAGCCCTTAATATGCTTCCACATTCCTTTACACAGAAATATATATACCTCTCTATCCCTTTATTTACATCAATGTGTTCACACAAGTTTGTCATTGAGGCACTGGCATCAGTTGAATCTCCACTATGTACCAGTCTTTTCTAGATATCGTATTTGTTTATTATAGCTACCATAACCAAATAACACTGATGGGAGGCCTAAGCAACAGTAATACATTACCTCTCAGGTCTAGAAGCTAGAAGTCCACCAACAAGGTATTGCAAATTTGGTTCCTTCAGAGAGCTGTGGAGAAGAATCTGTTCCATGCTTATATCCTACCTCTGATTGTTTGCTGGCAATCTCTGGTCCTCCTTGGCTTATAAAAGACTGAAGGTATTTTCTGCCTTCATCTGCCTTTCTATAAGGACATCAGTCATTGGCATAGTGGACCTTTCTACTCCAGTATGGCCTCAGCTGAATTTAATTACATCTGCAACAACCCTAGTAAGACCACATTCTGAGGTACTGGGGGCTAGGACTCCACCATGAATTAGAGGGGAACATAATTCAACCCATAGAAGATGTTATATATACTTTATCTTATGTAATCATCACAACAAACCCCATGAGGTTAATATATTTATCTCCATTAGATAAAAATTGCCTATGGGTTATATCTAACCAGAATGTTCAGGTGACATTGCTATGCCTGTGTTCAGAAAATGTATTTTATCTTATTCAGAGCATCATAAAATCAGCTTCCTGAGTAGAACTCCTGTCTGACTGTGAAATGCAGCTATGAGATCTTGTGGTAATGTTTTTACTTGTTATTTGTCTTCTTGGCTGTACAGTTGCTTTGTGTACAGTCATGTGGGAAATTGAGTGACAAGATATATGAGATATAGGAAGTTTGCCTAAAATATCACGCAAGCTGGTCTCTACCTTTACTTCTACCTTCCTTTATCTTATCTGAAGACATTTTTCACTTTTCATGAAGCCAGTTTCAAAGTACTGAATTACTTTACAAGTAATATCATTGTTGATCTAATATTTGAATTTAAAAACTCAATAAGTTTATATTTTAAGGCAATATGTTATTGATTTTTAATATTCCTAGTCACAAGTTTAGATTTAATGACAAGTTTGTTCAAGTAGTGCTTGTTTGAGAACATACCTATATTGTTGTTTTTTCATGACGGAAGTCTGTAATCTTTTGCAAACATATCCTACTTCAATTTTTATTTGCTTCTTTATTTAATATTGATAATATATGGAACCAATATAAAGTAAGCAAAGACCTAGTGAAGCAGAGTTTTATTACAGAGCATGAGATTTTTATCTCTAACTGCTCAGGTTAACAGCTACAGCATAGAGACAAGAAGCCATTGGAAAGAAGCATTGTATATCAAGAAATGTTCCTCATGGACTACTCTAGAAGATGTTCTGCTCACAGATAGGAGTAACTGAAACCCTCTCCAACACAGAACAGAAGATTACAAGCACAGCACATTCACATATTCAGTCAGTCACACTAGAAGCCCTGAAAAATTTCATCATCATAAATTTGTGTAACAGAAATTAGGTTTAGAAATAGAAGAGGCAAGAACAAATCTACATGGCTAGGAAAGAAATTATCAATGAACTAAAATGAAAAAAAAACCTGCATACAAATGAACTATCATAATAAAAGATGATCATTCCAACAGAGAGTGATAATAGCACTTGGTAGAAGAGTTGTCTCAGCTTCCAGCAGCAGAATCAACATGTGGGATTAGGAAGGAGAAAGATGCCACCCAACCTACTTGTGACTGAGGAAATGATGATTAAAGCCAGAACCATACTGACTCTTGTTTTTTATTTGAGGTATATATTGTATTTAAAATAACCATTAGTGAACTATGTGAGCTATTTTTTTTCTAGAATGTGGTAGTATTAGCTTTTCTTTAGATAATCTTTTTTGTTATTGTTGCTTTTTGCTCACAAATGAGTAAAAAGGGAAGCATCTAAACTGGATTGGGATAAATTTTTCTAGTAATTTCTTAGGTAAGTATGGCTTTCTCTGATTACTCCTTTCTTTCCTTTATTTCCAAATTAAACTATTTCCATGTTTAAATATTATCTTCATTATTCTTTTCTCATATTTAATTTATTTGTCCTATCAACTCATGCATAAATTTCTACAATAACCCTTTAGCTGGATTTCTGGTTTCTTGTATCTTTCTCCTTCATCTATTTAATACAGTAAGTTGTGTGTTGTCTTAAGTCAAGGAGTGAGGAAGTAAGGGTAGAAGTGAAATAAGATAGACAAAAACCCAGGTAGCTATTACACATTCAGAAATCATGGAAAATTTGAACAGTGTCCTTTGTTTTTCAAAATATAATAGCAGTGAAATCCTCACTGAAGTTCCACAGCAGGGATGGGCACCACTCCCTGTCAACCTCTGTTATTTTCTGACTTACCACATTCATTTATTGATTCACACAGTCAGTTAAAGGATAGTTATTGAGCACCAACTGTATGCTATGGTGACTAGCATCTCTCAGTCATGTCTGACTCTTTGTGACCTCATGGACTGCAGCACGCCAGGCCTCCCTGTTCATCACCAACTCCTGGACTTTGCTCAAACTCATATCCATTGAGTCCGTAATGCCATCCAACCATCTCATCCTCTGTCATGCCCTTCTCCTTCTACCTTCAATCTTTCCCAGTATCAGGGTCTTTTCCAGTGAGTCAGTTCTTCGCATCAGGTGGCCAAAGTATCAGTGTTTCAGCTTCAGCATCTGTCCTTCCAATGAATATTCAGGACTGATTTCCTTTAGGATGGACTAGTTGGACTACTGGAGTGGGGTGCCATTGCCTTCTCCTATATATGTATATATATATTATATACATATATATTAATAGGACTTGAATGATCACTCTGTCTGATGTGTAAAGAATCAATAGAAGGACAAAACTTATGGTAGAAAAAATACGTTAAAGTCTCCTGTGAAAATCTGGGCAAGAAGAGATGAACTGGATTATGAAACCTGCAGTAGATGAAGTCATGTGGGTGACTTCCAGCCATAGAAGGAGGTGAGCTCCAGTTCCTGATCAATTCTATGAGGTGTGAGAAATAAAAAGATTTAGAGGTGATTCACAACTTTCCCATCAGAATATGCAGATGAATGGTAATGCTGTTCACTGAGATGCAAGCACAGAGGAGCAGGCTGGAGGAGAGTGAGTGATGAGTTTAGTGCAGGGATGCTGAGTTGTGTGTTTATGAGATACAGTGGAGCTGTGCAGTGCTACTAGATATGCCAGGCTGGAGCTCAGGAGAAAAGTCTGTCCTGAAGACATAGACAGTGTAAACTGTAATCGAAGCCCTAGAAGTAGACAGTATTGCTTGGGGAATTTAGAGAGGTGGATCTTAAGCTTGATAAGGTTACAAAATTCTTAGATACTTTCCTCCAAATTAATGCGTGTAAGCACATACGGTAAACAAAAAAAGCAGGTCAGGAGAAAATCCTTCAAACACCAATTTATGGAGGCTGGGCTGAGAAGGCTTAGTCAACATTTCTCTGTCTCCGCTTCTTACGCAAATGTCCATTTTTAACTCACTCTAACTGCCCATCTTTCTACCTCTCAGGTGTTTTGCTGAGGTTCTGTTTACAGCTGAGACAAAGACCACTGGTAGACTTCTGAAGTCCTTTACTTGGTATAGAGGTATCCTAGCCTTACTTCCTTTCCCAAGAAAGGACCCTATTCCCATCCTTGCTTCTAGTGGTAGTTGTATCCTGTGACTACTTCTTATCCATGGAAAGTGAATAGAAATGATATGGACCATTCCTGGCCAAGACTTTTAAGAAAAACTTTTTGGTTCCTCCAATGTCTTATCAATCCCTCCTGATGGTACAGATGGCAATTCTAATCTGTGACTTGGGGACAACAAAGCCACAGAATAGAAACTGTCCTACTCTCAGGATCCCTGTGTGAAGAGAGTTCGCACTAACTAGGACACTTTTGGGATTGTCACAGGAGTAAGATAAAACTTCCGTTGGTAGTTTAGACTTACATTTGTTTCCGTCTTTTATAGACCTTTAGCCCACACCAACTAATACACTATATTATCCCTGATTTAAATTTTATTTTTCTTCATTCCAACCATTCTTGCTCTGTGTCTTGAATTTAACACACCTCAAGAGAATCCAGTTGGCTTTGTATTCATAGATTACCATCTGATCAAGTATTCATTCTGGCACAGATTTCCTGCCAGAATCTCCTGGTCCTTCTTTTATTCAGCTATAAGTAACTGCCTTAAGTTTAGTCACAGATGCTTGGAATTGATTCTGGCTATGATAACAGGGTCAAATGCCACTGCCTATGAAATAGTGTCTAAGCTACTCTTTCTGGCCACTTTCCTGAGAAAAAGAATAGCCATCTGTCCCCCATTTTCCATGGTAAAGTCCCAACTTATGCCTCTTTTTTTCTAGTGTAATCATTAAGACTACTCCCCTTTTACTCTTGAAAGTGTCAAAGCTTGGAATATAAATTATGTGAGTTCCCTATTCAGAAAAGGCACACCTCGTCACAGATATTTCTCCAGTGTCAAACAGATAACCATGTGCAAACTCTATTTTTATGTGCAATACTGATATTCATATACTTCAAATTTAAAACACTTCAGTATTTCTTGAACTTGGTCCCCTCATTTATCCAACTTCATTTTTTAAATTTTATTTATCTTTGAAACTTCAATATCTCACTTAGTATATGACGTGTAGTATTTTCTGAATGACTAACAATAAATGGAGACAAATTTTATGCTGTCTAATAGATTCACTCCTTATCACCTAGCCAATCATTTTATCCTCTTCTTTGGACTTGGGGTATTTAATCTATCCAACATCTATTTTCCTTTTTCTAGTAATAGTCGCCCCTCCTTTCTTGGGCAAACACTTATGAATGTGTTTGGTCAGATGGTGAGCCTCTATGCTCAACTATAGGTAATACTGATCAGAGCTTCACATTACCTTGGCCATTCAGATCCATGAGGCTTGGACCTATGACCTAAGCAGCATAATTACTCAGTACTATGACCTAAGCAGCATAACTCAGTAATAATTGCTCCTAAGACTTATGCTAGAATAACAAAGAACAGTTCCCTCTCTGAGAGGAGAGAAAAAAAGAGACTCCAGACAATCATATCTAAATACAAATCAGAACAATCCTGCTTCCATACTATCCATGGAGACTTTCAGTAGTGAGCTAATAAATTTATTCCTTTGAAATTTAAAAGAGAGTCATAATATATATCTCTAACTTGTTTCTTTGTGCCTTTTCTCCTGTTCTTTCCTCAAATTAAGGAATCTTCCATTTCATTCTTTTGCCAATCCAGTTTCTTTAACTTTGAGATTGGGAAAAAGCATTCATCTGTCTTCAGAGATCCTTTCCTGACTAACTTCATGCCACTATACTCAGTCATTTACTCTGAAAACACCTGCCTTTATATACAGGTTCAGGTTGAAAGGCAACAGATGCTTGTTATTACATAGTAACTGGAGCACTGCTATTAGGGGAGGGTTAGTAGCATTCCATTATGTACAAAACCTTTCTAATGAATTGCAACAACTGAACTAATCACTATACTACCAGTGTATATCAGAACTCTTTTCTTTGAACATAACAGAATCTCAGGTTGCAACAAGTTAATTAAGGAAGAATGCACTGGCTCCGGTAGCTGGGAAATGCTGGTAGTTATTTCAGTGAGGGCTGGAACCAGGGCTTCAAATCAGAGCTTGTTCTCTTTTTTCCTCATCTCTTAGCTCTCTTTCCTCGTTGTGTTTGCTTAATGCTGCATGTAGACCCTGTAAATGATGAGGAACATGGCTGCAATCATCCTTCAGTTTTGCAACCCTAGCCATTAAATGCAATATTTCAAGGTAATAGTGAAGTAAAAGTTCAGGGGAATATTCTGATTGGCCAAATTTGAGCTTTGAGTCCATCCATGAAACAATTACTGAGGCAAAAAGTATGGAGTTTCTTCATTAGAGGGACCTCTGCTAGCCCATATGGCTCCATAGCCTTTGTACAAATGAGCAAATGACTTCCCTACTAGGTAGAGGCAGCCCTGCAGGTGAACAGCTTGGCAAGCAGATGGAGCCTTTATGAAAACTAGAGAAAGGTGACCTTTCTTCAGGCATACACACCCCATGCCAAGGTACACAGCTTGGGGAGAGAAACATGGCTAGATTTCGGGCCCCACTTACTGCCTTGGCTGGACATCCTTAGATACAACAAACTGTATAAGAAGACTATGCTCATTGGTCATTGAGGATCATCATTTTTTGGAGCCAGGTAATGAAGTGGGAGTGAAATAAAAGCAAGGAAAAGTAACTGTGACTGCAGGACCCAGGTCCAGACATATATATAGAAGCAGTGGCTCCTCAAAGACTAAATATTAAAAAAAAAGAAAACATATCCTCACTTCACCATATTACTAATATATAATATGCCAACATTTTAATAATGTATTAAATGGAAAGTAGAAGTTACAAGACTATCTAATAGCTAATAAGAGAAAATTGGAAGTTGTTTTCCAAGATATATAAAATGCAGATAGGCAACTTTTTAATTCTTTTTCATTTTTTTCCTTTAACAAGTAAAATTAACTAACTTAATTTACAAATAACCAATCTTGAATTCTTCTTTTCAAACTGCAATGTACCATAACAGCCCTTCCCTGCTTTGTTTTTTGCTTTGAAATAGTTAGTGTAAAGCCTACTACTAGGTTTTTTAACTAAAAGATGAGTTCCTAATGCTTGGTCTATCAAAGAGACCTTCTCCCCTAACCTTAATTAATGTTAAAGTCTGGTCCTTTCAAAGTCCCTTTGTATGAAAGCTGTTATTTTCTATATCCATACTGTAATAATAAGTACTTTGCCAATGGTAATATCTCTTATATTCAATTGTGTGTCTTTCATTTTTCAAGCAGGTTGATGTTAAGTTTACCCCAAGAATAAAATCAGTTTCTCCTTGTCTTTCACTAGCTATTTTGCCTTGTTTTCCTTTTTCTTCTTCTTTTTTTTTTTTTTTTTGGATATACCATTACTCATCACCTCTTTCCCCTCTATTTTTCATTCAGAGGCAGAGTTCTTAGAGGGCTCCATATTTTTATCATTACATTTTTCTGAATTTTTGAAATTTTTATGAACACCACAGAAAAAAATATTCTAATACAGCTGCATGTTGGTTTCCTCAGAATACAAATGTTTTACACTTATTTTTTTTTCAGTTGGATTATTTGCAGCTTTCTACCTTGTTTACAGTATATGTGATGTATGACATCTCAGATCTTGTTTTTTGTTTATTTTTTGGTTATGTGACCTCTGAAATGAAGGAAGATATATAACAAACTTGATAAATATTAATGAATTATATAGTAATTCTAGAAGTTAAAATTATTTCATAAAAATTACATGGATTTTATTTGCAAAACAGTAGATATGAAAGAGGAAACACTTTTTCTCTGTTTAGGAAATGTGACTGCAGCCATGAAATTAAAAGATGCTTACTCCTTGAAAGAAAATTATGACCAACCTAGACAGCATATTGAAAAGCAGAGACATTACTTTGCCATCAAAGGTTCATGTAGTCAAGGTTATGGTTTTTCCAGTAGTCATGTATGGATGTGACTATAAGAAAGCTGAGCACAGAAGAATTGATGCTTTTGAACTGTGGTGTTGTAGAAGACTCTTGAGAGTCCTTTGGACTAAAATGAGATCCATCCAGTCCATCCTAAAGGAAATCAGTCCTGAATATTCATTGGAACAACTGATGTTGAAGCTGAAACTCCAATACTTTGGCTACCTGATGCGAAGAACTGACTCGTTTGAAAAGACCCTGATTCTAGCAAAGATTGAAGGCAGGAGGAGAAAGGGACGACAGAGGATGAGATGGTTGGATGGCGTCACTGACTCGATGGATATGAGTTTGAGTAAACTCCAGGAATTGGTGATGGACAAGGAGGCCTGCCGTGCTGCAGTCCATGAGGTCTCAAAGGGTCAGACACAACTGAGTGACTGAACTGAGAAAACATGAATGTGTGCGTGCTAAGCCTCTTCAGTCATCTCCAACTCTGAGAACCCATGGACTATAACGTACCAGGTTCCTCTGTCCATGGGATTCTCTAAACAAGAATACTGGAGTGGGTTAACATTTCCTTCTCCAGGGGATCTTACTGGGATTGCACCAGTGTCTTTTTGTCTCCTGCATTAGTAGGCAAGTTTTTTACCACCAACACCACCTGGGAGGTCAGAAAATATGAATAAAATAACATAAAAATGGAAATAAAAATTGTAAAACAGACAAAAATTTTTATTGTCTGTCTGGTGCCTGCCAAAGAAGACACTTTAGTTGAGTGCCTATAAAGATAACTTACAACATTCACACTTGATTATATCATGGTGTGTTAACTATTGTGAATGGTAACGCAGAGTGCAGAAGTAACCATTTAAGTATCTGTGCCATAGAAAATAGCAAAAGACCTCCAGGAAGCTTTTGGAGAGACATTAATAAAATTAGGGGGAAAGCTCTGAAAGAGGCAAGGAATAGACTACCTAACCATTTGCCTAAAATATTTATTATAGCCAGTATGGAATATGTTAAAATGAAGATAAGATAGGTAATTGTACATTTTCAGTTATCCAGATCTCATTGTGAGAAGTGTGGTTTAGGCACACTTTGATAAAAGTATTAAATAGTGCCATTGCTTAATGTTCATATAGACAGGGATTTTCACTCTAATTTTAATTCCTTATATAAAATCAATTTTTAAAAAGCAGTCAAGAATGTTTGATGATCTGTTTAAGAATTTTTAGAACTTGTACTCTTTGTCTTTATTTTCTTATTCTAGTTAATTATAATTCCACTCAGGCATTACCTCCCATTTATGTTTCATAACTATTTTGTGGATTCAGTATTATTGTGAGGTGTGTCCAAGTATTAACTGTGTCTATTGTGAATGTTCTGTTTGTCTCTCTTCTAACTATGTTCCTAAAATAGGACTGATTCATGCATGCTAGTTGATCTATTTTAAGCCTATCTTCTTCCCTACTTACAACATTTTGTAAAAGCCTTGATAATATTTTGTTGGCCACAATATTAAAATAACAAATTGCAACATTTTAGCAATATGTTGATTGTAAGGCAAGATACAATTGATTGTTTTCATCAATTGATTGTAACTCCAGCTAGATTAGATTTTAAAAATCAATAATCATCCTAAAAAACAAAGAAAAACATACCATGTGTTAGAAGGTCAAGAGTAGCACCTAGACCACAGGAATAAATAGAACAGAGTCTCAGATTCCTCCTTAGGTGTTATTAAAATCCTGTTATCTCTAGAAAGTAAAACATATGGTTAATTATGGCCTCTGAATTTTATTTGTTAAAGTTTAGTTTAACTGATTTTTCTCAGATTTGTTATAAATTACCAGTGAACAAAAATTGGCTTGACTGTATCTCAGGTGTGCTTGGCTTTGATCACAGACCATCTTGGGTTAGTCTTTGAGACTGAAACAGTCATAGAAGATCATGACTGTGACAAGGAAAAGGGCAATTACAGAAAGAATGGGGCTACTGTTATAGTCCCTGGAAAAATTGAGGCATTAGAAAAAAATTATATTTATTACATGCATTATAAGCTATATAAATTATAATTTTTATGCATTCACATAGGTATAAAACATGTAAACATATGAATAAAATAAAAGAGATATAAATATATAAACTTATAATAAAAGGATATCATAATAGTAAATGGCTACACAGTAGGATTTAAAATGTATGAAGTTTTAGAGAATTTTAAAATAGCCCACAAAGGCGCAATATATCAAACAGGAAGCTAAATTTAAAATTTCAGCTGAGATGCTGAGATAAGATAGATTTTTTTGTACTTAATGAGCTGTGGGATATACCAAAATATCCTTAGTCCTTGGTTATTTCTTTTGATTAATCTGGATATAGCCCAGATTAATAGAAAAGTTGAAGTGAGATTTGGAAAGGATATATTGAAGAGAGGTGCTTTGACATCCTACTCAACCACAAAGGAAGGGTGATTAAAGTAGCCAGGTAAAATACAGGATATCCAGTTAAGTGGAGGACTTACTCTTAGCCTCAGACATTTGGAACAACCCCAGTGGGACTACCCAGAAGTTATGCCCACTCTGGAGACTTAGAATGTGTCTCACAGTTTGAGAAAGCCAGACTGATGTTAGCAGCAGAATGGTAGCCTGCTCTTTTTCAGAAGAAGAGAAGACCATAAGAATTTTCCATTTAAAAAAATGGGCCACAGAAAAATGATTGCAAGCATAAATCCCTCTTGAATCCTGCCCAAGAAACTGTGTCAAAGTGGGTAACTTGAAGGCTAGGAGTGGAGGAGTAGGGAATGGGAGGATGAGAGAGCATCTGAAGGAGCAAGACAGATATAGGACCAATTGTGTGGTCCACTCATGCATTGTCCAGAGACTCCCAATAACCATTCTTGGAGCTTTCCAGGAAAGCAACTTGAAGACCAGGGTTGATTTTTAACCTATGCCAGGCTCAAAGACTATACACATTATCTTATCACTGTTCTAGATAACAGGAATTTCCTGTATTCCATTACCCCAAATCTAACCCCCCAAAGACTAAAAGCATGAAATAAAATTATGAATGGAATAAAGGGGGAAAGCCAAGCATACCCTTTCATTAAAAAACAAACAAAACAAAGCTCTACTTACTACTCAGCAATACTAGTGGAGAAGGCAAGACTGGTTAGGGCTTGTGGGGAGAAGTTACCAGAAACTTTACTTTTCAATGAGTTATGAAGATTTTAACTATTGCACCGGACATTTATAATGAAATTATTAAAAGGGTTTTTGTGCAATAAAGTTATCATATGATTTTTTAAGTTAACAACCAGAAAAGATTTCTATGGATAAATGTTGAAAGGACAATGAGAATTCATGAAGTTGCATTGATTATATTTCTTTAACCATGTTTTCTCAGCTCACCAGTAACATGTATGTGTTTACTATATTTCAAGTGCAATTATAAAAGTCTTATGAAAGATTCGTTTAAAATAGCATAAAGATTTAACATTTTGGTGACTTGTTTAGTTCCTAAGTCATGTCCAACACTTTGTGACCCCATGGACTACACCATGCTAGGCTCCTCTGTCTTCCACTATCTCCTAGTTAGTTCAGTTCAGTCACTCAGTCGTGTCTNTTCTCAGATTTGTTATAAATTACCAGTGAACAAAAATTGGCTTGACTGTATCTCAGGTGTGCTTGGCTTTGATCACAGACCATCTTGGGTTAGTCTTTGAGACTGAAACAGTCATAGAAGATCATGACTGTGACAAGGAAAAGGGCAATTACAGAAAGAATGGGGCTACTGTTATAGTCCCTGGAAAAATTGAGGCATTAGAAAAAAATTATATTTATTACATGCATTATAAGCTATATAAATTATAATTTTTATGCATTCACATAGGTATAAAACATGTAAACATATGAATAAAATAAAAGAGATATAAATATATAAACTTATAATAAAAGGATATCATAATAGTAAATGGCTACACAGTAGGATTTAAAATGTATGAAGTTTTAGAGAATTTTAAAATAGCCCACAAAGGCGCAATATATCAAACAGGAAGCTAAATTTAAAATTTCAGCTGAGATGCTGAGATAAGATAGATTTTTTTGTACTTAATGAGCTGTGGGATATACCAAAATATCCTTAGTCCTTGGTTATTTCTTTTGATTAATCTGGATATAGCCCAGATTAATAGAAAAGTTGAAGTGAGATTTGGAAAGGATATATTGAAGAGAGGTGCTTTGACATCCTACTCAACCACAAAGGAAGGGTGATTAAAGTAGCCAGGTAAAATACAGGATATCCAGTTAAGTGGAGGACTTACTCTTAGCCTCAGACATTTGGAACAACCCCAGTGGGACTACCCAGAAGTTATGCCCACTCTGGAGACTTAGAATGTGTCTCACAGTTTGAGAAAGCCAGACTGATGTTAGCAGCAGAATGGTAGCCTGCTCTTTTTCAGAAGAAGAGAAGACCATAAGAATTTTCCATTTAAAAAAATGGGCCACAGAAAAATGATTGCAAGCATAAATCCCTCTTGAATCCTGCCCAAGAAACTGTGTCAAAGTGGGTAACTTGAAGGCTAGGAGTGGAGGAGTAGGGAATGGGAGGATGAGAGAGCATCTGAAGGAGCAAGACAGATATAGGACCAATTGTGTGGTCCACTCATGCATTGTCCAGAGACTCCCAATAACCATTCTTGGAGCTTTCCAGGAAAGCAACTTGAAGACCAGGGTTGATTTTTAACCTATGCCAGGCTCAAAGACTATACACATTATCTTATCACTGTTCTAGATAACAGGAATTTCCTGTATTCCATTACCCCAAATCTAACCCCCCAAAGACTAAAAGCATGAAATAAAATTATGAATGGAATAAAGGGGGAAAGCCAAGCATACCCTTTCATTAAAAAACAAACAAAACAAAGCTCTACTTACTACTCAGCAATACTAGTGGAGAAGGCAAGACTGGTTAGGGCTTGTGGGGAGAAGTTACCAGAAACTTTACTTTTCAATGAGTTATGAAGATTTTAACTATTGCACCGGACATTTATAATGAAATTATTAAAAGGGTTTTTGTGCAATAAAGTTATCATATGATTTTTTAAGTTAACAACCAGAAAAGATTTCTATGGATAAATGTTGAAAGGACAATGAGAATTCATGAAGTTGCATTGATTATATTTCTTTAACCATGTTTTCTCAGCTCACCAGTAACATGTATGTGTTTACTATATTTCAAGTGCAATTATAAAAGTCTTATGAAAGATTCGTTTAAAATAGCATAAAGATTTAACATTTTGGTGACTTGTTTAGTTCCTAAGTCATGTCCAACACTTTGTGACCCCATGGACTACACCATGCTAGGCTCCTCTGTCTTCCACTATCTCCTAGTTAGTTCAGTTCAGTCACTCAGTCGTGTCTGACTCTTTGTGACCCCATGAATTGCAGCACACCAGGTCTCCCTGTCCATCACCAACTCCCAGAGTTCACTCAGACTCACTTTCATCGAGTCAGTGATGCCATCCAACCATCTCATCCTCTGTCATCCCCTTCTCCTCCTGCCCCCAATCCCTCCCAGCATCAGAGTCTTTTCCAATGAGGAAACTCTTCACATGAGGTGGCCAAAGGACTGGAGTTTCAGCTTTAGCATCATTCCTTCCAAAGAAATCCCAGGGCTGATCTCCCTCAGAATGGACTGGTTGGATCTCCTGGCAGTCCAAAGGACCTTCAAGAGCCTTCTCCAACACCACAGTTCAAAAGCATCAATTCTTCAGTGCTCAGCCTTCTTCACAGTCCAAATCTCACATCCATACACGACTACTGGAAAAACCATAGCCTTGACTAGACGGACCTTAGTTGGAAAAGTAATGTCTCTGCTTTTGAATATGCTATCTAGGTTGGTCATAACTTTTCTGCCAAGGAGTAAGCGTCTTTTAATTTTGTGGCTACAGTCACCGTCTGCAGTGATTTTGGAGCCCCAAAAATAAAGTCTGACACTGTTTCCACTGCAGTGATACTGGAGACCTCGAAAATAAAGTCTGACACTGTTTCCACTGTTTCCTCATCTATTTTTCATGAAGTTGTGATCTTTATTTTCTGAATGTTGAGCTTTAAGCCAACTTTTTCACACTCCACTTTAACTTTCATCAAGAGGATTTTTTGTTCCTCTACACTTTCTGCCATAACAGTAGTGTCATCTGCATATCTGAGGTTATTGATATTTCTCTCGGCAATCTTGATTCCAGCTTGTGCTTCTTCCAGCCCAGCGTTTCTCATGATGTACTATGTATATAATTTAAATAAGCAGGGTGACAATGTACAGCCTTCACATACTCCTTTTCCTATTTGGAATCAGTCTGTTGGTCCATGTCCAGTTCTAACTTTTGCTTTGTGACCTGCATATAGGTTTATCAAGAGGCAGGTCAGGTGGTCTGGTATTCCCATCTCCTTTAGAATTTTCCACAGTTTATTGTGATCCACACAGTCAAAGGCTTTGGCATAGTCAATAAAGTAGAAATAGACGTTTTTCTGGAACTCTCTTGCTTTTTCCATGATCCAGCAGATGTTGGCAATTTGATCTCTGGTTCCTTTGCCTTTTCTAAAACCAGCTTGAGCATCTGGAAGTTCATGGTTCACATATTGCTGAAGCCTGGCTTGGAAAATTTTGAGCGTTACTTTACTAGTGTGTGGGATGAATGCAATTGTGCAGTAGTTTGAGCATTCTTTGGCATTGCCTTTCTTTGGAATTGAAATGAAAACTGACCTTTTCCAGTCCTGTGGCCACTGCTGAGTTTTCCAAATTTGCTAGCATATTGAGTGCAGCACTTTCACAGCATCATCTTTCAGGATTTGAAATAGCTCCATTGGAATTCCATCACCTCCACTAGCTTTGTTCGTAGTGATGTTTTCTAAGGCACACTTGACTTCACATTCCAGGATGTCTAGCACTAGGTGAATGATCACACCATCATGATTGTCTTGGTCATGAAGATCTTTTTTGTACAGTTCTTCTGTGTATTCTTGCCACCTGTTCTTAATATCTTCTGCTTCTGTTAGGTCTATACCATTTCTGTCCTTTATCAAGCCCATCTTTGCATGAAATGTTCCCTTGGTATCTCTAATTTTCTTGAAGAAATCTCTAGTCTTTCCCATTCTGTTTTTTGCCTATATTTTTTGTGTTGATCACTGAGGAAGGCTTTCCTATCACTTCTTGCTATTCTTTGGAACTCTGCATTCAGATGTTTATATCTTTCCTTTTCTCCTTTGCTTTTCACTTCTCTTCTTTTCACAGCTATTTGTAAGGCCTCCTCAGAAAGCTATTTTGCTGTTTTTCATTTCTTTTCCATAGGGATGGTCTTGATCCCTGTCTACTGTACAATGTCACGAACCTCTGTCCATAGTTCATCAGGCACTCTATCTATCACATCTAGTCCCTTAAATCTATTTCTCACTTCCACTGTATAATCATAAGGGATCTGATTTAGGTCATACTTGAATGATCTAGTGGTTTTCGCTACTTTCTTCAATTTAAGTCTGAATTTGGCAACGAAGAGCTCATGATCTGAGCCACAGTCAGCTCCTAGTCTTGATTTTGTTGACTGTGTAGAGCTTCTTCATCTTTGGCTGCAAAGAATATAATCAGTCTGATTTCGGTGTTGACCATCTGGTGATGTCCATGTGTAGAGTCTTCTTTTGTGTTGTTGGAAGAGGGTGTTTGCTATAACCAGTGCATTTTCTTGCCAAAACTCTATTAGTCTTTGCCCTGCTTCATTCCGTATTCCATGGCCAAATTTGCCTATTACTCCAGATGTTTCTTGACTTCCTACTTTTGCATTCCAGTCTCCTATATTGAAAAGGATATCTTTTTTGGGTGTTAGTTCTAAAAGGTCTTGTAGGTCTTCATAGAATTGCTCAACTTCAGCTTCTTCAGTGTTACAGGTTGGGGTATAGACTTGGATTGCTGTGATATTGAATGGTTTGCCTTGGAAACGGACAGAGATCATTCTGTCATTTTTGAGATTGCATCCAAGTACTGCATTTCGGACTCTTTTGTTGACCATGATGGCTACTCCATTTCTTCTAACTGTTTCTTGCCTGCAGTAGTAGATATAACGGTCATCTGAGTTAAATTCACCCATTCCAGTCCATTTTCATTTGCTGATTCCTAGAATGTCGACGTTCACCCTTGCCATCTACTGTTTGACCACTTCCAATTTGCCTTGATTCATGGACCTTTCATTCCAGGTTCCTATGCAATATAGCTCTTTACAGCATTGGACCTTGCTTCTATCACCAGTCACATCCACAGCTGGGTATTGTTTTTGCTTTGGCTCCTTCCCTTCATTCTTTCTGGAGTTTTTTCTCCACTGATCTCCAGTGGCATGTTGGGCACCTACTGACCTAGGGAGTTCCTCTTTCATTATCTCCTAGAGTTTGCTCAAATTCATGTCCACTGAGTCAGTGATACTGTCTAACTATCTCATCCTCTGCTACCCCCCTTTTCCTTTGGCCATCAGTCTTTCCCAGCATCATGGGTTTTTCTAATTAGTAGACTCTTTGCTTCAAAAGTATTGGAGTGTCAGCTACGTTATCAGTCTTTTCAATGGGTATTCAGGGTTATTTCCTTTAGGATTGACTGATTTGATCTCCTTGCAGTCCAAAGGACTCTCAAGACTCTTCTACAGTACCAGAGTTCAAAAACATAAGTTCTTTGGTGCTCAGCTTTTGTGGTCCAACTCTCACATCCATGCATAACTACTGAAAAAAAAAACCATATCTTTGCGTATATGGACTTTGTTGGCAAAGTGATGTCTCTACTTTTTAACACACTGTCTAGGTTTGTCATAGCTTTCCTTCCAAGGAACAAGAGTCTTTTAATTTAATGGCTGCAGTTCCTGTCTGCAGTGACTTTGAAGCCCAAGAAAGTCCGTTTCCATTTTTTTTCCCCTGCTGTTTGCCATGAATTAATGAAAATAGATGCCATGGTCTTAGTTTTTTTTTTTTTTTTAATATTGAATTTTTAATGTTGAGTTAAAATAGCATAAGGATTTAACATTTTGATAACTTACTATATCAAAATACTCATATAATAAAATTTTCATTTTCTTAATTTTTAATTTTTATAACACAAATTTCATATCATTTTTATGTTGGATAAATTTTGATAAAAGATGGTAACAAGCACTCTTTTGTTTGGGAATTGGCTATAGAACTTTTTTCCTATTAAGTATCTAGGAAATATTTTCTTCAGTTATAGTAGAAACTGATGACATGACAATCAGAGGAACAGAATGTTACAAGAAACTGCATACTGTTCACACTGATAAGTCTACCACTATTTCTTAAGGAATTACTTTTCCAGTGGCAGACTCTTTGGAAGCCGCTTTGGGTGTCTCTCGCTGATACACATATTTCTGTTCACCATCTCCTTTTCTTCTCTGTGCTATGATACAGCCATTTTCAGATAGCTCATCTCAGGCTTGATATATAGCTCAAAAATACAGTTAAGAAAGGTAGGTTGTTTTATGGTGACAGAAGGATGCTTTATCAAGTAGGACTCTTAATAATTTGGTGGAAAATGCAGGTTCAGAATGGAAATTCAGTGGAATTTAAACACATTATTGGGTTTTACATCATTTTAGTTCATTTGATAAATCAGTGCAATTTGCAAACAGGTACTACATCTAAGTGGGAAAACATTTGTTCAGCAAACAAAAAGGCAACTAGAAAAACAGTGTGCTTGGAGTTAATATTTTATTAATGAGAATATATAAGATTATTATGTGATATAGAATAGGCTTTTTGAGGTTATTATAGTCAGAATTTAATTATGCACATATTTAAATTTATTGTAAACATATTAATAAAAGTTAGATAAATAATGTTTTAAGTTGGTAAAGTCCCCTGAAATCTTCTTATAAATATACTAAAGTTATGGGTCAGATATTCAAATTAATCATCTTTAATAAATTCTTAAAGAATATGAGTCCTTAATACTCAGCTATTCCTGCATTCCTTTATTCTCATTCCTGAGTAAAGATGAATTTGAGCTACCATTAATCACACATAAAACAGGAAACTTTTAGATTTGATATTTTTTAAATGAGTAGAACTATCCTTTTAAATGTCCACACACAGTGCAAAAAACTGCCACTCTATTTTCCATCATGTCCAACTGTGGTGCCACTGTCAAAATGATGTCAGTATTTGTTGTAGTATTTACATCATAAGCAGCTCCCCTGCCTTCCCCAAAGCCTTCATTGTACAGTCTTATCTATCCCTTGACATGATGTTACATCTAGTTTTTCCAGGCAGTAGTCTTCCTAATGGGGCTGTTTCAACTCCAAGATTAAGAATTGCAGAAATGAAATTAAAAAGATATCTTTTGCTGGCTCAGGCTCCTCTGTGATGTGTTTTTGGCCTGGATTTCATTTTATGTTATATAATTATAATAATTATACAGCAGCAAATTAAACTTAAGAATGCAATTTATAGAAGAATATGGAAATATAACATCTTTATTTAAAAGAATGTCATGGGCAATTTTTTTCCTATTGTCAAGTGACTAAATTTAATCTAAGACATGGTATATCTGTTCCAAGAATCATTAAGATTTAAGGGAAAAGACTTTAATATCCTTAGAGACTGATATGATACTAAGCTTGTAGTAGCATGGTTTCTTCCTATTTGTCTTCTCAGAAAACAATACTAAATCCTTTGGATGCAAGAAATGAGAAGCAATTATCTATTTGTTTTATCTACAGGTGAGAACTCAAAATGCCTCTCCTGTGGTAGAGCCTCAGTGAGCTCTTTTTCTGTGAGAGGAAACTTCTGGTTTATAGAATATTAAGTAGGGCATATATGTGAAGGTAACAAATTGTGATTAACTTTAAAGAAAAGGTAGAATAGTTGAGTCATTATTTTCTAGTTTCTAACTGCTTGACACACAGTATTCATGTTGAAGGCTAAAAGGATTCATCAATTGATCAAATATTAAAATTAACAGCAATGACTTTATTTTCTTCTCAAATGTGTGAATCAGTTCCTCTACTAAAATCAATAGGTATTTCACAATCTTGACAAAATACTTTTGAGCTTCAGGTCTCCTCTAAAATTAAAAATATAGCCTTATTGTTCTAGAATGTGTTTTCTTTTTACAATCATAGGATAGAAACATGACTAAACTGGTAAATATTTATTAGTCTAATACTCATTTTATAAATAAGTTATATGAGATAAGTGAGAATTCATGTTTAGATGTTAGCAATATGTATATTTTCTTCAGCTTATATTTTAAATTATGATAGCGAAAGATAAAATGTCATCTTTTTCATTATTGATTTACCACCAGTACAGCGACTATCTCTGGAGAACATGTCTGCCATTTATCCTTTGTTTTTAATTCTTCTTAATACCAAGAATACATTCTACTTATATGTTTCTAGATATAAGGATATTTGCTTGCTAACCTAATTTAAGTGAATAATAATAGTGTGATAACATGAGGATTCTTTTTTTCAGCTTGGGCAGTGCTCATTTGTGACATTGGGGAATCTTTCCCATTTTTCTCTGTCTCAGATTGACTAAATCATGTTATTAACTAATTGTCATAATGTTTAATATTTTCTGAATGATGAAAGAAATTGAAGACAACACAGACAGGTAGAAAGATATACTATGTTCTTAGATTGGGAGAATCAATACTGTTAAAAATGCCCATACTACCCAAAGCAGTCTATAGACTCTGTGCAATCTCTATCAGATTAAAAGTTGCATTTTTCATAGAACTAGAACAAAAAAGAAAAATTAAATTAGTATGGAAACACATAAGACCCTGAAAAACCAAAAAAATCTTTAGAAAGAAAAATAGAGCTAGCAGAATCATGCTTCCTGACTTCAGACTGTGCTACAAAGCTACAGTAATCAAAACAGTATGGTGCTGGCACAAAAACAGGTCACAGAATAGGATAGAAAGGCCAGAATCACACTGACACACTTACAGTCAATTAATCTACAACAAAGGAGGTAAGAATATGCAATGAAAGACAGTCTCTAGTCTCTTCAGTAAGTGGTGCTGGGGAAACTGGACAGTTTCTTGTAAAAGAATAGAATTAAAACATCCTCTAACACCATATACAAAAAAAAAAAAAACTCAAAATGAATTAAAGACATAAACATAAGACCATGTACTCTGGAACTTTCAGGGAAAAGCATAGGAGGAACACTTTGACATAAATCATAGCAATAATTTTTTTTGATCCAGCTCCTAGAGTAATGGAAATAAAAAACAAATATAAACCAATGGGACCTAATTAAACTTAAAAACTTTTGCATAGTAAAGGAAAACATAAACAAAACAGAAAGACACCCTTCCTACTGGGAAAAAATACTAATATATTTTGTCACTGACTTCTGACCTGAAAAGTTTCTGCATAAAAATAAGCTGATAGACTCATGGACGTTCTATTGTATCTGAGTATTTGTTTTCCTTGTGTTTCTCTGACAATTCACTCTTTATGTTTAACTTTTGCCGTTTTAATTATGATATGTCTTGGTGTGGACTGTTTGGGGTCATCTTGTTTAGGATCTTCTATGCTTCCTGTACTTGGATATGTTTGGATATCTACTTGGATACCCTCCTCAGGTTAGGGAAGTTTTTAGCCATAATTTCATTAAATACATTTTTTTTACCTCTTCCTCTTTGTTTTTATCTTCTCCTTCTGAGACCTCTATAAGACAAATGTTGGTATGTTTGCTGTTATCCCAAAAGGTAATTGTAAATCATTTTCATTTGCCTGAAATTTTTCTTTGTACTGTTCCAGTTGCCCAGTTTCCATCATTCTGTCTTTGAGATCAGTTAAGCATTTTTCTATATTGTTTAGGCTGCAATTAATTCCTTCTCATGTGTGTTATTTCAGTTATGCTGGTTTTTTTTTTAAGTTTTCTAGTTTCTTATAAAAATGATCATGGTGTTCATTTATTCTTTTGAATTATTTATATGATCTGTTTCTATTTGATTAACTGTTTTTTAAAGAGATTTTCTTGATGTTGGGAAAGATTGAGGGCAGGAGGAGAAGGGGATGACAGAGGATGAGATGGTTGAATGGCATCACCAACTCAATGGACTTGGATTTGGGTGGACTCCAGGAGTTGGTGATGGACAGAGAGGCCTGGTGTGCTGTGATTCATGGGATCACAGAGTTGGACACGACTGAGTGACTGAACTGAACTGAACTTTAGGTCCTTCAATTGAGACAAGTTCCTGCCTTCTCATTTTGCTTATCTTTCTCTGTCTTTATTAAATTAGGTCAAGCAATTACCTGTGGCAATCTCAAAGTGGTGTTCATACATAGGCACAACTCTATACAGTCTGTGTGTGCCTAGTGGCTTTGGTGGGAGAGCTGAATGTGATGAGAATCCAAGTCATGTCATTTACTCATAATGTGCTGGCAGCTATCACCTTGGTAGGAGATAGGGCTGGAGGAAGAGGGGCTACAGCTGGAGGTGTGAGGCAGGGTCAGGTCTCAACTACTAGAGCAGAAACCCTGAGGGCTGGGTCCGAGTTGGATTGGTTCCTTTTAAGTGCATCTCTTCCCCTTCCCAGCAGAAGACCCTCAGCCCCAAAGAGGGCCAGGGCTAGAGTGAGAGAGGCTGGAAACATCATTTGGTTTAGGTCAGGGTACAGGGTGTGGCAGTCAGGCCACTGTCAGAAATATGGAGTGCTTCTGATAGCCACTTACGTAATTGCCTTTTCATATGCTGCTTAGGGTTTGAGTGACCATCGTGTCTCACAACTAAGCTGTTTTCTCAGTCAAGGCAGCTGTTGCTCCACTCTGGAGCAAATGGTGCTGGATTCTTTGCTTGGCTCAGGTTGGGATACCATGAGGGTGGTTGTGGGCTACACAATTTCAATCCTGCCTCTTTAGTCCCTCCCTCCTGCTTTGGGTTCAAACAGGCATTTGCGCTGAAGTAGGTTCCAGACTTCTCACAGCCCTGCTGCTAGTCCCACTGGCCCTCCAACCAGCCAAGGGGTTTGAATTCCTTTTGTCAGATTCCATGTGGCTTGAATCATTCACTCTCTAGCCTGGGTCCTCACCCATGTAATCTCCCTTTCCTCCTGAATCCCCTCCCAGGGACACACATCCCAGACTGATCACTTTTCTTCCCTTCTTACCTGAACTTTTCTAGTCCCATGGCAACTGCTGAGTTTTCCAAATTTATTCACATATTGAGTGCAGCAGTTTAACAGTATCACCTTTTAGGATTTGAAATAGCTCAGCTGGGATTCCATCACCTCCACTAACTTTTTCCATACTAATGCTTCCTAAGGCCCACTTGACTTCACACTCCAGGATGTCTGGCTCTAGGTGAGTGGCCACACCATGAGGCTTATCCAGGTAAGACCTTTTGTATATAGTTCACCTGTGTATTCTTGCTACCTTTTCCTTATCCCTTCTGCATCTGTTAGTCCTTGGCGTTTCTGTCCTTTATTGTGCCCATCCTTTCATGAAGTCTTCCACTGATATCTCCAATTTTGTTGAAGAGGTCTCTAGTCTTTCCCATTCTAATGTTTTCCTCTACATCTTTACATTGTTCATTTAAGAAGGCCTTATCTCTCTTTGCTATTCTTTGAAACTCTGCATTCAGTTGGGTATATAATTCCCTTTCCCCCTTGTTTTCCACTTCTCTTCTTTCCTCAGCTGTTTATAAAACCTCCTCAGACAACCAGTTAGCCTTCTTACATTATTTTTTTCCTTTGGGATGGTTGTGGTCACTGCCTCCTATACAGTGTTAAGATACTGCATCTATAATTCTTCAGACACTGTCTACCAGATCTGATCCCTTGAATCTATTTGTCACTCCTACATATATCCATAAGGGATTTTGCTTAGTTCATACTTGATGCCTAGTGGTTTTCCCTACTTTCCTCAATTTAAGCCTGAATTTTGCAATAAGCAGGTCATGATCTGACCACAGTCAGCTCTGGGTCTTGTTTTTTCCTGACTGTATAGAGCTTTTCCATCTTTGGCTGCAAAGCATATAATCAATCTGATTTTGGTATTGACTATCTGATGATGTCTATGGGTAGAATCACCTCTTGGGTTGCTGGAAAAGAGTGTTTTCTTTCATCAGTGTGTTCTCTTGACAAAACTCTATTAGGTTTTGCCCTGTTTCCAGTTGTACTCCAAGGCCATACTTGCCTGTTACACCAGGTACATCTTCCTACTTTTGCATTCCAGTCTCCTATGATGAAAAGGACATTTTTTGTGTGTGTTAGTTCTAGAAGATCTTGTAGGTATTCATAGAACTTGTCAAATTCAGCTTTTTCAACATCAGTGGTTGGGGCATAGACTTGGTTTATGTTGTATGGTCTGCCTTGGAAATGAACTGAAATCATTCTGTTGTTTTTGAGATTGCAACCAAGTACTCCATTTAGGACTCTTGTTGACTATGAGGGCTACTCCATTTCTTCTAGAGGATTCTTGCCCACATTAGTAGAAATAATGGTCATGTGATTTAAATTTGCTCATTCCTGTCTATTTCAGTTCATCAGTTCCTAAGATCTCAATGTTCACATTATTACCTAGAAGTTATTCTCACCCTGAAAACAGTTTTGCTCTTGGCTAAAAGCAGCTGGTAATAAAAATCCCTTCCACTCCCACAATGACACAGGGACAAGATTATAGAATCTTGAATTCTGATCAAGAGCTATTGTACAGAACTGCAATACCTTGCAAATAAAGGGACTAGTCATTTCCTGGGTTGTAGCCTGTGTAATAAGGGATAAGCATCTTTAGCCAGAATTTTAAAGAGAAGATGTTAAAGGATAGAGAAATCTTTTAAAATCCCAGTTCTGTATAGAGAAGTTATTGAGGCAGGAGAGATGAAAGAATCCCAGAAATTTGTATTGAAAGTTCTAATACTACACTGAATACACAGGAAAGCTTTTCTGGGCATTATAGGATTCAACAATGAAAGACAGTGATATAAATGAAACCAGAAGAGAGAGATACTCAGAGATTTCTGGCTAAAATGTCCTATTAAGAAAGAGAAAATAGAAAATCAATATAATTGCCAAATTAATTACCACTTGCAGCTTGTTAAATATGTGTTTATGTTTGAGTTAATACTTAGTAGTAAACAGTGTAGTTTCTTCCACTCTGTGTTTGTGAGTTCCCAGATTGAAAGAAAAACAAATATCAATAAAATAGTCATACATATTAGGTAGTGAAAGTGCAAGTGGCTCAGTCGTGTCTGACTCTTTGTGACCCCATGGATAGTCCAGGGAATTCTCCAGACCAGAATACTGGAGTCAGTAGCATTTCCCTCCTCCAGAGAATGGTGTAACCCAATAAACAGTTTTACTCAGGGTCTGATACCCATGTTAATTAGCAATAACTCCTTTAATACAGTGATAATTTAATTACTTATTCTATGTCTTATACTTGAAGGAGGAAATAGCAACCCACTCAAGTGTTCTTGCTTGGAAAATCCCATGGACACTGGAGTCTGGTTGGCTATAGTCCATGGGGTCACAAAGAGTCAGACACAACTAAGTAGGCATGAGCATGTCTTATACTAAGAAAGTGCTTTGAAAATTGTTACTATTGATCACATAATTATGGAACATTCAAGTTATCTTCATTTAATCCTCACAGCATCTCTTGTACGGGAAGAGAGGTTCAGTTATTCAAGCCATTTGCTGAGGAGACAGCTGAGAGTTGGTGTGACTCTGCACTCACCCAAGCACATCTGACTAACAAAAAGGACTCGTGGGATTTGAAACAGGCATTCTGACTCTGTAATATGAGCTACTGATGCTGCATGGTTGAATTTCTTATTACTCCTCATCTTGCATACGGAAAAGAAAAAGTGCAGCTTTTAAATGCACATAGAGTCTGGGCAGAGTGCCAGGGCTTTAGTTCATGGCAGTGCCACCATCCCCCTTATCCAGACAGCTTTCTTTCTGCAGACCTATTGATGAGAGAGAACATTGTCTTTGGTTTTATAGCTGGTGAGTATTGAATAAGGTATTCTCAGATATAGACTTGTACTTTATCACTAAATGAAAATAATTGCAGTCACAGCAGTCAAGCACACAAATGGTGTTTTTCAGTTCTGTCATCTGTTAGATCAAGTGGTGTTTTATTTTTTAGTTTCTTTATAATTTTCAGAAGACTATGCCAGGAAATAAACAGTTTGACTGGTATAAGTTGATAAAAGATTGCTAGGCAGAAACATACAGAATGTGTATGTGCGTGTATACCTGTGTCTATATATTCATATATTACCTCTATAATTGTGTAACTTTTCCAAAATTTAAAATACACTGAGAGAGGAGGTTTGGGGAGAATGGATACATGTATATGTATGGCCAAGTCCCTTTGCTATCCACCTGACACTATCTCAACATTGTTAATCAGTTACATTGCAATATAAACTAAAGCTTTAAAAAGCAAAACACATTGAGATATATATCAGGCCACAATTTTCATTACTAACTCTGCCTTTTCCTAATGCTGTTGAATTCCCAAAGGCAAAGGCTGCCAAGAGAAAATTTTAAATTATGTAATTTAAACATGATACTAATTTTTCTTAAAAGCATGTTGATTTTCCCAATGAACATAAAAACAGATGGACAACTTCTAAAATAGTGACACACTTTTAAGATAGAAGTGAATTTTGTGAGGGCCATTTATGCATCAAGAAATATAGTTAGAAGCCAAAGCCTCATTCTGAGATCTATTTTCCCTGCTCTCCTTCCATAAGGCAGATACTTGTCATTTATTCTCAATAGCTTTCTGCTATTATCTTTCCTTGGACTGCAAGGAAATCCAACCAGTCCATTCTGAAGGAGATCAGCCCTGGGATTTCTTTGGAAGGAATGATGCTAAAGCTGAAACTCCAGTGCTTTGGCCACCTCATGTGAAGAGTTGGCTCATTGGAAAAGACTCTGCTGCTGGGAGGGATTGGGGGCAGGAGGAGAAGGGGACGACCGAGAATGAGATGGCTGGATGGCATCACTGACTCAATGGACATGAGTCTGAACTCCAGGAGTTGGTGATGGACAGGGAGGCCTGGCGTGCTGTGATTCATGGGGTCGTGAAGAGTCGGACATGACTGAGCGACTGAACTGAACTGAACTGATTATCTTTCCAGAAAATGTTCACTATGCATATCTATAGATTGGAATCTGGGTTTCTTTTGTCAGTGCCCTTACTCTTCTAACAGTCAACCCCCTCATACTATACCCAGAGTCAAGGCGGGGGGAGCTTTTCTTTTAAAGGGATATGTCATTAAGAGACACAGTAATAACATGAGATTGATAGCAGGGGCTAAGCTGTTGCTCACTGTAGATGTGGAGAGATGTAAACACATCAAAAGAGTGGCTCTTAGTTGGACCTAAAACTTGTTATATTGAGTATTATGCTGGGGTTCTCTTTTTAATTTCAATTTTTAATCTTTATAGAAATCCTCCTACCAGATTAATCATGCTTTTTTTTCAGCATATTCTCAAATTCAAAGTCTGCTAAATGATCACCATTTCAAATGGGTTTCTATCAATTATCAAGAATGTGGATCACAACAAACTCTGGAAAATTCATAAAGAGATGGGAGTACCAGACCACCTCACATGTCTCCTGAAAAACCTACAGGTCAAGAAGCAACAGTTATAGAATCTGACATGAAACAACTGACTGGTTCAAAACTGGGAAAGGAGTACAGCAAGACTATGTATTGTCACTCTGCTTATTTAACTTATATGCAGAGTGCATCATGCAAAATGCAGGACTGAATAAATCACAAGCTGGAACTAAGATTTCCAGGAGAAATATCAACAACTTCAGATATACAAATGATACAATTCTAATAGCTAAAGTGAAGAGGAACTAAAGAGCCTCTTGATGAGGGTGAAAGAGGAAAGTGAAAAGCTGACTGGCTTAAAATTCAACATTCAAAAAACTAAGATCATGGCATCTGGTTCCATCAATTCATGGCAAATAGAAGGGGGAAAAGTGGAAACAATAGCAAAATTTATTCTCTTGTGCTTCAAATGACTGTGCATGGCAACTGTAACCATTTAATTAGAAGACACTAGCTCTTGGAAGGAAAGCTATGACAAACCAAGACAGCATATTAAAAACCTGAGACATCTCTTTGCCAACAAAGTTCTATATAGTTAAAGCTATTTTTTTTCCCATTAGTTATGTATGGATGTGAGAGTTGGACCATGAGGGAGGCCGAGCACTGAAGACTAATGTTTTTGAATTGTGATGCTGGAGAAGACTCTTGAGAGTCCCTTGTACTACACAGAGATCAAACCAGTCAGTCCTAAAGGATATCAATACTGAACATGCATTGGAAGGATCGATGCTGAAGCTGAAGCTCCAACACTTCGGTCACCTGATGCAAAAAGCCGATTCTTTGGAAAAGCCTCTGATGCTGGGAAAGATTGAAGGCAAAAGGAGAATGAAGTGGTAGAGGATGAGATGGCTACATAGCATCATTGACACAGTGAACATGAATCTGAACAAACTCCAGAAGATAGTGGAGAATGGAGGAAGCCTGATGTTCTGCAGTTCATGGGGTCATAAAGAGTTGGATATGACTTAGCAACTGAACAACATTACCTTCACAGCACATGTCATAATCTGAATATATATTGTTTGTTTATTTATTATTTCTCTCTCTTATACAATGACTGGACTAAGAGATTTTAATCAAAAACCATTTGCCCTATATGACATCTTTGTGAATTTAGCAAGTTATCTAGTATGATGAAGCCTCTGCACATCTGCAAAATTAGACTGATAATAACAACTATTGTGAAGATAAAAGTAATACTGTACATAAAGCTGTGAGCATTAGCTGACATATAACACATTAAAGATCATTTCTTACTAATCTACATTCTCACTGTGGTGATCAAATTGAAACCATTACACTGTCTTTTCTAAATTTTGAAAATACTGATTTTCACCTTTCCCTTCATCCTTTTCCTATTTTCATAGAAGACATGTTTCTTAACATAAATGAAGTAATCTTATGTCCCAGTTTAGAACACTGCTTTCACCCTTAGAATAAAACACAAACTCCTTAAAATGGCCTAGATAACCCAGCAAGATCTGGTTATTTATTGCCTACTCTTTATGGCTTGATTTTATACCATTCTTTCCTTTTCACACTGTCTTCTCTTTGTTCTTAAATATGACAAACTCTTCTCCCATAATTTTTTTTTCACGTTTTTCATTGCTTACTGTTTAAGGAAATATGGAAGTTGAACAGATTTATTAAAAATTGAGGCATATACTATGAAAATAAAATGAATTTTTAGAAATAAATATTTAATTATGGTTGAGTCAAATCAAATCAATACTCAGAGGGAGGATAAGTAAGTTGTAAGAAATATTTGGGAAATACAGCATGCAAAAGAAAAGAAATCAGAAAAAAAAATGAAAGAGCAATTGGAGTATACTGTAGTTCTCACAGAACATTTGAAAATAGAGAGGGTGTAGGTACATCAGTATTTGAAGAGGCAATGGCATAAAGTTTTCCAGATTGAAGGAGCATACCAAGCATACAGAAGATAAATAAAAGCAAATTGAGATTTATATGTGTCACAATGAATCTCCAGAATCTGGGAGATGAAAATAAAGAAGTCACCAGAGAAAATAATAGATTACTTTGAAGAATTAATTAGTTGGTTAGACTAAAAGGAGTTATTTCACCAACAGCAGATGCCAGAAGACAATGGCATGGTCATTCCTGAGTGATACATACATGCATGCACAAGTTTTAATTGAAAGAACTAAGGGTTTATTTCCATCTTTTGAGAGCCAAGATCTGGTACACTTTGATCATTACTTTACTGCCAGTATCTAGAATGGATGGTAGAAACGCCAGTGCTGTTTTCTGAATGAATGAATCCATCAGCAGTCAATTAAAGGATCAAAAACTGTTATTATATTTGAAAATAATGAGCAAGTAGCAGTCACAAAATTTACAACATTCTAATGGCACTTGCCCTATCTCCTCCTGAGATGGTACGTGACACTTACAACTTTGCAGTTATTTATGACAGAGAAGCTTGGAAAACTTTTATCCTTCTGACCCACCTTGGTAAAAACAAAGACTACTTCTTCCCAGTGTGAAGATGTTATAAGACAGATGCCAGAGTGTCCCATAGCCTCTGTAGAGAACAATTTGAAATCCTGAAAACCTTTTACTAAATGCACTCCAGTGTTGTTCATCAGTCAAGATACAGATTCTTTTTTTATGTTAAGAATCTAAACATTATAATTCTAGTCATTCTAGTTTTGTGCTACTCTTAGGAGTTAAAATATAGTCAATTTTCAATCTGTGAAGGAGTTTAAGTATCAACATGTTTGTTTTTAAAGACTTTATTCATATATCTATAGTTGTGTTCATGATTCTTATTCATTTAGGTTTATAAGCTGATGTGTTATAGAATTGTGTTTTCTAGTAATGTATGCTGGAGAAAGCAATGGCACCCCACTCCAGTACTCTTGCCTGGTAAATCCCATGGATGGAGGAGCCTGGTAGGCTGCAGTCCATGGGGTGGCCAAGAGTCAGACATGACTGAGCGACTTCACTTTCACTTTTCACTTTCATGCATTGGAGAAGGAAATGGCAACCCACTTCAATGTTCTTCCTGGAAAATCCCATGGATGGAGGAAACTGGTGGGCTGCAGTCCATGGGGTCGCCAAGAGTTGGACACAACTGAGTGACTTCACTTTCACTTTTCACTTTCATACATTGGAGAAGGAAATGGCAGCCCACTCCAGTGTTCTTGCCTGGAGAATCTCAGGGACTGGGGACCCTGGTGCGCTGCCATCTATGGGGTCACACAGAGTCTGACATGACTGAAGTGACTTAGCAGTANAAAATCCCATGGATGGAGGAGCCTGGTAGGCTGCAGTCCATGGGGTGGCCAAGAGTCAGACATGACTGAGCGACTTCACTTTCACTTTTCACTTTCATGCATTGGAGAAGGAAATGGCAACCCACTTCAATGTTCTTCCTGGAAAATCCCATGGATGGAGGAAACTGGTGGGCTGCAGTCCATGGGGTCGCCAAGAGTTGGACACAACTGAGTGACTTCACTTTCACTTTTCACTTTCATACATTGGAGAAGGAAATGGCAGCCCACTCCAGTGTTCTTGCCTGGAGAATCTCAGGGACTGGGGACCCTGGTGCGCTGCCATCTATGGGGTCACACAGAGTCTGACATGACTGAAGTGACTTAGCAGTAGTAGCAGTAATGTATGCAAATATCTTCCATTTATGGTTGATATTTTATTATAAAATTAAATCTTTTATTTGCCATAGATTATATCTTGATTTGCCTATTTATTAAAAGTCAATATACTTTGATATTTAGCTTTAGGTTTACCTGAAATTAAACAGAAAACAGAGTTCCTGTATATTCCCTCTCCCTCATCTATTATTTACATCTTTCTTAGATGCGGTATACTTGTTATAGTTGATGAATGAATCTCAGTATATTATTATTAAAGTTCATGGTTTACATTAGGATTCACTCAGTGATGTAGTGTTCTCTTTGGTTTTGACCATTATGCATGGCAAATGCATAATGCCATGAATCCAGCATTACACAGTCACATACCATTACAACATCATATTCAGTAGTTTCACTGCCCTAAAAAAAACCTTTTGCTCTACCTATTTGTCACCCTCAAACCACTTCAATTCTTATTCTTTTAAATGTCTCTATTCAGTTCAGTTCAGTTCAGTTGCTCAGTTGTGTCCAAGTCTTTGCGACCCCATGAGTAGCAGCACACCAGGCCTCCCTGTCCATCATCAACTCCCGGAGTTCACCCAAACTCATGATCATTGAGTCGGTGATGCCATCCAGCCATCTCATCCTCTTTTGTCCCCTTTTCCTCCTGCCCTCAATCCCTCTCAGCATCGAAGTCTTTTCTAATGAGTCAATCCTTCCCATGACAGAGACAGAGGATGAGATGGCTGGATGGTATCACTGACTCGATGGATGTGAGTTTGAGTGAACTCCAGGAACTGGTGATGGACAGGGAGGCCTGGCGTGATGTGATTCATGGGATTGCAAAGAGTCTGACACCACTGAGCGAATGAACTGAACTGAGCTGAATATTCCACTTATGGATTTACAACAGTTTGCTTATCCATTTACTGGTTGAAAGACATCTTAGCTGCTTCCAAATTTTGGTAATTATCAATCAAGTTTCTGAAAATATTTGCAGGTTTTTGTGTGGACATAAGGTTTCAGTTTGTTTGGAGAAATAGCAAGGAATGCATATGCTGGGTGATATAGTTAAGACTGTTTAGCTTTGTACGAAACTGCCAAACTGTTCTCAGAAGGTGCAATGTTATTTTGCATGCCACTAGCAACACTACATCCTCACCAGCATTTGTTGTGAGCCTCTTTTTTTAAATTTTAGCCATTCTAATATGTATATAGTTTTATTATAATTTGAAATTTTCTAATAATATTTTACATCTTTTCTTCTTTTTTGTAAATTAATTTGTTTATTTTAATTGGAGGCTAATTATAATATTGTAATGGTTTTTGCCATACATTCACATGAATCTTACTTAGCTATTAAATGCATGTGAATCAGTTCTAATGAGGTGGATGAAACTGGAGCCTTTTATACAGAGTGAAGTAAGTCAGAAAGAAAAACACCGATACAGTATAATGATGCATATATATAGAATTTAGAAAAATGGTAACGATGACCCTATATAAGAGACAGCATAAGCGACACAGATGTAAAGAACAGACTTTTGGACTCTGTGGGAGATGGCGAGGGTGGGATGATTTGAGAGAATAGCATTGAAACGTGTATTACCATATGTGAAATAGATCACCAGTCCACATTCAATGCATGAAACAGGGCACTCAGGGCGGGTACACTGGGACAACCCTCAGGGATATGGGGATGGAGGTTGGAGGAGGGTTCAGGATGGGAGACACATGTTTACATCTTTTCATATGTTTATTTGTCATCTAATTTCTTTGGTCAGGTGTCTGTTTAGGTATTTTACCNCGATACAGTATAATGATGCATATATATAGAATTTAGAAAAATGGTAACGATGACCCTATATAAGAGACAGCATAAGCGACACAGATGTAAAGAACAGACTTTTGGACTCTGTGGGAGATGGCGAGGGTGGGATGATTTGAGAGAATAGCATTGAAACGTGTATTACCATATGTGAAATAGATCACCAGTCCACATTCAATGCATGAAACAGGGCACTCAGGGCGGGTACACTGGGACAACCCTCAGGGATATGGGGATGGAGGTTGGAGGAGGGTTCAGGATGGGAGACACATGTTTACATCTTTTCATATGTTTATTTGTCATCTAATTTCTTTGGTCAGGTGTCTGTTTAGGTATTTTACCCACACTTCATTTGGGTTGTTTCCTTATTGTTGATTTTTAAGGCTTTTTGCATATTTGAATGTAGTCAATGAGTTTTGCAAATTTTTTTTTTCAGTCTGTGGCTTGTTGTTTCATTTTTTTTTATTTATTTTTATTTTTATTTTTTCATCTCAGGTGTACATGAGTTCCCAATCTTGAACCACCCCCCCACCTCCCNACCCTGGCCTCAGATGTAGAGTGGCCCTCCCGGCCCCCAGACCCTGGCCTCCGACACGGGGCGGCTCTTCCCGGTCACCTCCTCTGACCTCGGACATGGGGTGGTTCTTCCCAGCCCCCGACCCTGACCTCGGACACGGTGTGGCTCCTCTCAGCTGTTCCCGCAGCGTTGCAGCCTGGTACTCTTGGTCGCTGCCCCTGACCTTGGAAGTGGGGTGGTTCCTCTCAGTTGTTCCTGCGCCGCCACAGCTCGGGACTCAGCCACTCTCTCTGTCCTCTGACATGGGGTAGCTCCTCTCTGCCGCGCTGAGTGGAAAGTGGGGTGGCTCCTCTCAGCTGTTCCCGCGCCGTTGCAGCCTGGCACTCTCGTCTGCTGCCCCTGACCTCGGAAGTGGGGTGTCTGCTCTCAGCCGTTCCTGCAGCGTCACAGCCTGGGACTCTCTGCCGCTGTCTGTTGAACGCGGGGTGGCTCCTCCCAGCTGCCGCCCCTGTCCTCGGACGCGGGGTGGTTCTTCTCGGCCGCGCTCAGTGAGCCGGCTCCCTGTTTCATTCTTTAATAGTGTATTTTTCATATCAGAACTTCTTAGTGATAATGCAATCAAACTTATTAAAGTTTGCTTTCACAGATCATGCTTTTTGAGCTGTTTTCTAAGAAGTAATTACCAAACCAGAGATGACCTATATTTTCATCATTATTGTCTCCTAGAAGTTTTATAGTTTTTGTTTCAGGTCTCTAACCCATTTTGAGTTAATGTTTTTGAAAGGTTTAGGGTGAGTGTCTAGGTATCTTTTTGCGTGTAGATTTATTTTTTTATTTGTCCTTCAATAAGACTGATTATTTTGTTGATTGGAGCTTTCTTTAATTCCTTCTGAAGAGAGTTACGTGTACTAAATTTTTGTGGTTAATTGTATTACATTACCGTTGAAACCACTTCATAAATTAAAAGTTGTATTTGTTGGCTCAGGCTGCCCTAACAATATAGCATAGACTAAATGACTTAAAAAAACAGGAAAAGTATTTTTTTCACAGTTCTGGAGGCTGGAAATCCAAAATTAAGGCTTGAACAAGATTTGGTTTTTGAAGAGAGCTTTTTGACTGAAAATGACTATGTTTGCAGATGGCAGAGAGAGAGAGAGAGAGAGAGAGAGAAATTTCTCTCTTCCTCTTATAAATCTACAGTTCTTTTGGATTATGGCCTCACCCTTGTGAACTAACTTTACCTTAATTACTATCCTATCTCCAGATGTAATCACATTAGGATTAGGGCTTTAATATGTGAATTTCAGAGAAATAAATAAAATTCATATAGAAAACATGAATATTACTTACTTACATATATTTCACAATTGTAAATCCAAAGTATGTTTGTAAGAAAACTTTATCACTATTTAATTGAATGAGGGGGACTCTATATCTTTAAGTCAAATGAGATCATCTTAAGAATTCCCATTTTGCAGATCACTTAGAAAATAGTATATCATTTTTTCACTGTAAGTAATTAGAAAGTGTGTGTATGTTTACTTCTTTTACCTCTTTTATCCCATCTATAAATTCTTGAAAAATCACTGATTAACTTCAGTGTTATTTAAATATTGACCCAGAAAATTCTTAATGCCAGTCAAACTTCAGTAAGTGAACTGTGCCCAGGAACTAAAGTGTCCTCCATGGACCCTGGTAGTCAGCAAGTTTTTCTTTCTTTCCTGGGCTCACATGCTAGCAAGCATGATTAAAATATTTGCAAGGAATAAGGAAGACTTCAGCAAGACTTCATTTCTGCAAACTACTTTGAATTTAACATATGTTAAAAATCATAGTATATAACAATAAGAATTTAAATCATAGTATATAACAATAAGAATAGTAATCATAATACTGAATCACACTATCCCTGGGTTTTTAGAATATTCTTTATATTGTTAAAAACTTTTTTTGTAATGGTAGATGAACCTGATTATGAAAATTATATATGTTCATACTGGTAAATCATGGAAAATATATACCCATGTACGATGTCCTTGCCAGTTTTCTAACTAAATTGTATGATTATTATTTATAAGCACTTAACTTGTATAGGAAGAGTACTGATGGGGTTTCTAAAGAGTCTAAACTTGTATCTTGCTCCATGTCACCTTAGATTTTCATTTGACTTGTCTGGTACTCAATTTGAATTAAAAAAAATATATATATATATATATAAAAAGTCTTCGAAGTTGAAATATGTAGCTTTTGGTTTTAAAAAATTATCTGAGAAATATGCTGATTACTATGTATTGAGCACTCTGAACATGAAGGGGAAAGGATGAGAATTCACCAGACACATAAAGCAGAAAGTCTTCCAGAAATTTTATAGTTGTCCCACCACATTGAAAACAATCTGATTTGAAAAAGACAGTAATCAATGACTTGCTAAATACTTGAGATTATAGAATCCAGTAGTGCCAGGTCCAGTTTTATTAGTAAGGGCTAGAATGGTTATGGTTATGGAAAGTTTCATAGAGGAGATGACAGGCAAGATAATACTCCCTCCCTGAAAAGATGTCTTTGCTCTAATTCCTGGGACCTGTGAATATGTCACCTACATGGCTGTGATCATTAATTTTATGTATCAATTTAACTAGGCCAGGGTACCCAAATATTTAGTCTGTCTAAATGTTACTGTATTATTTTTTTCATTTTTAGATGAGATTAACATTTAAATAAGTAGACTTTGAGTAAAGTAGATTAACTTTCATAAGTCAGTAGGCCTCATAATCATTTGAGGCCTTAAAAGATAAAAAGATGGAAGGTTTTCCCCTAAGGAAGAAGAAATTCTGCCTTCATGCTGCTTTTGGGTTCAAAGTATAACTTCAGTTCTTACCCTGGTTCCCAGCCTGCTGGCCTATCCTGCAGATTTCAGACTTGCCAGTCCTCACAATCCTGTGACCCAGTTCCTGATTCTTTAAGATGAATCTGTATGTGTGTGTGTGTGTGCGTGTGCGTGCGTGTGCACAGGAACATACCAGTAGTTCTGATTCTCTGGAGAACCCTAATACAGTGGCAAAAGGGATCTGGAAAATGTGGTTAAGAACAGAGATCTTGAAACCTTGAGATGGGGAGATTATCTTCAGCCATCCAGGTGGACCTGATATAATCACATGGGTCCTTAAAATGGAAACACTTTTCTGGCTACAGCTAGAGGGTAATATGAGTATGGAAGAAGAGTCAGTGACCAGCTTTAGAGATGGAGGAGAAGCCATGAGCCAAGGAACATAGGCAGCCTCTTGGCAAGGAAGTAGATCTTCTCTGGAGCCTCCGTGGAGGAATATAGCCTTGTTATGTCATTTGGTGCAAAAACCCATGCAGAGCATTTAACCTAAGAAACTGTACATAATAAATGTGTGATGTTTTAAACCACTAAGTCTGTGTTTCAGTAGTAATAGGAAACTAATACTGGGGAAGTGTGATTTACAGCCTGAATAGGACATGAATAAGTGTTGTGTAAGCAGAACACCCACTCCAGTATTCTGGCCTGGAGAATTCCATGGACTGTATAGTCCATAGCGTCGCAAAGACGCTGACAGGACCGAGCGACTTTAACTTTCAGGCAGAACTGCATTGCATGCCCGATTTTGGAGCGTTCTTGTACTAGAGGAGGCTGGCTTGACTGGAGAGGAGGATAAAGCTTCTTTTAGGCATCAGCCTTCATATTATTGCAGTGGAGGCTGATGCAGCTAACACTTAAGTCAACGAAACATAGCACCATTCTTAAAGCTGCCATGGGTGCAGAAGGGCAGATGAATGAGAACAACAATTTTGCAACTTAACTTCCTAAGATCCTCGTTGTCTCAAATTGCAAGTTTTTACACATAATCATAGATCATGATATTTAAGGCTATAAAGGCTATAAATAGGTTGCTTGGTCTGGGCCTTTGTCTTCATGTAACCAGTTACTATCACTCTAATGAACAAAGGGTTTCTCTGGTGGCTCAGCTGGTAAAGAATCTGCCTGCAATGCTGGAGACCTCGGTTTGATCCCTAGATTGAGAAGATCCCCTGGAGAAGGGAAGGCTACCCACTCCAGGATTCTGGCCTAGAATTCCATGGACTATGTAGACCATACAGTCACAAACAGTCAGACATGACAAAGTGACTTTCACTTATGAACAAAATACTATAACTGAGACCCAGAGGAGAGCCATCATATGTCTAATGTGATCCCACTAGTTATCAGTAGAGTAGACTCTAAAATGCAGATTCAAGAGCACATTTTTAAATTTGTTTTTTTAATTGAAGGATAATTGCTTTATAGAATTTTGTTTTCTGTCAAGCATCAACATGAATCAGCCATAGGTATACATAAGTTCTCTCCCTCTCAAGAGCACATTTATGTAAGAATCTTCAATAAAGGAGACTCACAATTACCAAATATATAGGTTTAAAAGATATATTAATATCTTTTCCTCTAATATAAAGCATTTTTGAAATTTCACTCTAGTTTTTCATATAGCTCATCATACATAATGAGAGTTTAGTTTTTCTTCGTAAGTAGTTTCCCTAAATCCCAAAATATGTGAAGAGCAGAAAAATTACTTGAACTCTGTGACTGACTTCTTTTCTTACCTGAAATTTTTGACCAGTGATTGCTGATGATTTTTCAGTAATATTTATTGTTTGCTTATTCAGCCAGTGGGGATGGTAGAGAATAATCTCTTGAGTAAATGAGTTAAAGATATTAATCCCATATATTAATGCTTGTCAATGTTATAAGAGCAATCTTTAACAGCGAAAGAATGACAGCACTAGCTTTGTGCATTGTGTTGAGAGAAGATGCTTAAAATATGCTAATGCAAGCTTGCAGTTACACTATTATTTATGGCATAACATGCTGATCTTAGTATGATTATAAACACCATTATGTATTAGATGCAGTTCATTTTGTTTTTCTCATCTGGTTTGAGGACACAGGAGATTATATATCATCAGCATGCAGCCAGAATTGTATCTGAGTTTGTTGGAATGCTGAGTTTATTTCCTTTAGAGAGACTTACTGTTCTTAAGAATAAGATTATGATCATTCAAGAGTTACTCCTTCCTAAATGTTTACTAAGATGCCAGGAATCACAAGGGCCAGTTACAACACCCATATCTGGCAATGTAGAGTGGCAAGAGGACCTATTCAGAACTGGGTACAAATTTGTTTCTCTCAGTTATTTCATTTCTCCTTCTATGTTTCTTCCTTTCTTACTTCCTTTTATAAATATGTACAATGTTCCAGGCTGTTACTAGACTATAGCTATTATGTATAGCTATGATGTATTAAAGTACAATCTCTATATTCAGAGAGCAGGTAGTCCAGTCATACGCCAGTGCTGGCTGTATAACCTCACGTAAATCGCTTGATTTCTCTGAGCCCCTAGCACTGAGTCTGACACTGTTAAAGAACAAAAGGGAACTATCCTCTTTATTGATCCTAAATTCTTTGCTAAGATGTGCATACCTCATGGGCAATTCCTGTCTCTCTTTTCTTATACCAGTAGTTTTGAATGATGGCGAAGTGGAGTTGGAAAGGAGGAACTTCCTCTACTCCTGAGGTTTCCTTCTTTATGCGAAAGGAGCTCCTTTAGCCTAACATTCTAGGACTTTTTCTGCCACATCATCCCTTTATCCCTCAATAAAGAGGCAGGGTGAATTCAGAAGATGATGCTGGGATGAGGGGCTGACCCTTTGTCCCTTACTGTCATGGGAAGCATGTATCCTGCACAGATGTGTCATGCTGTAAGTATTCAAGGGCCTTGTTCTGGCCCTTGTGTGCAGTGATCTCATTTTGCCTTTGTCATGGTAGGAAAGTCAGTTTTAATGTTTTGTTCATTATAAAAAAGCCCAGTTACCCTCCATTAAAAGCTGCATTTTCTGTTATGAGTAATAAAGATGGTATTTTGGTGCCCATCTGCTTTTCTCAACTGGTTCATAACTCAGGTGGGGAAGAGTAGTGATGCTGTTGTGCCACAGTGAATTCCATTAAATGATAATTATTGTTTCCTTGAGACTCTTTTGGAGAAAATAATTTTTTAAAATGCCACTTTATCCTAATGATTGCAGATGCTGGTGTAATAGAAATAGGCTGAGGGTCACATGCCTCTCTATTTTTCTCTTTGAGAAACTAGGTGTTGCCTGATTCCTCTCTCCCAAAAGAGAGGTTATAAAAGATTGTGATGAGGTTACTCCTTTATGTTTCTCTTTTCCTTATTTAAGCATTAATGGCTTGGTTCCAAAGGAATTGTCATAGTTCCCTACATTAATTTTCTTAATTACTATTGTAAATGGAATTGTATTTTGGATACATAATATCTTCTAATTTTTCATACTTTACTACATCTCTGTGAGGTAAGATATCCACATTTTGTAGATTAAGAAATTGTCAGGGAAAAGGAAATGACTAATGTCACACCACAAAACCGGGAATTTGTTGGTGGATATGGAATTAGCCATAATTAGAACTCATCAGCGGAGAAGGCAATGGCACCCGACTCCAGTACTCTTGCCTGGAAAATCCCATGGATGGAGGAGCCTGGAAGGCTGCAGTCCATGGGGTCGCTAAGAGTCGGACATGACTGAGCGACTTCACTTTTACTTTTCACTTTCATGCACTGGAGAAGGAAATGGCAACCTACTCCAGTGTTCTTGCCTGGAGAATCCCAGGGACGGGAGAGCCTGGTGAGCTGCCATCTATGGGGCTGCACAGAGTCAGACACGACTAAAGTGACTCAGCAGCAGCAGCAGCAGAACTCATCAGTAAGCTCCCTCGTGAAATTCACCTGGAGACTCATCAGTAGGTATAGTTGAAACTTATGGAAATGTAGGACAGGAAAATCAGCTTCTTTTTCTGCTTATTATAACGAAATTATTGAGATCTTTAATGTAATACTTGGTATTGTTCTTTGGAGCCAACCCTGACTGGTAATTGTATCAACAGTCTTGGGAAAGATTAAAGACTTTAAGATACATTTGCTCTGGCTAAACTTGCTAATTTATCATTAATTTTTAGTTAAAAAGATTTGAAAATATTTCTTCTAATTCATCGTTGTCATGTTATAGAGTAATATGCTGGAACAAGCTCACAATGACTTGTAAGGGCCAACTGAAATTTTCAGGAATAGTAAAAGACAGTTTTTAAACATAACTATTACTGAAAATTATATACACTTAAAATTTAAAAACTGTCTTGAAAATAAGCAAATATCAATATTTATCACTTCTTAATTATTTTAGTATGTTTAAATATTATTATGTTCTTGAGGTTATTTATGTATCTCATGGAAGAAATACTGTACAATTGAAATATGAAATATCACTTCCCACTCTGCATTTAGTGATTTCATATTAGTATCCTGAATTTAGTCATGTTGGGAATGTTTATACCACAGAAATTAGCAAATATTACGAATCAGGACTTGACTATTGCTTTGCTGATTGTCTGGACTTAAAGTGTTAGAGAAAATGTTAATAATGAAGATTGAATTTCAGAGTATGTGCCATCTGTTGCTGTTACATTGTGACTAGCGTAAAAATATTTGAGAAAATACCCTTTCAGTGTTTAACAAAATATCTTTCTTCTTTCTCTCTCTCTCTCCCTGTATACAGATAGATACACACTATTTGTCAAAAATGTGCTCACTGCATTGGTGAATGAGTAAAGTTCCCACATTTGTTCTCATTATTTCACCCTCATACAACTTAAAAACTAAAATGTCAATCAACTTTCTGTGTTAACTGAAACTGTAGTTTGGCAGTGGATACAAGAGTTCCGCAAAAATCAGTGAAAACATCCCATGAGAACTGATTAATATGGAGTTTACAATAAAAAGTATTGTGCATTTCATTATTTTTTTTTATAAATTGTGTCTTTTTGTTGTTTGTTCTTATAATTTTTTCTCAGAAAAATGTGTGTAGTAGGTGAAATAGTAGTCCCCTCAAAGTATGTCTTAAATCCCAGAATTTATAATGACATAATGTGGCAAAAGAATGAATATTACTTAGTATTATAAATAATGATTAAATCGAGCTCTTGAGAGGAGGAGTTTATCCTGGATAATCTGGGTGGGCCTTAAACACAATCATGTATCCTCAATAAAATAGACATACAGAGAAGACACAGGAAAGGAGGAGGCAATGTCATCCTGGAGGCAGTGCTTGGGGTGATATGGCCACAAGCCAAGGATTAGCCTGCAGCCACCAGAAACTGGAGAAAATAAGAAACAGATTCTCTTCTAGAGCCTGTGGCAAGACTGTGATCCTGTAACACCTTAATTTTGTTTTGCTGGACTATAGAGCTATGCAAAAATAAATTTCCCTTGTTTGAACTCCAACTAGTTCATGGTAATCTATTATGACAGCCCCAGAAAGCTAATATAAGGTACGATGAAAATATATTTTACGGCTGTATTTGGCTTTGGGTAAATGAAAGCAGTGTTGAAGTGATCAGGATTCTCCCAACTTCTGGTTACTTATAGTATCCTTTGTTTATGTTTCTAGGCAATTCATTTTTACATATGATCCAAGAGTTAAAATAAAACTCATTTACTTTAAAGTCCTAATCTACTCTTATTGTTGTTTAGTCACTAAGTCAGGAGAAGCGGATGGCACCCCACTCCAGTACTCTTGCCTGGAAAATCTCATGGATGGAGAAGCCTGGTAGGCTGCAGTCCATGGGGTCGCTAAGAGTCGGACACGACTGAGCGACTTCACTTTCATTTTTCACTTTCATGCACTGGAGAAGGAAATGGCAACCCACTCCAGTGTTCTTGCCTGGAGAATCCCAGGGACGGGGGAGCCTGGTGGGCTGCTGTCTACGGGGTAGCACAGAGTCAAACACGACTGAAGTGATTTAGCAGCAGCAGCAGTCACTAAGTCATGTCTAGCTCTTTGAAACCCCATGAACTGTATGTAGCCTGCCAGGCTCCTCTCCCCATGGGACTTTCTAGGCAAGAATACTGGCATCAGTTGCCATTAACCTTCTTCTACTGTGCCTGTGTGCCCTACCCTCAATATTACTGAGAAGTGGCTGCCCATCTGAAATCTTCTTCATTCCACTTATCAAACTGCCCAAACCCTTCAAGGGAAGGTGTTTTCAATTTCTTCTTATTCATGTAACCTTTCAGCCTGTCTCTCATCCCTGTTCTTTTCTTTGCATTCCTTGCCCTTCAACAACTTTACAGCCATTTATTACTCTGAACCCATGGCTCCTCAGTTTATTAGTTTTGACCATTGCATTATTTCCTTGCTCTGCATTATCACTGTTCTGAATAGTGTAACACCTTTAAAATGTGAAGGGCCTTTGCATCTTTGCAGTAGATTGACTTACTAATTTGGAAGTTATTTGCCTTCTCCATGATTCTATTGCTTTTCTGTCATGTTTCAACTCCTTAGCTTGTTAGCCTCTGTTCTAATAAGCCTCTCTATTCTGGTTGTCTTGGTGATGCCTCTGTTGTATTTGGTTTCTTTTGTGTTGACCTGTGCTCACTTGATTAATCTCATTTATGAAAGAGTAGAAATGTGCCACAAGAGATTATTATTATTAACTATATTATATTATTATTAATTATATTAATTATTATTAACAATATATTATTATTAAACCAATATTGCCTTGTATAAAATCTCAATGCACTAAAAAGATGGTTCTCCCATGTGAAAAACAAAACAAAGTGGACAAAAAACATACTTTAGCCAAGATATGCTGAGTACTCCACCAGTATGCCTGTGTTTGGCACTGATTAAAAACCAGAAAGAAAACAGTGAGTAAGACCCCAGTCTCTTGATCTTTATCTTTAAGAACTGAAAAATATTTTATAAATTCTTCTAGATCATTTATTTGTAGTAATTCCAGACTGTTCACCATTAGTTTCCTTAGGAAAAATCCTTGTTTCATTGTAGAAAAAAATGACTAATTGTTTAGGAAGTTTCCTTCACTACTAGCATATTTGTAAAGCAGCTCACATTATGCTTATAGCTCTCTGTAGGACCTGTGAGTATTCGCTGTTTATAGAGAACCCTCTAAAGAGGTTCGAGTATTTAATCACTTTCAAACCACTTCCTTGGTTACTCATTAAATGACCATGTTCAAATTCCCATTGAAGTAGAAAACGTGCTCTTTTCAGTTTTTAGTTTGGCAGTCATCACTCCAAAGTCAGAGAAAAGCAGTATTTTTAAAAATTTTACCATTTCCTAATTCTTTTCAATTCATTGATCAATTTACAGGAAGCTTTGTTTTTCTCTTTTATTATTTCCTATGATTTCAAATTCAGTAATAGTCTAGGAAGTAGTGCTCTGCTGTTTAGTGTTTGTGGTTCCCTTCAAGAGCATAAAGTTGTCATTTTTAACTACATCCTTTGACTTTTCTGCCATATAATTTTATTCCTAATATATCCTTTTCTGTGATAAATTTGAAGGAAACGAGCTACATCAGAATGCTTTCATAGAACATTATATAAGTTTATGTAAGCATCTCACAGAAGCTGGAAATATGTTTTGTATTAATAGAATAGCTTTATTGAGTTGTGATTTTTATAACTAAAAAAAAAAAAAATGCCACACCATGGGACATGTGGGATTCTAATTTCCTAACCAGGGATCGAATCTGTGCCCGCTGCATTAGAAGTTCAGAGCCTTAACCATTGTTTGGCCAGGAAAGTCCTTGGGGTGTAACTGATATACAGTAAACTTCAGATGTTTAAACTGTGAAATATGCATCTCTGTGTGTGTGCATAAACAAACAGATTAATGAATATATTTGTCACCTCTCCAAATTTCCTCATGCTACTCTTTTATTTCCCTTTCCTAGCACTTTCCATCTATCCTTTATCCCCAGAGAGTCACAGATTTGTTTTTTTCTATGTATAGATTAGCTTATGTTTTCTAGAATTTTAGAAAAAAAATTACAGCAGGTACTGTTTTTTTGCCTGGCTTCTTTCCCTTAGCACAGACAGTTTGAAATTAATTGTATGTCATTGTTTGTATCAGTTTTCCCTAACTTTTTATTGCTAAACAGATTTCCATTACAGGGATATACCAAAATTTGTTTATTGATTTATCCTGCTGATGGACATTTGGGTTGTTTTTAGTTTGGGGACAGTTTTATGAAAAAGTTGCTGTGAACACTTTTTATGGAAATGTTTTATTTCCTAAGGATTGAATGACTGGGTCATGTGGTAGGTATATGTTTATAATTTTAAGACACTGTCAAACTACTTTCCAGCGTAGCTGTACTATTTCCACCAGCAGTAAATTCTGATTTCTCTCTGTTCCTTGACATTACTTTATGTTTTCATTTTCCTTTCCCATCATTTTCCTATAACTGATGCTAACCATCTACATGGGCTAATTTGTCGCTTCTTTCAGTATCTGTTCAAATCTTTTGTGTATTTTAAATTGTTTACTTATTATTGAGTTAGGACTTTATATATTCTAGACACAAATATTTACATTGTTTTCCTAATTTATGCTTTTAATCCTTCAAACTATTATTTCACAGAGGAGAAATGTTTTATGTTTATGAAATCTACCATATAAATAATTTTATGAATCATATTTTATAGCTATATTTAAGAAAGCTTTTCCTAACCAAAGATTTGTTTACTTCTACTCCTATAAGTTTTAGATTTACGTTAATAAACTACTTTTAGTGCCAGGTATAATTTGAAGTATTTTTTTAATAGCTATCTAATTTTCAGCACAGCACATTTTTTCCAGTTGAAAAAATCTATTATTTCTCGACAGAATTGTTTTAACACCTCTATCAAAAATCAATTGTTCATATATTTCCTAGACTCTATTCTATTACCCTAATCTTATCTTCAAAACCACACAACTAGATGGGACTTGGTGCTGCTGCTGCTGCTGCTGCTAAGTCGCTTCAGTCGTGTCCAACTCTGTGTGACCCCATAGATGGCAGCCCACCAGGCTCCCCTGTCCTTGGGATTCTCCAGGCAAGAATACAGGAGTGAGTTGCCATTTCCTTCTCCAATGCATGAGAGTGAAAAGTGAAAGTGAAGTTGCTCAGTCATGTCCAACTCTTAGCGACCCCATGGACTGCAGCCTACAAGGCTCCTCCATCCATGGGATTTTCCAGGCAAGAGTACTGGAGTGGGTTGCCGTTGCCCTCTCCGAGATGGGACTTGAACCCAGCCTAAACCCAGATTGGGACTTGAACCCACAGTCTGAGTCTCTTAACTCTGACTGGGAGTCAAACTCACTGTCTTTTAGATAAAATCTCTCTCACCTGGTATCAGGACTTTCTGAAGCTCAGGTTCTCCGTGTCTGGTCACAGAAAGAATTTAGTGAAAGACAAAGTGATAGGTAAGAGGTAGATTTATTTAGAGAGAGACACATTCCATAGACAGACCTAGGTCTGTCTCAAAAGGTGAGAACAGGCTTTTGAGCAGGGCATGAAATTATCTTGACGTGAGAGTGGCTATGGAAGAAATATACTACACAGAATGAATGTGGGCCATCTCAGAAGATGAGGGACCCCAAAATGGGGGCAGTGATTAGTTTTTACGGGTTGGGTGATTTCATAGGCTAATAAGTGGAAGGATTACTCCAGCTATCTTGAAAAAAAGGTGGGGATTTACAGGAACTGGGTCACCCCTCCTTTTTAGTCTTTTATGGTGACCTTGGAACTATCATGGCACCTGTGGGTATGTCATTTAGTGTGCTGATGTATTACAATGAGTATAGAGTGAGATTCAAGGCCTACTGGAGGTTGAATCTTCTGCGATTTTAGACCTAGCTGATTCTATCCAGTTTAAGTTGTATTCTTAAGGGCTGTGTCATTCTTTGAAACATGCCCTAGCCCCTTCCCTCCTATTTCAAATTAACTTTTATTAACTAACTAGAATTGGAATATTTTAAAAATTACTTTATAAAGATTTAAACAAATGGCTTGCACTATTGTATTTTATTTTATTTCTTTCTATGTTAGGAAATAAAATCATTTACAACAAATTCGGCTGCCGCTGCTGCTAAGTTGCTTCAGTTGCGTGCGGCTCTGTGCGACCCCGTAGATGGCAGCCTATCAGGCTCCTCCGTCCCTAGGATTCTCCAGGCAAGAACAATGGAGTGGGTTGCCATTTCCTTCTCCAATGCATGAGAGTGAAAAGTGAAAGTGAAAGTCGCTCAGTCGTGCCTGACCCTTAACGACCCCATGGATTGCAGCCCATCAGGCTCCTCCTACCATGAGAGTTTCCAGGCAAGAGTACTGGAGTGGGGTGCCACTGCCTTCTCCGACAACAAATTCTAATATTACAATAATTTGAACTAATAATATTAAATTATTCTTCTTTTATTCTTATTCACTTTTTGACAGTTTCTAGACTCTCCCTTCCCCAGCCTGGCATCCCAACATAATTGTTCAAGGTTCAGACCTACTCTAGCTTGCTCTTCTTTGAAATAAAAGACCTAGTTCTTCTAAGAANAACGACCCCATGGATTGCAGCCCATCAGGCTCCTCCTACCATGAGAGTTTCCAGGCAAGAGTACTGGAGTGGGGTGCCACTGCCTTCTCCGACAACAAATTCTAATATTACAATAATTTGAACTAATAATATTAAATTATTCTTCTTTTATTCTTATTCACTTTTTGACAGTTTCTAGACTCTCCCTTCCCCAGCCTGGCATCCCAACATAATTGTTCAAGGTTCAGACCTACTCTAGCTTGCTCTTCTTTGAAATAAAAGACCTAGTTCTTCTAAGAAGAAACTAACGCTAATGAAATAAGCCAATCTCTTGATTTGTGAGAAAGGAGCTAATCTTTTATTCTACCCATCATTCCAGTATGTACATTTAAATTTAACATGATTTATTGATACCTACTATGCACAATGAAGTTTTACATGTCAAACTATAGCTTCAGCTAATTTCTTCATATCAAACATAATAATATCATTAAGTACTTTAGAAATCCTTTGGGCCCTAAAGGGATTTTTCATGCTTTTGGAATCATGTCATATGAATAGTTTTTCATTCTGCTTATCACAGAGCCAGTCAAATTTTGGGGAATAGCCTCATTAAATGTGGAGCGTATAGAGTGAGATACGTGATATTTACCTCCTTTTTTTCCCCCTGAATATTCAATTGCTTTGTGTCTTTTTTATCTTAACAAAAGAAATAGGTCAAATTTATCATGCTGTTCCTTGGGGATGATAGAGAGGAATTTTCAGAATGGGCTAAACTGTGTAGAAATATATGTAGAAATGGCAAAACATAAAATTGTCCTTTATAAGAACAAACTGAATACACATTGCACCTACGTACAATCTGTCACCCTAGCCATAGTAATTTATATAGAACAGGATGTGCAGCTGTGTTTTCATAACACAATGCAGTTCCATCAGCCCACACAATGCTAGCTACTCTTCTACAGGGCCTATAATATGCCTCTTGATAAACCTTTTTTTCCCATGATATAATTATTTTTTCTAACTACTTCCTGTATTATTCCAGTTCTGTTTTCCTACTAATCCTTATTACTTTAATCAAAATGACTAAATAAAATTTGAGGCATATGTTTTATATTTTATAATAGTGTTCTTAATCTAATGTTCTTGATTTAAATTTATTTTTTAAGTTGGAAAGTTTAATTAAATCTGAGGTTAAATTCCTTTTGTTTAATGCTTACAATGAGACTTTGAGCTCAGTATTTCCAAAATATTTCAATTCCCACATATAATAGAGTCCATCATTACCTCACATGGATACTGTTGATCTATTTTCAAAATAGATATTCATCTTATGTTTGTTGCATGCTGGCCCACATTTAGCCATTCACAATTATTAGATTTTTGGTTTTCATTTTTATAAGTATAATGAGTCTTCAATTAAATTATTATTTAAGTGAGAGAGCCACAGATATGTTGTTGTTTTTTTTTACAGTACTCCTACCTTATAGTAAATATGATAAATGCAAGTTTCAGAATACTGCTAACTTATGGAAACAAATTAAAGAGCAGTGACAAAAACAATCATATAACTTTTCTTAGAATTTCAGTGAACTACAGCTTATTATCATTTTAGGCATACTGATGAGACTGTAACATGAAAGGTTAGCTCAAGGTATATGTAATAATCTTCTAGCAGCAGAATTCAGCTGTCCTGGTTGAAATACAGTGACAGAATCCTTCATTAAATATATGAACCAAGGGTTGAATTAAAAGTATTGTGTTTAGGGTACTACACTGAAATGTATAATCTGCTGGGCAAATTATGATACTTTGAATAACATGTATCACTGATGAAAATTTATTTTTGACATATTTAGTCTTAGCTAACAAACCCATAAGAGCAGATGGAGCTAAAGATAATGGAAGAAATTGAGGTTGATTCTGGAGTTTCAACTTCAGCTAACTAACCAACCATTTCTCAAGTAGGTAATCTTGATTCAGTTTCAGTTTAGTCACTCAGTCATGTTTGACTCTTTGTGACACCATGAATCGTAGCACTCCAAGCCTCTCTGTCCATCACCAACTCCCAGAGCTCACCCAAACTCATGTCCATCAAGTCAGTGATGCCATCCAGCCATCTCACCCTCTATCGTCCCCCTTTTCCTCCCGCCCCCAATCGCTCCCAGCATCAGAGTCTTTTACAATGAGTCAACTCTCCACATGAGGTGGCCAAAGTATTGGAGTTTCAGCTTTGGCATCATTCCTTCCAAAGAACACCCAGGACTGATCTCCTTTAGAATGGACAGGTTGGATCTCCTTGCAGTCCAAGGGACTCTCAAGAGTCTTCTCCAACACCACAGTTCAAAAGCATCAATTCTTTGGTGCTCAGCCTTCTTCACAGTCCAACTTTCACATCCATCCATGACCACTGGAAAAACCATAGCCTTGACTAGACAGACCTTTGTTGGCAAAGTAATATCTCTGCTTTTTAATATGCTGTCTAGGTTGGTTATAACTTTCCTTCCAAGGAGTAAGTGTCTTTTAATCTCATGGCTGCAGTCACCATCTGCAGTGATTTTGGAGCTCCCCAAAATAAAGTCTGACACTGTTTCCACTATTTCCCCATCTATTTGCCATGAAGTGATAGGACCAGATGCCATAATCTTAGTTTTCTGGCTGTTGAACTTTAAGCCAACTTTTTCACTCTGCTCTTTCACTTTCATCAAGAGGCTTTTTAGTCCCTCTTCCCTTTCTGCCATAAGGGTGGTGTCATCTGCATATCTGTTATTGATATTTCTCCTGGCAATCTTGATTCCAGCTTGTGCCTCTAGTCCTAATCCTGATTAGTGAAGTCGCTCAGTTGTTCCGACTCTTTGTGACCCCATGGACTGTAGCCTACCGAGCTCCTCCATCCATGGGATTTTCCAGGCAAGAGTACTGGATTGGGTTGTCATTTCCGTCTCCAGAGGATCTTCCCAACCCAGGCCTTGAACCCGGGTCTCCCGCAGTGTAGGCAGACACTTTACCGTCTGAGCCACAATTAACCAACTGCCCTTGGTGTATATATTAAAGTTAACTTATACACACACACACATGCCACTCAACTTAAGCATTTTAGGGTACTTATAGCCATTTAGGGTTTCCCTGGTGGCTCAATGGTAAAGAATTTGTCTGCCAATGCAGAAGATGTGAATCCAGTGCCTAGGTTGGGAAGATGCTCTGTAGGAGGAACTGGCAACCTCCTCTAGTATTCTTGCCTGGGAAATCCCACGAACTGAGGAACTTCGTGGGCTACAGTCTAGGGAGTCACAAAAGAATTGGACATGACTTAGCAACTAAAAAACAACAAAAACAGCACATTAAAAAATCCATGCTACAGTTTCTTACTGATTTCATGCATGTTCAGTCACTCAAAGTTTTGTATTTTTCACAGTCAACTGTAATCCATTATCTATAGAGCTCTATCTAAGTCTTTCACCTCACAGTGATGGACATCCAAGATCTGTTGTCATCCATCTCACAAAGCTTAACTGCCACCGCTTCTCTAATGATCTTTTTTTCTTACCTACATGACTCTTCACGGCGTCATTTTTCTCTGACTGTCAATATGCCTTCTCCGTCTCCACAAGTAAGCTCGCTTATTATTAATACATGCCAATGACTTTTTTTTTTTTTTTTCTATTCTCTTTTACACGTTTTCTTGTGGCTAACTATGCACTTTTTGGACCTCAGCAACCACCCATGTGCTAAGTGAGGAGGCAAAGTAGGGGAAATAACAGGTGTTTTCAGAAGGAGGAAAGGCAAGGTAAAGAAGTATAAGGATGTAGACTGTCAAACTAAGTTACAGTGGCTTAATTCATCCAGAGATTTAATGTCTGGCACAAAGAGCAATTTGGGGAAATACCACAAGCTGACCAAAAACTAAAATGGAGGAAAACCAAAGTTTGAGGAAGTCCTCAAGTATTAAGACAAAATATTGACTTTACATGACTATATAGATCATGTAGGAAAACTCAGCGGCCCTCTCCAAGTATATCTTGAAATTCCATGGTCCTAATCATATAAAGATGTTTTATGGGAATAAAGCATATGAATATTATAAAGATCACTGTTAAATAAGATATTCTAAAATTAACAGCCTTTCCCCTAAGAGAGAATAAATAGCATGCAGATTCCATATTTAAAATTCATTTCATGGAAACCCAGATGGCTTGTCCTTTTTGGATACATATTGCTACTCACAAAATTAAGGAGAAAATAGTCACAAATCATGCAAAATGAAATTTCCCATGGCCATAACCCAGGGGATTGGGATGTAGACGGAAGCCCAAAGCCACTTCCTCAGAAAATATGAAAAGTTTAGATTATCCTTTTCCACTTGTTGCCTCTTAATCCAATCCCTTTTTGCCTCCTCTCTGATCATCATTATCAAGCAACTGTTGCTCAGAGCACAGGATCCTTTGAGAAAACTGAAATCCCCCCTCTTCATGAAGAGAAGTGAAATCTGTGTAGGATACTGTTTAGTTCTGACAGGAATTAAGTCACTATATGATACCTTTTGATCAGATCTGCTTGTTAAGTATTTTGTTTATTTTGAATAGATGAATCAAAAGTATTGGTTATCCCAGAAAGATTAGTGTCTCAATTTTGGCAGATTTTAGAACAGGAGACTCTAAAGATAAGTAGAAACTATAATTTAGAAGCAATTTTTTCCCCAGAGTTTCCCTGAGTGGAGAGACCTACAAAGTGAAAAGCTGGAGCAAGCAAGCAGCCATCACTATTGACAACTATAAACCCTAAGAGCTCCTGATGGGTTGTACCCAAGAGTGGATTCTATTCTCTAGCTAATTCTTCAGTAAGGGGGCAATAATTCTCAGCCTATTTTTATTCTATGTTTAGGACTTTATTTCGGCAAGCCAAAAATATTACAGTACATATTGTTCCATTTATATGTAATTCACCAGGAAACAATAAGGTACAGTAACAAAACAAAATAACAATGGTTGCCTGGGGCCAGCAGTGGTATGATGGTAGAGGCTGACTGTTTATGAATATAAAAAATGTTTTATATTTTTATGGTGGTGTACTGGAATACATTTTTTGAAGCTTGCCAAACTGTTCATTTTAAATGGATATATTTTATTTAATATAAATTATACCTTGAGAAACCTATATGCAGGTCAGGAAGCAACAGTTAGAACTGGACATGGAACANCTTTTAATCTCATGGCTGCAGTCACCATCTGCAGTGATTTTGGAGCTCCCCAAAATAAAGTCTGACACTGTTTCCACTATTTCCCCATCTATTTGCCATGAAGTGATAGGACCAGATGCCATAATCTTAGTTTTCTGGCTGTTGAACTTTAAGCCAACTTTTTCACTCTGCTCTTTCACTTTCATCAAGAGGCTTTTTAGTCCCTCTTCCCTTTCTGCCATAAGGGTGGTGTCATCTGCATATCTGTTATTGATATTTCTCCTGGCAATCTTGATTCCAGCTTGTGCCTCTAGTCCTAATCCTGATTAGTGAAGTCGCTCAGTTGTTCCGACTCTTTGTGACCCCATGGACTGTAGCCTACCGAGCTCCTCCATCCATGGGATTTTCCAGGCAAGAGTACTGGATTGGGTTGTCATTTCCGTCTCCAGAGGATCTTCCCAACCCAGGCCTTGAACCCGGGTCTCCCGCAGTGTAGGCAGACACTTTACCGTCTGAGCCACAATTAACCAACTGCCCTTGGTGTATATATTAAAGTTAACTTATACACACACACACATGCCACTCAACTTAAGCATTTTAGGGTACTTATAGCCATTTAGGGTTTCCCTGGTGGCTCAATGGTAAAGAATTTGTCTGCCAATGCAGAAGATGTGAATCCAGTGCCTAGGTTGGGAAGATGCTCTGTAGGAGGAACTGGCAACCTCCTCTAGTATTCTTGCCTGGGAAATCCCACGAACTGAGGAACTTCGTGGGCTACAGTCTAGGGAGTCACAAAAGAATTGGACATGACTTAGCAACTAAAAAACAACAAAAACAGCACATTAAAAAATCCATGCTACAGTTTCTTACTGATTTCATGCATGTTCAGTCACTCAAAGTTTTGTATTTTTCACAGTCAACTGTAATCCATTATCTATAGAGCTCTATCTAAGTCTTTCACCTCACAGTGATGGACATCCAAGATCTGTTGTCATCCATCTCACAAAGCTTAACTGCCACCGCTTCTCTAATGATCTTTTTTTCTTACCTACATGACTCTTCACGGCGTCATTTTTCTCTGACTGTCAATATGCCTTCTCCGTCTCCACAAGTAAGCTCGCTTATTATTAATACATGCCAATGACTTTTTTTTTTTTTTTTCTATTCTCTTTTACACGTTTTCTTGTGGCTAACTATGCACTTTTTGGACCTCAGCAACCACCCATGTGCTAAGTGAGGAGGCAAAGTAGGGGAAATAACAGGTGTTTTCAGAAGGAGGAAAGGCAAGGTAAAGAAGTATAAGGATGTAGACTGTCAAACTAAGTTACAGTGGCTTAATTCATCCAGAGATTTAATGTCTGGCACAAAGAGCAATTTGGGGAAATACCACAAGCTGACCAAAAACTAAAATGGAGGAAAACCAAAGTTTGAGGAAGTCCTCAAGTATTAAGACAAAATATTGACTTTACATGACTATATAGATCATGTAGGAAAACTCAGCGGCCCTCTCCAAGTATATCTTGAAATTCCATGGTCCTAATCATATAAAGATGTTTTATGGGAATAAAGCATATGAATATTATAAAGATCACTGTTAAATAAGATATTCTAAAATTAACAGCCTTTCCCCTAAGAGAGAATAAATAGCATGCAGATTCCATATTTAAAATTCATTTCATGGAAACCCAGATGGCTTGTCCTTTTTGGATACATATTGCTACTCACAAAATTAAGGAGAAAATAGTCACAAATCATGCAAAATGAAATTTCCCATGGCCATAACCCAGGGGATTGGGATGTAGACGGAAGCCCAAAGCCACTTCCTCAGAAAATATGAAAAGTTTAGATTATCCTTTTCCACTTGTTGCCTCTTAATCCAATCCCTTTTTGCCTCCTCTCTGATCATCATTATCAAGCAACTGTTGCTCAGAGCACAGGATCCTTTGAGAAAACTGAAATCCCCCCTCTTCATGAAGAGAAGTGAAATCTGTGTAGGATACTGTTTAGTTCTGACAGGAATTAAGTCACTATATGATACCTTTTGATCAGATCTGCTTGTTAAGTATTTTGTTTATTTTGAATAGATGAATCAAAAGTATTGGTTATCCCAGAAAGATTAGTGTCTCAATTTTGGCAGATTTTAGAACAGGAGACTCTAAAGATAAGTAGAAACTATAATTTAGAAGCAATTTTTTCCCCAGAGTTTCCCTGAGTGGAGAGACCTACAAAGTGAAAAGCTGGAGCAAGCAAGCAGCCATCACTATTGACAACTATAAACCCTAAGAGCTCCTGATGGGTTGTACCCAAGAGTGGATTCTATTCTCTAGCTAATTCTTCAGTAAGGGGGCAATAATTCTCAGCCTATTTTTATTCTATGTTTAGGACTTTATTTCGGCAAGCCAAAAATATTACAGTACATATTGTTCCATTTATATGTAATTCACCAGGAAACAATAAGGTACAGTAACAAAACAAAATAACAATGGTTGCCTGGGGCCAGCAGTGGTATGATGGTAGAGGCTGACTGTTTATGAATATAAAAAATGTTTTATATTTTTATGGTGGTGTACTGGAATACATTTTTTGAAGCTTGCCAAACTGTTCATTTTAAATGGATATATTTTATTTAATATAAATTATACCTTGAGAAACCTATATGCAGGTCAGGAAGCAACAGTTAGAACTGGACATGGAACAACAGACCGGTTCCAAATAGGAAAAGGAGTATGCCAAGGCTGTATATTGTCACCCTGCTTATTTAACTTCTATGCAGAGTACATCGTGAGAAATGCTGGGCTGGAAGAAGCACAAGCCAGAATCAAGATTGCCGAGAGAAATATCAATAACCTTAGATATGCAGATGACACCACCCTTATGGCAGAAAGTGAAGAGTAACTAAAGAGCCTCTTGATGAAAGTGAAAGAAGAGAGTGAAAGAGTTGGCTTAAAACTCAACATTCAGAAAAGGAAGATCATGACATCTGGTCCCATCACTTCATGGGAAATAGATGGGGAAACAGTGGAAACAGTGTCAGACTTTATTTTGGGGGTTCCAAAATCACTGCAGATGGTGATTACAGCCATGAAATTAAAAGACATTTACTCCTTGGAAGGAAAGTTATGACTAACCTAGATATCATATTCAAAAGCAGAGACATTACTTTGCCAACAAAGGTCTGTCTAGTCAAGGCTATGGTTTTTCCAGTGGTCATGTATGGATGTGAAAGTTGGACTGTGAAGAAAGCTGAGCACTGAAGAATTGATGCTTTTGAACTGTGGTGTTGGAGAAGACTCTTGAGAGTCCCTTGGACTGCATGAGATCCAACCAGTCCATTCTGAAGGAGATCAATCCTGGGTGTTCTTTGGAAGGACTGATGCTAAAGCTGAAACTCCAATTCTTTGGCCACCTCATGTGGAGGGTGACTCATTGGAAAAGACTCTGATTCTGGGAGGGATTGGAGGCAGGAGGAAAAGGGGATGACAGAGGATGAGATGGCTGGATGGCATCACTGACTCGATGGACATGAGTTTGGGTGAACTCCGNCACCCTGCTTATTTAACTTCTATGCAGAGTACATCGTGAGAAATGCTGGGCTGGAAGAAGCACAAGCCAGAATCAAGATTGCCGAGAGAAATATCAATAACCTTAGATATGCAGATGACACCACCCTTATGGCAGAAAGTGAAGAGTAACTAAAGAGCCTCTTGATGAAAGTGAAAGAAGAGAGTGAAAGAGTTGGCTTAAAACTCAACATTCAGAAAAGGAAGATCATGACATCTGGTCCCATCACTTCATGGGAAATAGATGGGGAAACAGTGGAAACAGTGTCAGACTTTATTTTGGGGGTTCCAAAATCACTGCAGATGGTGATTACAGCCATGAAATTAAAAGACATTTACTCCTTGGAAGGAAAGTTATGACTAACCTAGATATCATATTCAAAAGCAGAGACATTACTTTGCCAACAAAGGTCTGTCTAGTCAAGGCTATGGTTTTTCCAGTGGTCATGTATGGATGTGAAAGTTGGACTGTGAAGAAAGCTGAGCACTGAAGAATTGATGCTTTTGAACTGTGGTGTTGGAGAAGACTCTTGAGAGTCCCTTGGACTGCATGAGATCCAACCAGTCCATTCTGAAGGAGATCAATCCTGGGTGTTCTTTGGAAGGACTGATGCTAAAGCTGAAACTCCAATTCTTTGGCCACCTCATGTGGAGGGTGACTCATTGGAAAAGACTCTGATTCTGGGAGGGATTGGAGGCAGGAGGAAAAGGGGATGACAGAGGATGAGATGGCTGGATGGCATCACTGACTCGATGGACATGAGTTTGGGTGAACTCCGGGAGTTGGTGATGGACAAGGAGGCCTGATGTGCTGCAATTCATGGGGTCGCAAAGAGTAAGACACGACTGAGCAACTGAACTGAAGTGAAGGTTGATTTAAAATTTGAAAACATTTATGAATAATACCTATACTTATATACCTGACTATATGAGAAATTCTCTAAGTCTTCTTATTTCTATCATTATAACCTCTGTGTGAAGCATTTGCATTTCAATAGGAAAGATTCATAAAATCAGTCTCATTTCAAGTATTTTGATTAAAAATTTTGAAGGATTTAAATTCTACCCTTATTTAATAGTTTTATCTGATATTGACAATTGCTTGGTTTAATTTATTTCAAACTGAAATATCCTAGAAGATTTGCCTAAATAACTGTCTGGTTCTTTTTTATATGATCTTGAGTATTATCTTCTGAAGTCAACAAAAGCATAATTTAGGAAGGAATGGGGACTTAAGTGGCTGGTATAGTTAATATCCCACCAATTTCACTACTAATACATGGCTTATCGACTAGAAATTTTCATTTCCTGTTTGTTCAGTCCTGACTTCTTTGCAAACATTAAAAATATTTTAGGAGTATCGATGCTTATGAAGAATTTTAAGGCTATAAACAAGCAAGATATTTCAAATAGAAAGGCTTAGGTTATAATAATTAAATTTTCTTTTGAAACTAGAAAAAATTTCTTTGCAAATTTTCAATTTAGCAGCACACAATTTATCCTTAATATGTAACCAAAAACATGTTAAGTCCTTATATTTCTCTTGAGACATATTTATCTTTGTCTACTGCCCAAAAGAAATTGCCCCCCAGATGCATATGTTAAAGATAAATTGGTTTATGAATTACAACTCTTTTGTAGTGATGATATCTGTTAGAACTTCTAATTAGAGACAGATGAAACATATTTATATCTGTATATAGCAATTTGGTCTTCTTTTTGCTCATTCTCAATCTTTGCTTATGAATAATGATATTTACCACTCAAGTCTGAAATTGAATCTCTCTGGAACTACAAATTGTTTTAAGAAGTTGTGTATTGAACTTCAATTGATAAGGAGAAAAAGTTTCCTATTTTCCAAGAGAGTTGATACAGACTTTTCCATTATTCTTTCTGTAGTTACCAAGTCCATGTCAAATCTCAGACTAATGCCGACACATTGACTTTAATGCCAGTCTATTTTGGGTATGGCTGTAGTGCCAACTATGGTGTCCTGTGTCAGGTCACCTCTGAGTCTTATTGCAGCTGTAAAGGACTCTTCACTGAAATGCTGAGTTCTTTCATAGGTCTTTCAGCAGAGACAGTCATTCACAGCCCATTTGCAATTGTGTCATCAAGGAGCTGGTGAAAGTACTGATGCAGGGAAGAGATATGGGGGCAATAAACAGTAGAAATCCAGGGTTGGTAAATACAAACCCCAGCTTCCAACGTGTCATACAAAAATTTTGTGTACATGCAGTAATTTTTATCAGATGTTCCCAAATGGGATTGAGCTTCAGTTGCTCATAATGATGACAAGCTCAGTATTCCCTCTTTTACTGTCTTTCTCTTCTTTTTCTCTGTCTCCCCATTCTTTCACTCTAGCTCCATAGGATCGCCTCCCAAATAAAATAACAAAATATCTGTCCTTATCTCAGGCTCTGCTTTCATGTGAACTCAAACCAAGATGACTGACTAAAATGAATTTTTTTCTGTAATTATTTTTTGTGGTGGAAGTAACCTTTTTGATCATATGTGGTTAAATTTAATTTAGACTTTGCAGTTTGGGGCTTTAAGATGAGTAGTTTGTAACCACATAGCAGGAATAAGGGCATTGTTTTGAGTTTTTGCTCAGGTTCTTATATTACCTTGAGTAAATCCTTTTCCTTTTCTGAACCACAAGTTTACTTCTTGTAGAGTGGGGTTATAGTAAGTGTTGTACAATTAAGGTTAAATTAGTTAATTTATGAGAAAATTTAATAAGTACAAAGGATTGTATAAATATTAAGCTTTGTAGCACTAACACAAAAATCTTAAAATATTGCTTTATAACTTGGACTGTGTGGATCACAATAAACTGTGGAAAATTCTGAGAGAGATGGGAATACCAGACCACTTGACCTGCCTCTTGAGAAATCTGTATGCAGGTCAGGAAGCAACAGTTAGAACTGGACATGGAACAACAGACTGGTTCCAAATAGGAAAAGGAGTACGTCAAGGCTGTATGTTGTCACCCTGCTTAATTAACTTATATGCAGAATACATCATGAGAAATGCTGGACTGGAAGAAATACAAGCTGGAATCAAGATTGCTGGGAGAAATATCAATAACCTCAGATATGCAGATGACACCACCCTTATGGCAGAGGGTGAAGAGGAACTAGAGAGCCTCTTGATAAAAGTGAAAGAGGAGAATGAAAAAGTTGGCTTAAGGCTCAACATTTGGAAAATGAAGATCATGCATCCTGTCCCATCACTTCATGGGAAATAGACTGGGAAACAGTGGAAACAGTGTCAGACTTTATTTTTCTGGGCTCCAAAATCACTGCAGATGGTGACTGCAGCCATGAAATCAAAAGATGCTTACTCTTTGGAAGAAAAGTTATGACCAACCTAGATGGCATATGCAAAAGCAGAGACATTACTTTGCTGACTAAGGTCTGTCTAGTCAAGGCTATGGTTTTTCCAGCAGTCATGTATGGATGCGAGAGTTGGACTGTGAAGAAGGCTGAGTGCTGAAGAATCGATGCTTTTGAACTGTGGTGTTGGAGAAGACTCTTGAGAGTCCCTTGGCCTGCAAGGAGATCCAACCAGTCCATTCTGAAGGAGATCAGCCCTGGGATTTCTTTGGAAGGAATGATGCTAAAGCTGAAACTCCAGTACTTTGGCCACCTCATGTGAACAGTTGACTCATTGGAAAAGACTCTGATGCTAGGAGGGATTGGGGGCAGGAGGAGAAAGGGGATGACAGAGGATGAGATGGCTGGATGGCATCACTGACATGATGGGCGTGAGTGTGAGTGAACTCTGGGAGTTGGTGAAGGACAGGGAGGCCTGGCGTGCTGCGATTCATGGGGTCAAAAAGAGTCAGACACGACAGAGCGACTGAACTGACCTGAACTGAACTGAAAGTTTTGTAGTTATTGATTTTTGTTTTTCAGTTGACAGGTTGTGTCCAACTCTTTGTGACCCCATGGACTGCCACACACCAGGCTTCCCTCTCCTCACCATTTCCTAATATTTGCCCAAGTTCATGTCCATTGAACATGAACAGTGATGCCATCCAACCATCTCATCCTCTGTAGTCCCCTTCTCCTGCCTTCAATCTTTCCCAGCATTAGGGTCTTTTCCAATGAGTCACCTATTTGCATTAGGTGGCCAAACTATTGAAACTTCAGCTTCAGCATCAGTTCTTCCAAGAGATATTCAGGGTTGATTCATCCTTTATTTCTATTTATGTATATATTTCTCTAGTAAGCTTAATTTTATTGTTAAATGGATATGTATCTATTATATTATATATACAAACAACTTTTTATGTGAATTGTGAAAGTAGCATAGTGTAGAAACTTATTAGCTTAGTAATTGAAAATTTGAGAAATATTTTCATTTCCAGAAGAATATAAGATTCTTTCTCTTCCTCTCTCTTTCTCTCTGCCTCTTCCCTCACCTCGTCTTCCTTCTCTGTTTTCCCATCTCTCAGTTACTTTGTCTAATTTTATTTAATTTATTCTTAGATTTTTCTACATATCATGGAACAAGGGTCTTCTCTATCTACCATCTTATATTATCAAAACTTACCAAATTAGGAGAGATTTCTTGACATTTTCAGAAAAATTTCAGGCATAAATCTTGGTTGGCCTGTTTGGGTGTGTCCATCCTTGATCCAGGTATTTCAGGGGATAGAGATATCTGGTCTTCTGTGCTAGCCAGTCTTTTTCCTCCCTATCTTCTCCCCATCCTCTCCTCTTCCCTTTCAGTAAAACAGAAAAATATATTTATACATTTACTTACTTTACCTCTTCCTTCTAAAGAGTTAGGGACAAGAAACTTGGTAATGTCACCAAGCTTTTATTCAAATTTATGAATGCATTTCTCCAAATGTAAATTTCTTTGTATAATAAAAGTGTACATCTCTATCAAGTTACCAATGGAATTTTCACAGAACTAGAACAAAAAGTTTCACAATTCATATGGAAACACAAAAGACCCCAAATAGTCAAAGCAGTCTTGAGATAGAAGAATGCAGTTGGAGGAACCAACCTTCCTGACTTCAGACTATACTACAAAGCTAAAGTCTTCAAGACCATGTGGTACTTGCACAAAAACAGAAATATAGATGAATGGAACAAGATAGGGGATCCAGAGATAAACCCACACACCTATGGGTACCTCATTTTTGACAGAGACAAGAATATGTAATGGAAAAAAAAAAAAAGCCTTTTCAGTGCTGCTGGGAAAAGTGGACAGCTACGTACAAAAGAATGAAATTGGAGCACTTCCTAATACAATATGCAGTATACTAAAAATGGATTAAAGATCTAAATGTAAGACCAGAAACTATAAAACTCTTAGAGGAAAACATAGGCAGAACACTCAATGAGATAAATCAAACAAGATCTTCTATGACTGACCCCCTAGAGTAATGGAAATAAAAACAAAATAATAAAGTGGGGACTAATTAAAAGCTTTTACACAGAAAAGGAAACTACAAACAAGGTGAAAAGACAACTCTCAGAATGGGAGAAAATAATAGCAAAGGAAACAACTGACAAAGATTTAGCTTCCAAAACATACAAGCAGCTCATACAACTCAATACCAGAAAAACAAACAATCCAATCAAAAAGTGGGAAAAAAACACCTAGAACAGACATTTCTCCAAAGAAGACACACAGATGGCTAACAAATACATGAAAAGATGCTCAACATTGCTCATTATTAGAGAAGAGCAAATCAAAATTGCAATGAGATACTACCTCACACCAGTCAGAATAGCCATCATCAAAAAGTCTACAAACAATAAGTGCTGGAGATGGTATGGAGAAAAGGGAATGCTCTTGCACTGTTGGAGGGAATGGAATTTGATATGGCCACTATGGAAGATGGTATGGAGATTCCTTAAAAAACAAGGAATAAAACTATCAGATGACCCAAAAATTCCACTCATAGGCATATATCCTGAGGAAACCAAAATTGAAAGAGACACATGTACCCCAATGTTCATTTCAACACTATTTACAATAGCTAGAACATGGAAGCAACCTAGATGTCCATCAGCAGGTGAATGGATAAGAAGCTGTGGTACATATACACAATGGAATATTACTCAGCCATAAGCAGTGATGCATATGAGTCATTTCTAATGAGGTGGATAAACCTAGAGCCTTTTATACAGAGTGAAGTAAGTCAGAAAGAAAAATATAAATATTGTATACTGATGCATGTATATGGGATCTAAAAAGATGGTACTGATGGACTTGTTTGCAGGGCAGCAATGGAGAAGCAGACATAGAGAACCTATGGACATGGGGGGAGAGGGGAGGAGAGGGTGAGCTGGGTGGAGGGAGTAACATGGGAACCTATGTCACCATCTGTAAAACAGACAGCCAATGGGAATTTGCTTTGTGGCTCAAGGAACTCAAACAGGGGCTCTGTGACAATCTAGAAGGGTGGAATCGGAAGGGAGATGGAAGGGAGGTTCACGAGGGAGGGGACTGATTTTTGCTGAAAAACAACAAAACAACAAAATTCTGTAAAACAGTTACCCTTCAATTAAAAAATAAGTGACAAAAAAGCAAATATGTATATATATATATATATATATATATGTATTGGAGTGCAAATTGGAGGCAAATTTTGAAGCATCTCAAAGAGAATGTCAAATTATTCCTTGTGGTGTACCTTTATCCATTAAATTATCAGGTAATTCTACATTGGATGACTTCTTGGAAATACTTCTGTCTTCATCTTTAAATGCTTATTAGCTCCTCAGTCATCCCATTAACATGGAAAGTAAGTCAGAAACTTATAACCCATTAAATTCAATAATTTTGTTATTTTAATTAAAATACAACTTAAATTCAGTCAAAACAATCATCAAAAATATCTAATGTCAAAATATTTTTCATTAATATATTTAAAATATTATTTTTGAATAAGTATATAACATACTTCTTTATTCATCTGCTTTGAGAGTTGCAGTGCCATTAATCCAGCATTAAAGAAATACTGGCACCTCTTGAATTTCTAATTTCAGTTTCTCCCTTATAGCTTCAGCTTTATATTATATTTATAGCCCTGCTTTCTTCTTGTATTATACACTTTTTTTTTCATTTTTTCAGGATTCTGTGCAATGTTTCCTTTATATATCATCTCAGTTTTTTCTTTTTTCCCCAGTGTCAACTTTGCTTAGAAAATATTTGTTTATATCATAATTTCTTGAACTTACCTTTATAGGTCAAAGCCACAGTTTATTTCTCATTTATTTTGCTAGTGTTTATTTTACCTTATTTTTTCTATAAAAATATTTATGGATTGTACCTAGATTTAAGATCATCTCTTACACACACTTTCCTAGAGGAAGTAGTTTATTGTATATTATCTTATTCCAGTCTTCAATATCCCAAGTGTGTAAGCTTTGCTCTTCAGGTTCTGTTGTAATAGTGTTTGGTTCAGATATCATGTTACTGTTTGTCTTGCTTTTCTATTCTTCATAGTGCTCAGTAGAATGTATTATTTCTGTTCAATTCTTGTTTGTTAAGTCAAACTGAAGTAGGAGAATTCATATTTATACTAATTACTAGAGTAATGACCAATGCAGTTCAATCGCTCAGTCGTGCCCGACTCTTTGCGACCCCATAAACAGTAGCATGCCAGGCCTCCCTGTCCATCACCAACTCCCAGAATTCACCCAAACTCATGATCATCGAGTCGGTGATGCCATCCAGACATCTCATCCTCTATCGTCCTCTTCTCCTCCTGCCCCCAATCCCTCCCAGCACCAGGGTCTTTTCCAATGAGTCAACTCTTCGCATGAGGTGGCCAAAGTATTGGAGTTTCAGCTTCAGCATCAGTCCTTCCAGTGAACGCCCAGGACTGATCTCCTTTAGGATGGACTGGTAATGATAGCAATTGATAAATATGTAAAAATCTTGTCATAAAAACAGTCTTTATTTTAAAAAGAGAGAAAATATAATGCACACCACATTATACTTTATTCCAGCAAAAGAGGCAACTGAGTTGGAACATTCTTAGCTAGTAGTACTTCTGAATGCCACAATCATCATGGTTCCATGAAGAGCATTGGTGTAATGTTTAAGCTCTTCACTTCTGAAGCCAGAACTTCTGGATTCAAAATCCTGCTCCAGACTTGCGACTGTGAAATAGTAGGCAAGGAATGCAATTCCTTATGACTCAGGTTTTCATTTTTTGTTTTTTCATTTGTAAAATGGAAGTAGTTATATTATATGAGGATTTAGTATTTAATGCATGTAGTACATAATAAGCAGTGTATAAACATTAACTATAGTTTCAAATCTGTATCGGTTATTTATCTTGCAACTGTCCTCTTATGAGCATAAATAAACTAAATTTACTCAGTTACCCATATAGGCTATTGTCTGCAAAAACCTCAGGAAGTGATCTCCAGAAAGTTCACATTGCATTTTGATTTAAGGAGAAAAAAAAAAAAATCCCTGGTGGCTCAGAAGGTAAAGAATCTGCCTGCAATGCAAGAGACCCAGGTCCAATCCCTGGGTCGAGAAGATCACCTGGAGAAGGAAATAGCAACCCACTCCAGTATTCTTGCCTGGAGGATTCCATGGACAGAGAAGCCTGGCGAACTACAGTCCATGGGGTTGCAAAGAGTTGACACAACTAAGCAACTAACACACAAAAGGATTTTTTTGAAATTTGAGCTTTCGGATACCACTAAAAGAATTGGGGACAGGGGTAGGTAGAGAGGAAATTGGTTAAATTGCATACAATTTTGACATTTAGTTAATACAGTCAAGCATGATGATATTTAAGGCAAAGTTTCCTGTCTAGGAATGAACATCCATCGTGGGTGGTTAGTGATAATTTTAAAACAACTTCTAGACATTTTTTTCTTGCATTATCATCCACTGTATTATCCTGTATCCATTGTCTTTCTGAAAGCCACTGTGATGATCATCTCAAGACTAACAAAGTCTTCCACATGAATCCTCTTACACTTGAGTATCTTTACTAAAGTACATAAGATCCAGAGGGCAGTTTCAGCATGCTAGTGTGCTTATGAACTAGGGAACCGATGTGTTATGTTTATCAGGAATGAATACTCCTGCCAGGCCCAATTTGAAGCTACCAATAGCTTAAAAAATGGGTCATCAAATGCCAGAACATTTAACAATTGACTTGTAGGAACTGGTCAGAGCTAGTACCCTGCCCAGTGCTGAGATTTCTCTTTCTCTATACAGGCTCTTCACTTTCAGAGGTTCATAAATGTGAGTAAGAGTAAGTTTTGCCCAATATCAGCCTCACATTCTACAGTTCTTGAGGGCCCAAGAAGCAATTTGTATAGCTTCTGATGAAATGAAAACAACTGCTGGGCAAAGTAACACTAGAAGACTTTTCTTCAGTGTCCCTTCATAGAAAAGCCCATTTCATAATTGCAGAGCAAGCTCAAGGGACAGCATCATGTTCTTGAGACACGAACCAAGATCTAGGCCATAGGGATGAGGATGATATCTGCCATTTCTTTTCCTTCCTCTGTGCTACAAAAAGCACAAGAAAAATAACAGAGGCTGAGAAACGTAGAATACTTCCCTTAGATACTTGGTCCTTCCTTTCCAATACACCTAAAATTCTTCCTTCAATATTCTGAGGAAATTTTTGAAATAATTAAACTACAATTTAATGCATTGCAGCTGTATTACTAGACTTGCTTTACAACCCTCTTTTAACGACTCCTTCAGTTTTCTATTCCCTTTTCCCATTTGTATTTTAGCAGTCTTTGCCTTCAAACAGAAAATAAGTTGGTGCTAGCAACATTAACAAAAACACTTGTATTATATTATATTCATAACAATACAAAATTTTACAGGAAAAGATTGTTTCATTATACCTTGCTTACAATGGGGGAAGTTTAAGTTCCTTTCCACAGGAAGACAGCAACAATGCTACCTGCCTTGCTAATTTAGTAAAACATGCACAAGGTACTTTTTACATGACATTCAGCAGGTGAAGAGGGAAGAAATTAATGCTAAGGTCTGTAAGGAAAAAAAAAATTCTATTCTGAGATTCCCAATAGCAGACTTATTCTTCATGTTCATATTACTTAAGGATATTTGGTGGTTGCCAGTTCATGTGTTCTTCCTACATTAATATTATGCTCACTTGATTCTGAGCACTGAAGCTGAAAACCAGCCAATCAGTTTAAGAGCTGAGGGAATAATGCACAAATAACATCATGCTGCTTCTTTTGTGTACATAGTACCCTTTTCTAGCTAACACAGGACACTTGGGACATGTTACCTTGCTAATCTTTGTGATAGCTGGTTTAATTAATTACATGGATATTGCTTCATTAAAGAGGGATGTAGGGTCCCAAGGGGTGTGGTCATGTATCAACTCCCTCCCAATATTCAGGCAAGGAGATAAATGATCACTTTAAGATTGTTTTGGGAGGTTTGGCAAGCTCTGAGCAAAGAAATAAGATGAGATTGGTATGAAGAAAACTGCGACACAACATATTGATACAACTATTTCTTTGAAACATATATTGAATGAGAAAATCAACATATTAAAAATTAATATTGTCTCATTCAAAGACCTGATTCTGGTGAAAATTATTTATTTATCAAAATAGAAAAAAAAATAAGGATAAAAAATTAAAACTATGTGAACAAAAAAAACACAAAAAAACCAAAAGCCATGAAGCAACTTTCAAGGCTTTGGTATGTGATTTAAATCACCAAGAGGGTACTTCAGTAATTAAAGATGTATTTTGTATTTTACTATTCTTATCAGTGATCTGAGACAATAAATACTCAAGCTGACCTGGAGATGATTACCAAACAATGTATCAGCAAACACACTGATTACAGTCGTTATCTAACTGTGTACAATTGGCAACTCTCTGTTCTATTTGGTATGGACAATCTCATAACGTTTCTGACTGCAACAGCATTACTCAATTCTTCAGGATCCAGCTAACATTATTCTATAAATCAGAGATATATATTCCTTAAAAACACTTTCTCTTCCATTCTTAACAATGTATAGATCAATTTCTAGGAGTCATTCTGACTGAGCAATTTGATTGCATCCTAAGAGGTTAAAACTCCGCTGGCAAGATATGCTGATATATTGGTTTCAAAATGGAAATGAAAATTCTAAATGCTGGATCAGCAGAAGCAAGGCACAGAAAGCTAGTGACCTTTAGGACTCTCTTGAGATTCAGTGTTAAGGTGGCCTGATCCCAAATTCAAAGAAGAAATTGGCTCCTTAGGCCTTAAACAAGTTTTGATGCTCTAAATTGAAAATTCTGTGGCTAGGCTTTCAGGGGATATTCAGGGTGTGTTATTTGGTACTGCTGAGTTCAACAAATCCAGGAGGAAAAATGGGAATGACATATTCACATTTTGGTCTATGCAAATAGTTCTCCCCACAGCAGAATTGCAATTAGACTTTTATACAGTAGAACTTTGCAACACTGTAGCCCTTCTTGGACATCCTTCACTTACATCATACTTCCACTTTTTTACTTGCCAAAACCCCATTCATCCTCAAAGTCCTACTCTAGCCATAGTCTCTCTCTCCCTCACTCTGTCCTTTAAACATCTCATAACATGCAATTTCAAAAGCTATTTCACATTATTAAACATTTCATATATTTTCTGCCTGTATCATGCAATTATTCTATATGTATAGAAATATTGCCTTATAATTTTGATCATTCAATTTTGGTCCCCAGTTTTAAGGATTAAAAAAATATCTTGAAGTAAAGAAAGTAGATAACATTCCTTTGCTTTATTTTCTATTGATGAATTAGAAGTAACCCATGTCCTTAAGAATTCTGAGCTATTTTGTTACCTGGAAACAATCATGTATTCTTTTCCCTGAATGGTAAACCCTTGTTTGTCTTTTTGGAAAATTCCTACTTAGACTCAAAACATGATTCAAAGATTAACTCTATTTCTTGAGGCAGTGCTCATCATTATACTATGATTTAAATACTATCTGTAGCAATTTCTGGGCTTCCCCAGTGGCTCAGAGGTAAAGGAGACATAGGCAGGAGACTCAGGTTCAATCTCTGGGTCAATAAGATCCCCTGGAGAAAGGAAATGGCAACCCACTCCAATATTCTTGCCTGGAGAACCCCAAATCATAGGATCACAAAAGGGTCAGACATGACTGGACAATTAAATAACAGTGATTTCTGTAGTTATCACCCATTCAAATATCTCTCTTCATCACACTTGCACTTGCTATGAGAAAGGGCTACATTTTTAGCACAATATTTGATACTTAAGAGGAGCCTAGCCAGCTGCAGTCCAGGGAGTCACAAAGAGTCAGACATGACGGAGAAACCAACACACACACACACACGCACACACACACACACACACACACACACACACACAAACACACGCAGGGCCTCGAGAATGTGTCTTAGGTAAAGGAATGAATGGCATACATGAAATCGGAAAGAAGGAAATATGAGACAAAAATAAGATTGGTCTTAATGATGCTAGATTTCAGGGTCCCTCTGTCCATGTGCTTTCAGAATAACTACACAGCAATGATCATATCTAAATCTAACAGATGACAGCATGAGTTATATTTCTGTAGCTCTGAAAGTTAAGCTCCTTACCTGGGAGAATAATTTAATTCAAATTTGGGGATACACATATATACACATCATCATGCAATCTCTTAATAGTCATAGTACTGTATTACTGTAAGACATAAACAGATTGGATGTTAGAGTCTGCTTTTGAGGTGTTTGCTATCTAAAGGTTTTATTTATATAAACACATTTTTAAAGCTTAAGTAAATTTTATTCAGTCCATGGGTCATAGATTGCTATACTTTGATCTATAGAATAATTAAATGATCCAAAGCAGTTTCTAAAAATGAGAAACCAGTAATTCAATATATTGACTAATAAATAGCTTTTGGTCATTTTTCACCTGAGAAGCACCTAGTTAACTTGCAAGAAGGTGGAGGATATTAGTAGTAGCACTTATCAACTTCCAACTGACAAGCCCTTCTACAAATGTTAAAACTTTGTAACAGGTTACAAGACTTTTAGGGGCAAGTCAGGTCTCACGTTGAGAATTCTTGGAGACTCAGCCACACCTTCATTATGATTATTATAACCTAGTAAACAATACTTCTTTCTTCCAAAATGAAAGAGACAAGAGACCAATATGTGGGACTGTGTACATTCATACTAGAATGTAACACAGGAAAAAAAAATATATGTACATTTTCATATGTGTGTGTGAGAGAGAGAGTATAAAGTTTTCAATTTTATTGCATCAGCTACTTCATCATGGAGGAAGTGGAAAAGTAAGTTGCTATTATGGGGATGAATCACCTAGGTGATGTACATTTGAATTTTAACCCAACAAGGGCCTCACTTTGCCTCAACTTTTAAAATTTTGTTTTACTATTAACTGGTCCTGATAGAAAGTTCTCATTTCTAGTCCTATAAGCCTTTTTGTGTTATAAATGAAATTGTCTGTTTGTTTTTTGTTGTTGTTGTTGTTGTTTACTGAATGTTTTTCATTTATATATTTATTATCTGCTAAGCATTAGAGTCTGGAAGATGGTGCAGTTTCTTCGTGAAATAATCTAATCACAATGAAGGATTTTGTTTCAAGATGCCAGAGTAGAGGATACATACTCACCTCCACATGCAGGAACACCAAAATCAAAACTAACTATTGAATAATCATTGACAGAGGATTCTGGGACCCACCAAAAAATAAACCACATATCCAAGGCAAAGGTGAAGTCACAACCAGATGGTAGGAAGGGTGCAACAATAAAAAAATCAAATTCCATGCCAGCTGGATAGGTGACCTACCAGCAGGAGAACCAGTGTACCACAAAAGTTCTCACACTGATGTGAAGGTTCTAAGCATGTCCAGCTTTCATGCCTGGGGATCTGACAAAGCAAATAGCAATCCTGAGGGAAACTGACTTTGAAGGCCAGCTGATTTGATTGCAGGATTTATACAGGACTAGGGGGAAACCATGATTTTCTGCCTCCTCTTGGAGGACACACACAAAATCTTATGTGTACCAGGACCCAGGGGAAAGGAGCAGTGATCTCATAGGAGACTGAACCAGACCTGCTTGTTATTGTTGGAGGGTCCTCTGCAGAGGCATAGGTCAGCGGTGACCTACCACAGGGACAAGGGCATTTCCAGAAGCAGTCCTAGGAAGTATGTACCTGCTGTCAGAACCCTCCTAGAGGTTGGTCACCATTAGCCCTAGCATAGACCCTATAGACTCCGTTGGCTGGGTTGCCTCATGTCAAACAACTAAAAGGGAGAGAACACAGCAGAACCTATCAGCAAAAAAATCAGATTAATGTTTTGCTGAGCAAGGCCCTACCCTCAGAGAAAGACACAGTTCTACCCACTGCCAATCTCTTTTGGTCTCTAAGAAGCTTGCACAAGCCTCTTAGATAGCCTCATTCACCAGAGAGAAGACAACAAAAACAAGAAGCTACATTCTTGAAGCCTCCAGAACAAAAACCACAGTCATAGAAACTTAATCAAAATGAAAAGACAGGATTATGTCCCAGATGAAGGAACAAGATAAAATGCCAGAAAAACAACTAAATGAAGTAGAAATAGGCACCATACCAGAATAAGAATTCAGAATAATGATAGTGAAGATGATGCAGGATCTCCATAAAGAATGGAGGCAAAGATTGAGATGATGCAAGAAATGTTTAACAAAGACCTAGAAGAACTAAACAACAAACAGAGATGAACAACACAAGTGACATGAAAAATACACTAGAAGGAACCAATAGCAGCACAACTGAAGCAGAACAGATAAGTGGCCTGGAAGACAAAATGGTGGCAATCACTGCTGTGGGGAAGAATGGTGGCAATCACTGCTGTGGAACAGAATAAAGAGAAAAGAATGAAAATAAATATAGACAGCTTAAGAGACCTCTGGGATAACATTAAATGCACCAAGGTTTATATTATAGTGCTTCCAGAAGAAGAGAGAGAAAGGACCCAAGAAAATATTTGAAGAGATAATAGCTGAAAACTTCCCTAAGGTGGGAAAGGAAATGGTCAACCAAGTTCTTGAAGCACAGAAATATCCATTTTTATCCAGGCAGGATAAACCCAAGGAGGAACATGCTGAGACACATAGTAATTAAACTGACAAAAATAAAAGACAAAGATAAAATATGAAAAGCAAAAAGGAAAAAGAGATAACAGAAAAGGGGGGTACCATAAGGTTAACAGCTGATTTCTCATCAGAACCTGCAACTAGAAAGAAATGGCACAGTATATTTAAAGTGATGCAAAGGAAGAACCTGCAGTGAAGAATACTCTGCACATCAAGTCTGTCATTCAGATTTGACAGAGATATCAAAAGCTTTGCAGACAAGCAAAGATTAAGAGACTGCAGCACCACAAATAAATGCTAAAGAAACTACTCTAGGGAGAAAACATAAGAAAAGTAAAAGACCTACGAAAACAAATACAAAACATTTGTTGTTGTTCAGTAGCTTAGTCATGTCCAATTCTTTGTGGCTCCATGGACTGCAGCACATCAGGCTTCTCTGTCCTTTACAGTCTCCCAGAGTTGTCTCAAGCTCAAGTCCATTGAGTCGGTGATGCTATCGAACCATCTTATCCGCTGCTGCCCCCTTCTCCTTGAGCCTTCAATCTTTCTCAGCTTCAGGGTATTTTTAATGAGTTAGATCTTTGCATCAGGTGGCCAAAGTATCAGAACTTCAGCTTCATCATCAATCCTTCCAATGAATATCCAGGGTTGATTTCCTTTAGGATTGACTGATTTGATCTCTGCTTTTTAATATGCTGTCTAGATTTATTATAGCTTTCCTTTGAAGGAGAAAGTGTCTTACTTTCATGGAAGCTGGCATGATCTGCAGTGATTTTGGAGCCCAAGAAAATAAAATCTGTCACTGTTTCCACTTTTGCCCCATCTATTTGCCATGAAATGATGGGATAAGATGCCATGATCTTAGTTTTTTGAATGTTGAGCTTAGGGCCAGCTTTTCTCTCTCCTCTTTCATCTGCATCAAGAGGCTCTTTAGTTTCTCTTCACTTTCTCCCATTAGATGGGTATCGTCTCCATATATGAAGTTGTTGATGTTTCTCATGGACATCTTGATTCAAGCTTGTGATTCATCCAGACTGGCATTTTACATGATGTACCAGGTGGCACAGTGGTAAAGAATCCACTTGCCAAAACAGGAGACACAAGACCCAGGGTCCAATCCCTGGGTCAGAAAGATCTATTCTAGGAGGAAATGGCAACCCATCAAGACCAGCTTGCCAAGCAGTGTTTCTGAAAGTGTGACATGGTGAGAGAATGAGAAACGAGACACAAGAATTGAGAGAAAAGCAAGATCAGGGGACCAACACTGCTTCAAGGTGAAGGTGCTAAAACAGAATCCTAGCCAGCTTTATTATACTTTCAGCCATGAATGAAAGAATATGCGGGGAGTTAAACTATAACTCATGTGGCCTTCAGTGCCAAAGAACAAAATGATCATTAGCCATTGAATAATTAGGAAACAGTAATCAATAGCAAATAAGTAACTAAGACTAATATTCTTATCTATAGATTTGCTACCAGATACATAAAACGTGTGACTGTGACACACCAGCTGAGAAACAGTCTGGGGTCGGTTTTCTGACCCCAGGATCATATCTTGTTTTCAAGATTATAAACTGTTCCCTCTGGACTTGTTCTAAGAGTCTCATGCCTTATAGCATCCAGTTTATCAATAATTATAAATACCTTTTGCGGCCCTTGCTGGGACCTGCTTTTCTTTTATTCTTCCTGTCTCCTATAGCAATCCACTCCAGTATTCTTGCCTGGAAAACTCCATGGACAGAGGAGACTAACACCATTCCATGATGTCACAAAGAGTCAGACACAACTGAGCAACTGCGCATGCGTGAACTCTGCATAAAAATTAAATAAGCAGGTGAAAATTGCACAGCCTTGTCTGAATTTTGAACCAGCCCATTGTTCCATGTCTGCTTCTAACTATTAATTCTTGATCCACAAGCATGTTTCTCAGGAGACAGGTATGGTGGTCTAGTACTCCCATCTCTTTCAGAATTTTTTACAGTTTGTTGTGATCCACACAGTCAAAGGCTTTAGCTTAGTCAGTGAAGAGATTATTTTTTTTTTAATTATGTTGCTTTTTCTATGATCCAATGAACATTGGCAATTTGATCTCTGGTTCTCTTTCCTTTTCTAAATCCAGTTATACATCTGGATGTTCTTTATTTACATACATCTGAAGCCTAACATGAAGGATTTTGAGAATAAACTTGCTTAACATATGGAATAAACACAACTATATGGTATTTTAAACATTCTTTGGCATCATCTTTCTTTGGGATTGGAATGAAACTTGACCTTTTCCAGTCCTGAGGGGACTGCTGAGTTTTCCAAATTTGTGGATGTATTTGGTGTAGCACTTTAACAGCATCATCTTTTAGGATTTAAATAGGCCAACTGGAATTTCATCACCTCCACTAGCTTTGTTTGTAGTAATATTTCCTAAGCCCCACTTGTCTTCACACTCAAAAATGTCTGACTCTAGATGAGTGACCTNAACTGTCTCTTATACACATCTAAAGCAAAAAGGAAAAAGAGATAACAGAAAAGGGGGGTACCATAAGGTTAACAGCTGATTTCTCATCAGAACCTGCAACTAGAAAGAAATGGCACAGTATATTTAAAGTGATGCAAAGGAAGAACCTGCAGTGAAGAATACTCTGCACATCAAGTCTGTCATTCAGATTTGACAGAGATATCAAAAGCTTTGCAGACAAGCAAAGATTAAGAGACTGCAGCACCACAAATAAATGCTAAAGAAACTACTCTAGGGAGAAAACATAAGAAAAGTAAAAGACCTACGAAAACAAATACAAAACATTTGTTGTTGTTCAGTAGCTTAGTCATGTCCAATTCTTTGTGGCTCCATGGACTGCAGCACATCAGGCTTCTCTGTCCTTTACAGTCTCCCAGAGTTGTCTCAAGCTCAAGTCCATTGAGTCGGTGATGCTATCGAACCATCTTATCCGCTGCTGCCCCCTTCTCCTTGAGCCTTCAATCTTTCTCAGCTTCAGGGTATTTTTAATGAGTTAGATCTTTGCATCAGGTGGCCAAAGTATCAGAACTTCAGCTTCATCATCAATCCTTCCAATGAATATCCAGGGTTGATTTCCTTTAGGATTGACTGATTTGATCTCTGCTTTTTAATATGCTGTCTAGATTTATTATAGCTTTCCTTTGAAGGAGAAAGTGTCTTACTTTCATGGAAGCTGGCATGATCTGCAGTGATTTTGGAGCCCAAGAAAATAAAATCTGTCACTGTTTCCACTTTTGCCCCATCTATTTGCCATGAAATGATGGGATAAGATGCCATGATCTTAGTTTTTTGAATGTTGAGCTTAGGGCCAGCTTTTCTCTCTCCTCTTTCATCTGCATCAAGAGGCTCTTTAGTTTCTCTTCACTTTCTCCCATTAGATGGGTATCGTCTCCATATATGAAGTTGTTGATGTTTCTCATGGACATCTTGATTCAAGCTTGTGATTCATCCAGACTGGCATTTTACATGATGTACCAGGTGGCACAGTGGTAAAGAATCCACTTGCCAAAACAGGAGACACAAGACCCAGGGTCCAATCCCTGGGTCAGAAAGATCTATTCTAGGAGGAAATGGCAACCCATCAAGACCAGCTTGCCAAGCAGTGTTTCTGAAAGTGTGACATGGTGAGAGAATGAGAAACGAGACACAAGAATTGAGAGAAAAGCAAGATCAGGGGACCAACACTGCTTCAAGGTGAAGGTGCTAAAACAGAATCCTAGCCAGCTTTATTATACTTTCAGCCATGAATGAAAGAATATGCGGGGAGTTAAACTATAACTCATGTGGCCTTCAGTGCCAAAGAACAAAATGATCATTAGCCATTGAATAATTAGGAAACAGTAATCAATAGCAAATAAGTAACTAAGACTAATATTCTTATCTATAGATTTGCTACCAGATACATAAAACGTGTGACTGTGACACACCAGCTGAGAAACAGTCTGGGGTCGGTTTTCTGACCCCAGGATCATATCTTGTTTTCAAGATTATAAACTGTTCCCTCTGGACTTGTTCTAAGAGTCTCATGCCTTATAGCATCCAGTTTATCAATAATTATAAATACCTTTTGCGGCCCTTGCTGGGACCTGCTTTTCTTTTATTCTTCCTGTCTCCTATAGCAATCCACTCCAGTATTCTTGCCTGGAAAACTCCATGGACAGAGGAGACTAACACCATTCCATGATGTCACAAAGAGTCAGACACAACTGAGCAACTGCGCATGCGTGAACTCTGCATAAAAATTAAATAAGCAGGTGAAAATTGCACAGCCTTGTCTGAATTTTGAACCAGCCCATTGTTCCATGTCTGCTTCTAACTATTAATTCTTGATCCACAAGCATGTTTCTCAGGAGACAGGTATGGTGGTCTAGTACTCCCATCTCTTTCAGAATTTTTTACAGTTTGTTGTGATCCACACAGTCAAAGGCTTTAGCTTAGTCAGTGAAGAGATTATTTTTTTTTTAATTATGTTGCTTTTTCTATGATCCAATGAACATTGGCAATTTGATCTCTGGTTCTCTTTCCTTTTCTAAATCCAGTTATACATCTGGATGTTCTTTATTTACATACATCTGAAGCCTAACATGAAGGATTTTGAGAATAAACTTGCTTAACATATGGAATAAACACAACTATATGGTATTTTAAACATTCTTTGGCATCATCTTTCTTTGGGATTGGAATGAAACTTGACCTTTTCCAGTCCTGAGGGGACTGCTGAGTTTTCCAAATTTGTGGATGTATTTGGTGTAGCACTTTAACAGCATCATCTTTTAGGATTTAAATAGGCCAACTGGAATTTCATCACCTCCACTAGCTTTGTTTGTAGTAATATTTCCTAAGCCCCACTTGTCTTCACACTCAAAAATGTCTGACTCTAGATGAGTGACCTGACCACACTGTCGTGATTATCTGGGTCATTAAGACCTTTTTTGTATAGTTCTTCTGTGTATTCTTGCCACTCCTTCTCAAGCTCTTCTGCTTCTGTTAGGCCCGTAACTTTTCTATCCTTTATCATGCCCATCCTAGCATGAAATGTTTCCTTGATATCTCCAATTTTCTTCAAGAGATCTGTAATCTTTCCCAATTTCTTTTATTCTCTACTATTTTGCATAAGACAATTATAATAGGAACATGTATATCAATAATTACCTTAAGTGTAAATGGATTAAATGCACCAGTGCATGGATACAAAATAAGACTCATATATATGCTGTCTACAAGAGACCCACCTCAGACTTAGGGACACATACAGACTGAAAGTGATGTGTTAGAAGGTATTCCATGCAAATGGAAATCAAAATGCTGGAGGAACAGTACTTCTATCAGACAAAATACTTTAAAACACAAACTGTTATAGGAGACAAAAAAGGATGTTACGTAATGATCAAGGGATTAATCCAAGAAAATGTAATAGTTGTAAATATATACACAATCATCAATGCAGCATCTTGGTATATAAGGCAAATACTAACAACCATGATGGGAAAAATCAACATTAACACAATAATAGTAGAAGACTTTAACACACCACTTTTCATCAATGGACAGATCATCCTGGCAGAAATGTAGTAAGGAAACACAGGCTTTAAAGAACACATTGGATCAGATGGATTTAATTGATATTTTAGTAGCATTCCATCAAAAACGTCTCAAGTGCATATGGGACATTCTCCAGGATTGGCCCTACACTGGGCCACAAGGCAAGCCTTGGCAAACATAAGAAAATTGAAATCACATCAAGCATCTTTTCCCATCGTAATGCTGTGAATTTAGAAACACACTACAAGTAAAAAAAAAAAAAGCTTAAAAAGCAAAAACATAGTGGCTAAACAATATGCTACTAAGCAACCAATGGATCAATAAAGAATGCAAACAAGAAATCAAATAATAATGAGAGAAAGAAAAAACATGACAATCTAAAATCTATGGGATGCAACAAAAGCAATTTGAAGACAGTAACTAATAGCAATAGAATCTTACCACAAAAAAAAAAGCCTCAAATAAGTAGAAGACATAAAGAATCATAAAGATCAGAGCAGAAATAAATGAAAAATAAAATAATAGTAAAGATCAATGGAACTAAAAGCTGGGTTCTTTGAAAATATAAACAAAATTGATAAACCTAAAGGTTTATTATCAAGAATAAAAGAGAGATGACTCAATAAAATTAGAAATGGAAAAGAATATATTAAAAGATCAGTTTAGTCACTCAGTCGTGTCTGACTCTTTGCGACCCTGTGAATCACAGCATGCCAAGCCTTCCTGTCCATCACCAATGCCCAGAGTCCACCCAAACCCATGTCCACTGAGTCAGTGATGCCATCCAACCATCTCATCCTCTGTCATCCCCTTCCCCTCCTACCCTCAATCTTTCCCAGCATCAGGGTCTTTTCCAAAGAGTCATCTCTTCACATGAAGTGGCCAAAGTATTGGAATTTCAGCTTTAGCATCATTCCTCCCAAAGAACACCCAGGACTGGTCTCCTTTAGGATGGACTGGTTGGATCTCCTTGCAGTCCAAGGAACTCTCAAGACTCTTCTCCAACACCACAGTTCAAAAGCATCAATTCTTCAGCACTCAGCTTTCTTTATAGTCCAACTCTCACATCCATACATGACTAATGGAGAAACAATAGCCTTGACTAAATGGACCTTTGTTGACAAAGTAATGTCTCTGCTTTTTAATATGTTGTCTAGGTTGGTCATAACTTTCCTTCCAAGGAGTAAGCGTCTTTTAACTTCATGGCTGCAATCACCATCTGCAGTGATTTTGGAGCCCCCCAAAATAAAGTCCGCCACTGTTTCCACTGTTTCCCCATCTATTGCCATGAAGTGATGGGACTGTATGCCATAATCTTAGTTTTCTAAATGTTGAGCTTTAAGCCAACTTTTTCTTTCTCCTCTTTCATTTTCATCAAGAGGCCCTTTAGTTCTTCTTCACTTTCTGTGATAAGGGTGGTGTCATCTGCATATCTGAGGTTAGTGATATTTCTCCTGACAATCTTGATTCCAACTTATGCTTTCTCCAGCCCAGTGTTTCTCGTGATGTACTCTGCATATAAGTTATATAAGCAGGGTGACAATATACAGACTTGACGTACTCCTAATCATATTTGGAGCCAGCCTGTTGTTCCATGTCTAGTTCTAACTGTTGCTTCCTGACTTGCATACAGGTTTCTTAAGAGGCAGGTCTGGTATTTCATTCTCTTCATAATTTTCCACATTTTATTGTGATTCACACAGTCAAAGTCTCTGGCATAGTCAATAAAACAGAAATAGAAGTTTTCTGGAACTCTCTTCCTTTTTCTAGGATCCAGCAGATGTTAGCAATTTAATCTCTTGTTCCTCTGCCTTTTCTAAAACCAGCTTGAACACCTGGAAGTTTATGGTTCAGGTATTGCTGAAGCCTGGCTTGGAGAATTTTGAGCATTACTTTACTAGTGTGTGAAATGAGTTCAATTGTGCAGTAGTTTGAGCTCTCTTTGACATTGCCTTTCTTTGGGATTGGAATGAAAACTGACCTTTTCCAGTCCTGTAGCCACTGCTGAGTCTTCCAAATTTACTGGCGCATTGAGTGCAGCACTTTCCCAGCATCATCTTTCAGGAATTGAAATAGCTCAACTGGAATTCCATCACCTCCCCTAGCTTTGTTCATAGTGATGCTTTCTAAGGCCCACTTGACTTCACATTCCAGGATGTCTGGCTCTAGGTGAGTGATCACACCATCGTGATCACAGGGGTTGTGAAGATCTTTTTTGTATAGTTCTGTGTATTCTTGCTACCACTTCTAAATATCTTCTCCTTCTGTTAGGTCTATACCATTTCTGTCCTTTATCGAGCCCATCTTTGCATGAAATGTTCCCTTGGTATCTCTAATTTTCTTGAAGAGAACACTAGTCTTTTCTATTCTATTGTTTTCCTCTATTTCTTTGCACTGATCACTGAGGAAGGATTTCTTATCTCTCCTTGCTATTCTTTGGAACTCTGCATTCAAATGGGTATGTCTTTCCTTTTCTCCTTTGCTTTTTCCTTCCTTTATTTCCACAGCTATTTGTAAGGCCTCATCAGACAGCCATTTTGCTTTTTCTTCATTTCTTTTTCTTGGGATGGTCTTGATTCCTGTCTCCTGTACATGTCATGAACCTCCATCTATATTTCATCAGGCACTCTGTCTATCAGATCTAGTCCTTTAAATATATTTCTTGCTTTCACTGTATAGTCATAAGGGATTTGATGTAGGACATACCTGAATGGTCTAGCGGTTTTCCACACTTTCTTCAATTTAAGTCTGAATTTGGCAATAAGGAGTTCATGATCTGAGCCACAGTCAGCTCCCAGTCTTGTTTTTGCTGACTGTATAGAGCTTCTCCATCTTTGCCTGCAAAGAATATAATGAATCTGATTTCGGTGTTGACCATCTGGTGATGTCCATGTGTACAGAGTTCTCTTGTGTGTTGGCATAGGGTATTTGCTTTGACCAGTGTGTTCCTTTGGCAGAACTCTGTTAGCCTTTCCCCTGCTTCATTCTGTGCTCCAAGACCAAATGCCTGTTACTTCAGGTGTTTTTCGACTTCCTACACTTGTATTACAGCCCCCTATGAAGAAAAGGACATCTTTTTGGTGTGTTAGTTCAAAAAGGTCTTATATATCTTCATAGACCTGTTCAACTTCAGCTTCTTCAGTGTTACTGGTCGGGGCATAGATTTGGATTATGGTGATATTGAATAGTTTGCCTTGGAAACGAACAGAGATCATTCTGTCATTTTTGAGATTGCATCCAAGTACTGCGTTTCAGACTCTTGTTGACTATAATGGCTATTCCATTTCTTCTGAGGGATTCCTGTCCACAGTAGTAGATATAATGATCATCTGAGTCAAGTTCACCCATTCCAGTCTATCTTAGTTCGCTGATTCCTAGAATGTCGACATTCACTCTTGCCATCTCCTGTTTGACCACTTCCAATCTGCCTTGATTCATGGACCTAACATTTCAGGTTCCTATGCAATATTGCTCTTTACAGCTTCAAACCGTGCTTCTATGACCAGTCCCATCCAAAACTGGGTGTTGTTTTTGCTTTGGCTCCATCCCTTCATTCTTTCTTGCATTATTTCTCCACTGATCTCCAGTAGCATATTGAGCACCTACCAACCTGGGGAGTTCATCTTTCACTGTCCTATCTATTTGCCTTTTCATACTGTTCATGTGGTTCTCAAGGCACAAATACTGAAATGGTTTGCCATTCCCTTCTCCAGTGGACCACATTCTGTCAGACCTCTCCACCATGACCCACCCATCTTGGGTGGCCCTACATGGCATGGCTTAGTTCCACTGAATTAGACAAGGCTGTGCTCCATGTGATCAGTTTGGCTAGTTGTCTGTGATTGTGGTTTCAGTCTGTCTGCCCACCGAAGAAATTCAAAGGATCATAAGAGACTACTACAAGCAACTGTATGCCAATAAAATGGAAGAAATAGGCATATTCTTTGAAAGGTACAATTTCCAAAGTCTGAACCAGGTAGAAATAAAAATATGAAGGGACCAACAGAAGCACTGAAATTAAAGCTGTGATGTAAGAACTCCTGACAAACAAACATCCAGGACCTGATACCTTCACAGATGAATTCTATCAAATATTTAGAGAAAAGCTAATGCCTATTCTTCTGAAACCTTTCCATAAAATTACAGAGGAACAAATACTCCCAAACTCATTCTATGAGGACATTATCACCCTGATACAAAAAACAAAGATAGCACACACAAAAACAAAATTACAATCCAATGTCACTGATGAACATAGATGTGAAAGTTCTCAACAGAATACTAGTATTCTAAATCTAATATTGCATTAAATAGATCATATATTATGGTCAAGTGAAATTTCGCCCAGGGATGCAAAGATTTTTCAGTATCATCAAAAATCCATGAACAATAAATGCTGGAGAGAGTGTGGAAAGAAGGGAACCCTCCTACACTGTTGGTGGGAATTTAAATTGGTACAGCCACTGTGGCAAATGGTATGGGAGTTCCTTAAAATAAACATAGAGCTACCGTGTGTGTGTGTGTGTGTGTGTGTGTGTGCACGTGCATATGTGTGCCCCAAGTTGCTTCAGTCATGTCCAACTCTTTGAGACCCTGTGGACTATAGCCTGCCATGATCCTCTGCCCATGGAATTCAAGACAAGAATACTGGAGTGGGTCAGCATTGCCTACGCCAGGGGATCTTCCCAACCCAGGGATCAAACCTGCATCCCTTACATTACCACTGACCTACCATTTGTTCAGTCACTCAGTTGTGTCTGACTCTGTGACCTCATGGACTGCAGCACATCAGGCTTCCCTGTCCTTCACTATCACCTGGAGCATGTTCAAATTCATGTCCATTGAGTCGATGATGCCATCCAGCCATCTCATCCTCTGTTGTCCCCTTCTCCTCCTGCCTTCCATCTTTCCCAACATCAGGATCTTTTCTAATGAGGGAAACCCCTAAATCCCTAGAATGTGGTCAAAGGTCATAAACTTACAGTTATAAATACTAGGTATATACTTATAACTGAAAGCTTATACCTTTTGACTACCTTCCTCCAATTTTTCCCCCCACACTCTGCCTCTAGGTCTGATGTCTTTTTCTATGACTTTCTTTGTTTTAGAATTTTCATATAGGTGAAGTCATATAGTCTTTGTATTTCTCTCTCTGACTTATTTCATTTAACATAAGAACTTCAAGATCCTTCCATATTGTTGCAAATGGTAGAATTTCCTGTTTTTTTTAATGACTGAATTATATTCTGTTATATATACCACAATATCTTTATCCATTTATCCATCAATGGTTGGTTTCCATATCTTGACTACTATAAACAACACTGATTTTTTTCTTTACTTATTCTTAATGATAGAGAAATTCCACTTTCATTTGTGAGCTAACCAATGATTCACAGGAAGTTTCAATGATAATTATATTTTTAATTGTTACAAGTTAATACAAATCTCATTGAGAGACCCAGTGTTTGATTGTGTCTATTTTCTTTGTGTGTGCCCATCTTTTCTTATGAACTCTAGAATAGAGCAAATGTTATTAGTTCATTCTATCTGATAGAAATTAATAATTATTCTCCAAGATTAACTGATCAAGTCATACCAAATTTGCATTATGAAAATATGACTTATGAGGGAAAGACATGTATTTGAAAGTGTGCCACAAGTACAAAACATTGAGAACCTCCCATCCAGAAAGTAACTATAGGGATCTTCCCAAGCCAGGGGTTGAACCTTCCCAACCCAGGGTTTCAACTATTGTTTGAGAAGTCACTCATATAAGTTTTGAAACTTGTTTTTAGTAGGAGTTTGTTATAACATGTTAAGGCACTGAGAATCATTTATTTTGGAACTCTACTTTTTACTCTCTTAAGTATTTTTGTCGGAGAAGGCAGTGGCACCCCACTCCAGTACTCTTGCCTGGAAAATCCCATGGATGGAGGAGCCTGGTGGGCTGCAATCCATGGGGTCACGAAGAGTCAAACACGACTGAGCGACTTCTCTTTCACTTTTCACTTTCATGCATTGGAGAAGGAAATGGCAACCCACTCCAGTGTTCTTGCCTGGAGAATCCCAGGGACGGGGCAGCCTGGTGGGCTGCCATCTATGGAGTCACACAGAGTCGGACACGACTGAAGCGACTTAGCAGTAGCAGCAAGTATTTTTGTATACTGCTGGTTTCAAAGGAGTTTTTGTCCTTAACATTTCTAATTTCCTACATTGGGTATAATTCAGGAAACTATTTGTTGCCTAATATGTTGTCTTCTAAAACAATTCTCAATCTGCCAGATTCTCCTGGTGAGTGAGATAGGGAGGCATTTTGATTTCTAATCTGTTGGGTACAGTTTATATACAGCACCTTCATTTTATAAATGTGCCTACAGTGACCTAAGAGACTGGATCTTTGCAGTGGCCCAACTTACTGCTCCCTGGGAATAATTCGTCGATTCATCCAGCTAGAGAATTGGTTGATGAAATATTTATTTTCAGTATAACTAAAGCTTTATTCTTTCCTTCTGAGGAATTCAAAATTTGTAGGTTTGCTTGCTTGTCCTGCATAGGTTTTGATTTTTATATGTCCTAAACTCTCATATCAACAATTGTTTGCATAGATCCCCTGTTGCTGCTGCTGCTGCTGTTGCTAAGTCACTTCAGTCGTGTCCAACTCTGTGCGACCCCATAGACGGCAGCCCACCAGGCTCCCCCATCCCTGGGATTCTCCATGGAAGAACACTAGAGTGGGTTGCCATTTCCTTCTCCAATGCATGAAAGTGAAAAGTGAAAGAGAAGTCGCTCAGTCGTGTTTGACTCTTCGCGACACCATGGATTGCAGCCCACCAGGCTCCTCTGTCCATGGGATTTTCCAGGCAAGAGGACTGGAGTGAGGTGCCGTTGCCTTCCAGGATAGATCCCCTGTGAAAAGATTAATGTGTTAAATGGGTTTGTGACATTTATTTATTTATTTATTCATTCGTTAACTGAAGTTATTCAAAACAAATATAACTATGACAAAGGGAATCTGTGCTTAGTAAATTCAAAGAAAAGTGAAAGGAAATTTTATACATATAATAGATATACGGTACAGAAAAGCAGAATTCATTTTTGGTATCCCTCACACAACCTCCTGAGTGCCTATCATATAATACAATTTCAGTATATTGTAAAAATACATTGCATTAGCACTGTTTTCGTTCTTTTCAGACTGTGCACACTATTCATTGTAGCAGGAAACTGAAGTAAAATTTATTGACAACAGTGTCACTTCTATTTTTAAAGATATTTATATGAAACAAAAAACACAATGATTATAAATAACACTTTACTGTATTCTTGAAACACAAGAGAAAAATGAATCAAGCAAAAAAATTGAAATTGATGGTGGATTAATTTTAGGCCCCTCCCTTCCTCTCTCTTTCTCTCTCTCTCTCCCTGCCTCCCCCCCTTCCTTCCTTCTTTCTTTTTTCTTTGTTTCTCTTTCATATATCTGAGAACCACATTATTAATTTCTATACCTATACATGCTGCTCGTCAGAAACGAAGCTGATTTCAGTTGTAGAGAAAAAATATTACCAGATGTCAGAAGAGTGAAATGCATTAGAAATCACATGTCTTTATAACTAAAATAGATCATGATCAGTCCTTGCTCTCTTACTTTGGGTTGTAGGTGAGAATACCTTCAAAATTTTCTGACAGTAAGTCCCTAGTGAAAGATGTAACCACAATCATTGCCAATCACTCTGAAAAGATCTCTGAGAAGAGTATTATATCATAGCCTGAGAATCACCCACCCTTTCTGAGTTCATTAATAGTGATCATTTCATTGGCCAATTCATTCGTTCATTTAAATTTTTTTAAATGACAGTAAAGTTGTACATGAAACAAAGTCTCTAATTTCTTGGACTTACTGGAGCAATCATAAAATGAATATATAAATAAATAATGTCCTCATAATATATGCTGTGAAAAACATAAAGCAGATTATGGACACAGACTACGAGATTGACAGGTTGCTGATATAGCCACTATGAGGTATGGAAGGCCTCTGTCAATTGGTAACTGTGATGACTTTTTGATGTGTTAACCTTTGTAAGCTATAGTCCCCAGTTAGCTATTCAATCAAACAATAATCTGGATGATCCTATGAAGAAATCATGTAGATGTAATTATAATTTCTTGTTGATTATCCTTTAGTAAGACTGACTATGCTGAATGGGCTGACTTAATCAATTGGAAGGTTTAAAATCAGAGTTGAGGCTTTCCTGGGAGACAGGAGCAATTCTGTCTGTGAGTAACAGTTTCATGCTTGTGAAGATAGTCTATCCATCTATCTATCTACCTATCTATCTATCTATATATATATATATATAACTCTCTGACTGAACTCTAAACAGTATGTTAACATTTAAGTGGAGTGCTCAGTGATCTGGGGAAATGAGTTATTTTAAGGGCTCCAGACAGTATAGACAGTATTTTAGGTGGAGGGATAAAACAAGGATCAGATCTTGTAGGGCTTTGCAGGATATAGATAGGGGTTAGGATTTTATCTGAAAAAAAGAGGAAGTCATTGGAGGGTTTTGAGCAGTGAATTGACATGCTCAAATGTATATTTTAAAAGCTAACTTCTGCTGCTATATGAAAAAATAACCTGAGGGGTCATGATCAGTATGAAGAAGATCTAGGATGGAGTTCTCACAGTGGGGTCTCTACTGTAGGTACTCGTGTCTGGGTTAGAGAACTTGCTCTACTAGACCAAGTTCCTTGGCAGAAATTATGCTTTGTTTTCCTCACTATTGACTTCTGAGGGACTAGCATAATATCTAAAACTTATGATGAGGTTCAGGGCAAAATAGCATCAGTGATTGGAAGAGCTTTAGCCAAAGAAAATAAAACAGCTCTGATTATAAACAAGAATGTCCTCCTCACACCATTTACATGGCCATTTCTAGAAAATTTTACAAATAGATACAACTGTGGTCTTTTCTCTTGGCATGAAGAAGAGCTCTTTTCAACAGATCTGGGGAGCAGTTTATATAACTGATGTTATACAATGCCCACACATCGTAGGGCCCAAAAAGTATTTGGTTTAAAGGTGATCCTATCTCATGGATAAGTTAGGCCTTCCAAACATTTCACTTGCTCCAGTTCCACCATGCCCTCCTCCAATACCATTGTTGGCATCTACCTATCAGACAACTGTGGGCTTACTTGCTTAGTCGTGTCTGACTCTTTGCAAACCCATGGACTATAGGTTGTCATTTCCTCCTCCAGGGGATCTTCTCAACCTATGGACCGAAACCATCTTTCTTCTGTCTCCTGCAGTGGCGGGAGGATTCTTTACCACTGTGCTACCCGGGAAACCCCATCAGACTGCTGGATGAATGCATGTGTATATGATCCCTGCTTGTAAGCATAGTTGTATTTCCTTGTCAGGGCTCCTTATGCACGCATGCATGCTGAGTCACTTCAGTCGAATCAGACTCTTTGCGACCCCATGGACTGTATAGCCCACCAGGCTCCTCTGTCCATGAGATTCTGCAGGCAAGAATAATGGAGTGGGTTATCATTTCTTACTCCAGGATATCTTCCTGACCCAGGAATTGAACTCATGTCTCTTATGTCTTCTGCACTGTCAGGTGGATGCTTTACCACTAGCACCACCTAGGAAACTCCCAGGGCTTCCTATGCTCCTGGCTGATTAAGAGATAGAAGCTCAGCCCCTATTCTTGTACCACAAAACAGTCTATTATGTTTGAGGTGATTTTATTTGCTCATTATATATGGAAGACTTCTGGGGACATTGGGATTGGCCCAGCCAGAATATCATTTTTATTAAATCAACAGATAGATTTTGAGCCCCTGTTCTATGTCAGGCTCTGTGGATAGAGCATGGAATAAGAGAAGCCAGGTAAATGTTCTCCTGCCAGTTAGGAACTAGGAGAGGAGGTAGGCACTGAACAACTAAAAGTGTGATGTGTTCATTGAAAGGGTTTTAACAGCACCACAGAAGCATATGTGGGGACCTGGAGATGGCTTCTCTGAGGAAGTGGTGGGCTGTATCTGTGGCATATGAAAAGACATGCACTAACTAAGAACTGAAGTGTATTCAGAAAGCCCTGATTTCCACAGGCTTCATAGAGGAATCTTCACTCCTGCCACTGAGCCTGGCTATGGAGTTGTCTTCTCTTGCTGGTCCTGTAGCTGATGTTGGATCTTGTCAGAGTGATGAGAGTTGCTACAATGCTGCTCTCTGAAAACTCCAAAACTGTGCTAGGTGTCCCAGAAAACTTGTTGAAAAGAAACTGCTTTAGCAAAAATAGAGGCACTCAATCCTAATTGCACTATGTACTCTTAAGCCGAATTATCTGACCCCAACCACCATAACTGTTGTCACAAGGACCACCTATGATATATCTGCTTGAGACAACAAAGATATACTGCAGCTCTGAAGATAATTCATTTATCCTATGTTGTGCACAATCACAAAAAGCCAACCAAAACAATCGCATGGATCACAGCCTTGTGTAACTCAATGAAGCTATGAGATAAGTTCTGCAGGGCCTCTCAAGATGTGGGTCATGTTTGAGAATTCTGACAAAATGTGGTCCACTGAAGAAGGGAATGGTAAACCACTTAAGTATTATAACCTTGACCTATGAACAATATGAAGATGGAAAAAGATATGACACCACAAGATGGGCCCCCCAGGTTGTGGGAGTCCAATATGCTGCTGGGGAATTGCAGAGAAATATTTTCAGGAAGAATGAAGAAACTGAGACAGAGTGGAAAAAAACACTCAATTATAGATGTATCTGGTGGGGAAAGTAAAGTCTGATGCTGTGAAGAACAATATCCCATAGGAATCTGGAATGTGAGGTCCCTGAATCAAGGTAAATTGAACATAGTCCAGCAGGAGATGGCAAGAGTGAATATCAACATTTTAGGAATCAGTGAGCTAAGATGAATGGGAAAGGACAAATTTAATTCAGATGACCATTATATCTACTACTGTGAGCAGTTCCTTAGAAGAAATGGAGTAACCCTTATATTCATCAAGAGTCTGAAATGCAGTTCTTGGACTCAATTTCAAAAATAACAGAATGTCCTCAGTTTATTTCCAAGCCAAACCATTCAACATCACAGTAATCCAAGTCTATCCTCCAACCATTAATGCTGAAGAAACTGAATTTGAACAGTTCTATGAAGACCTACAAGACCTTCTAGTTCAGTTCAGTTCAGTTCAGTCACCCAGCCATGTCCAACTATTTGTGGCCCCATGGCCTGCAGCACACCAGGCTACCCTGTCCATCACCAACTCCCAGAGCTTGCTCAAATTCATGTCCATCAAGTTGGTGATGCAACCCAACCATATCATCCTCTGTCATCCCCTTCTCTTCCTATCTTCAATCTTTCCCAGCATTAGGGTGTTTTCTAAGGAGTCATTTCTTCACATCAGGTGGCAAAAGTATTGGAGCTTCAGCTTCAGGATTAGTCCTTTCAATGAATATTCAGGACTGGTTTCCTTGAGGATTGACTGGTTTGATCTCTTTGCAGTACAAGGGACTTGCAAGAGTCTTCTCCAACACCACAGTTCAAAAGCATCAATTCTTCAATGCTCAGCTTTCTCTATAGTCCAACTCTCATATCCATACATGACCACTGGAAAAACCATGGCTTTGACTGTACGGACCTTTGTCGATAAAGTAATGTCTCTGCTTTTTAATATGCTGTCTAGGTTTGTCATAGCTTTTCTTCCAAGGTGCAAGTTTCTTTTACTTTCATGGCTGCATTCACCATCTACAGTGATTTAAGAGCCCAAGTAAATGAAGTCTGTCACAGTTTCTATTGTTTCCCCATCTATTTGCTATGAAATGATTGGACTGAATGCTGTGATCTTCATTTTTTGAAAGTTGAGGTTTAAGCCAGCCTTTTCATTCTCCTTTTTCACTTTCATCAACAGGCTCTTTAGTTCCTCTTCACTTTCTGCCATATGGGTGGTGTATTCTGAATATCTGAGGTTATTGATATTTCTCCCGGCAATCTTGATTCCAGATTTTGCTTCATCCAGTCTGGCATTTTGCATGATGTACTCTGTGTATAAGTTAAATAAGCAGGGTGACAATATACAGCCTTGACATACCCCTTTCCCAATTTGGAATCAGTCTGTTGTTCCATGTCCAGTTCTAACTTCCTACCTGCATATAAATTTCTCAGGAGGCAGGTAAGATGGTCTGGTCTAACATCAAAAGATGTCCTTTTCATCACAGGGGAGGAATGCAAAAGTAGGAAGTCAAGAGATAATTATAATAAGAGACAAATGTGGCCTCAGAGTACAAAATTAAGCAGGGCAAAGGCTAACAAGAGTTTTGCCAAGAGAACATACTGGTCATAGAAAACACCCTCTTCCAACAACACAAGAAACAGCTTTACACTTGGACATCACCCGATGGTTAATACCAATATCAGATTGATTATATTATTTGCAGTTAAAAATGGAGAAGCTCTATATAGTTAGCAGAAACAAGACCTGGGCTGACTATGGCTCAGATCATGAACTCCTTATTGCAAAATTCAGACTTAAATTAAGAACTCAGGGAAAACCAGTATACCATTCAGGTATGACCTAAGTAAAATCCCTTATGATTATGCAATGCAAGTGACAAATAGATTCAAGAGATTCAGTCTAGTAGACAAAGTGCCTGAAGAAGTATTATGGATGGAGGTTTATAACATTGTACAGGAGGCAGTGACCAAAACCATCCCAAAGAAAAAGAAACGCAAGAAGGTAAATTGGTTGTCTGAGAAGACCTTATAAATAACTGAGAAAAGAAGAGAAGCAAAAGGCAAAAGAGAAAGGGAAAGATATATCCAACTGAAAACAGAGTTTCAGAGAATAGCAAGAAGAGAGATAGAAATCCTTCTTAAGTAAACAATGTAAAGAAAAAACAGAAAACAATAGAATGGGAAAGACTAGAGATCTCTTCAAGAAAACTAGAGACACCATTTCATGCAAAGATAGGAACAATAAAGGACAAAAATGGCAAGGATGTAACATAAGCAGAGGAGATTAAAAGAGGTACAAGAATACACAGAAGAACAATACAAAATATGCCTTAGTGACCTAGATAACCACGACAGTGTGGTCACTCACCTAGAGCCAGACGTCCTGGAGTATGAATTCAAGTGGGCCTTGGAAGCATAACTAATAAGAAAGCTAGTGGAGGTGATGGAATTCCAGCTGAGCTGTTTCAAATCCTAAAAGATGATGATATAAAGTGCTGTACTCACTGCATGACTAAGTCACTTCAGTCATGTCTGATTCTTTTGGACCTCATGCACCTTAGCCTGCCAGGCTCCTCTGTCCATGATATTCTCCAGGCAAGAATACTGGAGTGAGGTGTCATTCCTACTCCAGAGGATCTTCCTGACCCAGAGATCAAACCTGTGTCTCCTACATTGGCAGGAAGGTTCTTTACCACTAGCGCCACCTGGGAAGTTGCACTCAACAGGTCACCAAATTTGGAAAACTCAGCAGTAGCCACAGGACTGGAAAAGGTCACTTTTCATTCCATTCCCAAAGAAAACCAATGTCTAAGTGTTCAAACTACTGTACCATTGCACTCATTTCACATTCTAGCAAGGTTATGATTAAAATTCTTCAAGCTAGGCTTCAGCAGTATGTGAACTGAGAACTTCCAGATGTTCAAGCTGGATTTAGAAAAGGCAGAGGAACCAGGGATCAAATTGCCAACATACATTGGGTCATAGATAAAGCAGGGAAATTCCAGAAAAAAACATCTACTTCTGCTTTGTTGACTATGCAAAAGCCTTTAAATGTGTGGATTACAACAAATTGTGGAAAATTCTTAAAGGGATAAGAATACCAGGCCACCTTACCTGCCTCCTGAGAAACCTGTATGCAGGTCAAGAAGCAGCAGTTAGAACAAGACATAGAACAATGAACTGATTCAAAATTAGGAAAGGAGTACATCAAGGTTATATATTCTCACTCTGCTTATTTAATTTATATGCAGAGTACATCATGTGAAATGCCAGGCTGGATGAATCCCAAGCTGGAATCAAGATTACTAGGAGAAATATCAATAACCTCAGATATGGTAGTACTACTCCAATGACAGAAAGTGAAGGACAGCTAAAGAGCCTGTTGATGAAGTTGAAGAAAGAGAGTTCAAAAGCTGACTTAAAGCTCAACATTCAATGTATGAAGACCTTGGCATTCTGTTTCATCACTTCATGGCAAATAGAAGGGGAGAAAGTGGAAACATGGATGGATTTTGTTCTCTTGGGCTCCAAAATATCCAAAGATGGTGACTGTGGGCATAAAATTAAAGTACCCTTGTCCTTAGAAGAAAAATTGTGATGAAACTAGACAATGTATTAAAAACCAGAGACCTCACTTTGCTGACAAAGGTCCATTTAGTCAAAGCTGTGGTTTTTACAGTAGTTATGTATGGATGTAAAAATTGGACTATAAAGAAGACTGAGCACTGAAGAATTAATGTTTTTGAACTGTGGTTCTGGAGAAAACTCTTGAAAGTCCCTTGGACAGCAAGGAGATCAAACCAGTCAATCCTAAGGGAAATTAACTCTGAATATTTATCGGAAGGATTGATACTGAAACTCCAATAGTTTGGCCACATGATACAAAGAGCCAACTCATTGGAAAAGACCCTCATCCTGGCAATGACTGAGGGCAGGAGGAGATGGGGTCACCAGAAGATGAAATGATTGGATGGCATCACCAGCTCAATGTACATGAGTCTGAGCAAACCCTGGGAGATAGTGAAGGACACGGAAACCTGACATACTGTAGTCCATGAGGTCTCAAGGAGATGGACATGACTTAGCAACTGATTATCAATATGCTGTGCCAATTTGTTGTACTTCCTTTGCATCCCAGAGGAAGTTTAATGTGAACTGCTAAGTTCTTTTCCTTTTTAACTGAAGACTTCCCTGAGACAAGCTGTAGGCACATGAGAATGAGACCTCGTGCATAGAACAAGTCTGCACGGTAAATGCCATATTGTACTCAGCGTTGCTCTTCCTTCAACCACAGAGCAGTGTCATTGGACCAAGATTTTTAGACTGACTTGCTTCACTTAAGATTTATTACATTAGGCCCAAATAATATAATATTCCTGTGAGTTGCATAGGAAATACTTGATGCTGTAATTGCCTCAGTACAAAGAAACATACGAAAAGCCATGTCAATAAAGGACACCTTGTTATTCAGTAGAATTGTGTTACATGGACATCTTCATTTAAATTTATATTATATACACCATATAAAACATGAAGACTTTTAAAATAAGCAAGCAACAAAGGTTATACATTCAGTAACATCTTTAGAAAACTGTGTGTGTGTGTGTGTGTGTGTGGTAAATACACCTATATTTCCACCTCATAGATTCAACCTGTGAAGTGAGTTATTTATGAATTATTTTAAAGAGATTTTGATATACTAGTCACCTAAATATGTCTGATGTCAGTGTAAAATTATTATTTAAAAACATTCTGATCTGATTGGTTCATTGAAAATTTTGTCACGCAAATCTGAAATGACAGGCTCATTACCTGAATGTATTCATCCCTAAATTTTTGCATATATTAGTGGCATTATATCACTTCTTCTCTGGACTAGTAAAATATATAGCTATTGTTTTTGCTCTTCTTAAACATTATCTTCTATATAACATGTTTCACAAATACTTCNTGGAGATCCCCATGGGCAGAGGAGCCTGGTGGGGCTACAGTCCATGAGGTCGCAAAGAGTCGGTCACAACTGAGTGACTAACACACACACACACACACACACACACACACTTCTGAACTTATGGGAGAAAAGTGGATTTCCCCTCAAACCCATTTTATTCTGTCATTTGACCCCTGTATGTAGTAGGTACTTGACAGCTGATAGTGATGCTTCTGCTGAAGTAACATAATACATTGGAAGGAAGAAAGAAAGGGTTCATTGACAACTGTATGTGAAACTAAGTGATGTTAACACAGTGCTTGTAAAGGAAACATAAGGGGAGACTGCAGAGATGAAAAGAGTGTGACTATAAAACTGTGTGTATCAGAACAGCAATAACTTATCACTTATTTTGGTTTGGCCTTCCTTGGTGGCTCAGATGGTAAAGAACCTACCTGTAATACAGGAGACCCAGATTCAACCCCTGGGTCAGAAGATCCCCTGGAAAAGGGAATGGCTACCCACTCCAGTATTCTTGCCTGNGTGTGACTATAAAACTGTGTGTATCAGAACAGCAATAACTTATCACTTATTTTGGTTTGGCCTTCCTTGGTGGCTCAGATGGTAAAGAACCTACCTGTAATACAGGAGACCCAGATTCAACCCCTGGGTCAGAAGATCCCCTGGAAAAGGGAATGGCTACCCACTCCAGTATTCTTGCCTGGAGAATTCTGTGGACTGAGGATCCTGGGGTCTACAAGTCCATGGTATTACAAAGAGTCAGACACAACTGAGCAACTAACACTTCACTTCAGCCCAAGTTATGGTCAAATCATTGCAATTCTCATTATCACTTATTGAGAGATTATGCGTGACAAAAGTGCTTTGAAATCATACTACTATGTAAGTTTATTAAGATCAAAATGTGTTTTCTTGATTCTGTGTACTTCAGCTAGGTCAAATAGTACATTTGATTTCCCTTATAGATGGAGGCACAAAGATAGTGCTGTAGAGTTCTGCCTAAGACAGAATCATCTAGCATACAAAAAGAAAGGCTATCATTAAATTCCCTGGTGGCTTAAGCGGTGAAAAATCTGTCTGCAATGCAGGAGACCCAGGTTTGATCCCTGGGTCGGGAAGATCCCTTGGAGAAGGAAATGGCAAGCCACTCCAGTATTCTTTCTTGGAGAATTCCATGGACAGAGGAGCCTGGTAGGCTACAGTCCATGGGGTTGCAAAGAGTCAGACATGACTAAGTGACTAACACATATCATTCAATTGAGTTTTTGTGATCTGGCCTTGAAGCCTCCAAGGCTTATGGCTGCAGGATTGTCTGGCTAAGAAAACTCAAAGACTAATATTTTTGAGATAATATAAAAATTTTCCTGTTGTTAAACAAGGCAAATGCTGGTAAAATAAAAAAAAAGAAAGAAAGAAAAGGTCTCAATGTACCTAAACTAAGTCTGCTACTATGACAATTAGTGCTCCAAATTCCTAGTTTACTTCCCTTGTGCCATCTTCATTTTCATGCTATGCATTCAGATTCACATGTGTCCTTTCTTTGTATACATAATGAGAGGCAAAGGACAATATATAATTAACATTGAAGGAAATTAGCCAATATTTCAAATACACATTAAGTTAATAACTGAACAGTGAAAATAATTAAAATTACTGTAGTTGTGACCAGGTTAAAAGCAAGACTTTTAGTAAATACTTTCTGAAACTGTCAATTAACATAAACTTAGCACCCAGTTTCNAGTGCTCCAAATTCCTAGTTTACTTCCCTTGTGCCATCTTCATTTTCATGCTATGCATTCAGATTCACATTTGTCCTTTCTTTGTATACATAATGAGAGGCAGAGGACAATATATAATTAACCTTGAAGGAAATTAGCCAATATTTCAAATACACATTAAGTTAATAACTGAACAGTGAAAATAAGTAAAATTACTGTAGTTGTGACCAAGTTAAAAGCAAGACTTTTAGTAAATACTTTCTGAAACTGTCAATTAACATAAACTTAGCACCCAGTTTCATATGCATTAGCTTAGTTAATTCATTTTCATTTGATTTCTTCATGAGTTTCATAAGGAAAATGTGTAAGAACTTTCCACAACCCCAGTAAAGGGTCAAAAATCTAATTTTCTTACTTAGAATAGAATCCAAAAATTTAAGATCCCAAGTCATATTTTTTTGAAAACTAGGCAGACTCCAGTCTAACCAAATCATTTCTTATTTAATTATTTTTTCATAAACATAAAAATCCATCCTAGCTAAGGACTTACCACTGATTAGAGCTTTGAGTTAATTATTAAGCTGTTTTTTTTAATGATGTATTTATAACATATCCAAACCAAACCTAGTTCTCTCATATTGTGAAAATGTGCTTCATTATGTTCCTTAATGTGTTCTGAATTTTTTTTTCATTTTTAACTTTTATTGAACTTTTTCAGTAAACAAGTTATGTTTTGCTTTTTAAAGAAAATATAATCGAGTACAATTATCAAATTCAACTTTACCTCATGGTTTGCTTATTGCAGCATATAACCCTTACGGAAGCAAATACAATAATATAGATCCAGATGGAAACACTGAATAAAGTTGAGCTCAAGAATTATCTTTCAAGAAGGTGACTTTTTCTATTAACTTTAAGGCAAAATAGGTAGGGTGTTGTTTAGTCGCTAAGTCATTTCCAATTCTTTGTGAACCCATGGACAGTAGCTCACCTGGCTCCTCTGTCCATGGAATCCTCTAGGCAAGAATACTGGAGGGGGTTGCCATTTCCTTCATTTTCTATTAACTTTAAGGCAAACTACGTAGGGTGAGTTTCTGCTATAGGATGATGGCTCATATAAGGATTTGAGCTGAGGTTATCTGTGTTTGAAATTAACTCAGAACAATGATTCAAGAATTATTATCATATGTTCAGAGAAAGCATTTGATGACATACTATAGACACCTAATAATAAGTATAATGACACATAATATTTATGGAGCACAAATGAAGAGACACACTAATACCGAGCATTTTTTTGGGGGGTGGGGGGTTTGGCTTGTTTTAATATATCCACATATTTAATAATAAAGGACTTTCTTTTTTTTTTTTTTTTAGTCTATTTTACTTATTCTTTCTTTTTTTTTAATTTTTATTTTTACTTTATTTTACTTTACAATACTGTATGGGTTTTGCCAATGACATGAATCCGCCACGGGTATACATGAGTTCCCAATCCTGAACCCCCTCCCACCTCCCACCTCATATCATCTCTCTGGATCATCCCTGTGCACCAGCCCCAAGCATCCTGTATCCTGTATTGAGCATAGACTGGCAATTCGTTTCTTACATGATAGTATACATGTTTCAGTGCCATTCTCCCAAATCATCCCACCCTCTCCCTCTCCCTCAGAGTTCAAAAGTCCGTTCTATACATCTGTGTCTCTTTTGCTGTCTCGCATACAGGGTTATCGTTACCGTCTTTCTAAATTCCATATATATGTGTTAGTATATTGTATTGGTGTTTTTCTTTCTGGCTTACTTCACTCTTTATAACTGGCTCCAGTTTCATCCACCTCATTAGAACTGATTCAAGTGTATTCTTTTTAATGGCTGACTAATACTCCATTGTGTATATGTACCACAGCTTTCTTATCCATTCATCTGCTGATGGATATCTAGGTTGCTTCCATGTCCTGGCTTTTTAAATTTGCAAAAGACCCAGAATAGTCCTTCAAGAAGGAAAACCATATTTTTTTACTATAGCTGGACATGACTAGGGACTATTCGTTGGATTCTTGGCTTTCATGTGTCTTCATTGTAGTTCTGTGATATCTATATGAGACCTAGTAACTATTTCGCATAATAAGAAATGAAAAGTTTCTCCAAGTTTAGCTCTTCTACACATTAGAATGGACTACAAGTCAAAACTTTACTTGAGTTCTGTTATATTTTTTAATCACGTTGCTTCTGTTTCTAATTATAACTGTTATAACTCTGATGAAATACATAATTTCAGGGAAAACTCCAGCTTCAACTCCAATCTAGATGTGATGCTATACACTGCTGCTGCCGTTGCTAAGTCACTTCAGTTGTGTCTGACTGTGTGACCCCATAGACAGCAGCCCACCAGGCTCCCCCATTCCTGGGATTCTCCAGGCAAGAATACTGGAGTGGGTTGCCCTTTCCTTCTCCAGCTATAAATGGAGGCTAGGGTTAAGAGGGATAATGGGTCCCTCAGAGGGAAAAGTATTCTAGAGGAGTTTACCAATTAAAAGAGATATTCAGAAAAGAAAAGTTTAGATCTTTAATTTCAAGGAGGGTCAGTGATGGGCTTAGTATGTCAAAGACTTTTTTTCCCTGTATTACTGAGGTAATAATTGACATTTAACATTGTATTAATCCAATATGCACAACATACTTTGATACATGTATATATTGCAAAATGTGTATCATAGTAAGTTTGCTGGCGTCAATCTCCTCACATAGTTAATTTTTCTTCTTGTATGGGAACTTTTAAGATTTACTCTCTTAACGACTTTCAAATATACAACACTATTGTTATTTCTAGTCACCTTGCTGTACATTATATCTCCAGGACTGATTTATCTTATAACTGGAAGTCAATGTTTTCACCCTCTTCATCCATTTTCCCCTCCCTCATCCCTGCCTCTTGCAATACCAATTTGCTCTCTGTCAGTATCTACAAGTTTTGGGTTTTTTTTTTTT